>OU015748.1:41171285-41195367 GCA_907169655.1 Acomys percivali
GTGCTGGGTAGGAAGGGCCACTGCACTCCTGAGCTCGCAGCACCTGTCGCTGTCAGCAAAAGACCCTCACAAGATCAGGCCGGTTATCACTCAGCACAAAGAGGGGAGAGGCTCATGATGCTCTACCCCTACCTAGTTAAGGATCTTTTCTTCAGTCCTGGGGCCCATGGTAGGCTGCCCCTGCTCCAGCGGATGGAACCCTAAGACCATGTGCACATGAGAGCACTGATTGGGCTCACTGGGTTATAAAGGAGGAGAAGTGGGAAAGAGGAAGAAAAAACAATTACAATGACATAAAATTGGAATGGGGTTAGGGGTACAGGAAGAGGTGGGGGGTAGCAGGATGAAGGTGATGTAGATATAATCTAAATATATTATATCATATAAAAAACTACCAAAAAACAAATTTTAAAACTTAGCAACAGCAAAGAAAATAACAGATCTGAAAAGAATCCTGGGGTAAGGTGAGATGAGGTCCCAGAGGAGGCAACGGGAAAATCATGCATGTGTGCCACAACCTCCACACACACTGTAGTTACTGGAGCTTATAAATGTTACTTTCTATGGCAAAGATGTCTCTGCAGATGAGATTAAGACTTTTTAAAAGAAGAACATTATCTTGGATTAATTTTGTGACCCTTAAAAGCAATCTTATGCATTTCTCTGTAAGAAGGGGCAGAAGAAAATTCAACACAGACACAGCAGAGGAAGGATTGCCCAATGAGACCACAAATGAAGGAAGGCTGGTAGCAGTCTCCCGGCAGCCTCCCAGGACTGCAGCTTTGCTGACACTTCCATTCTGGCTAAGTGATGCTCATTTCAAAATTTTATTGTCCAGACCAAAAACGTCTATATTAAGCCACAATTTGCTAAAATAGTTATAGAAATTTGTTAAATTTCTGCAGGAAACTAGCAGAAAGCCAATCAGTGAGAAAGCTACTGTTGAAGGGTCAATGAAGAGAAAGTAATATTCCAGGAAAAAGTTTCAGAAAATCCGATACAGGGACGGTTGTTGACTGCAGACAATAGCAGACTCAACCCCATGATGCTCCACTGGGGTGACCTGCTTTCAGAGTAAGTGACAAGGTCAGGAAGTACAGGACCAGCAATGATATCAAGACTTCAGATTTAGGCAACTCAGACGATTATCATCAGTCAGCAAATTAACTCAGGAACATGAACAGATTTCAAGACAGTTATTTAAGCGATGGCTATATATGTTGAATTTATAATGATCCTAAAGTCCATATCCAGTACATCAATCAAAGATCTGGTATTTATTAAGCAGTTACTTAGCAGATATTTTTAAAACATACGCTTTCATGTTTAATCACTATACCTGTTTTATGAAGTAGATGACAGTGTTCCCATTTTACATATAAAAACAAGGATAAAATTACTGCCCTTGCCCTTGGATGAGCAAAATGCTCAGTGGGTAAGGGTGCCTTCAACCAAGCTTGACAACCTGAGAGCGATCCCTGGACCCATGGTGGGAGGACAGAAGCGATTCCTGTAGGTTGCCTGTGACTCGCATATGCACGTGCAAACACACACCACACACGCGCGCACGCACACACACACACACATACACACAAACTACTTTTTTATAGAGAATAATTGTCTTTTTCCTGAAATAGAGATATGAACAGCCTGTTAGCAATGATAAATTAGAAGCTGAAGATGAAGTCATAGGCGATAGCTTAAAGCCCGAAGAATAGAGGTCTCCCCAGCAAATAAGATGGCGGGATAAAGCAGAGATGCAGCACCTCAAAGATTCCTCTGATGCCAAGCCATTCCCCATGGCTGAGTCAGGAAGAGTGACAGCAGTGCTCCAGGCACTGATACCAGGGTGACAGCATGCACAGCACAAAGCCCAGCACAAGGAGAAAAGCAGGGGATACAATCTGAGCAAGGCAGCACCAGAAGTGTGCAGGGAAAGCACAGACTCACTGTGGGATCCTGGGTCTCCCTGAGTTTGTGTGTAAGTGACAGCAGTTTCTCCAAGGCTTCCTGAGGTACACTTGGGACCTATTTATGAGTTTAAAAAAACACAGGAAGAAATGAGGACAATTCAGCAAATGATAATAGAAGAATATTTTTAGGTAGTCTCTGAGTATTGAGTCCATGTTGAGGTCATGAATGAAGCTGTCACTTCATTTTTTCAGCAAATACCTAAGACTCAGCATTCTTTTAAACACCCAGGCAAATATAGCCAAGCACCCAAGAGAACCAGTCCCTGCTTTGTGAGCTTCAGTACAATTCTTCAGACCCATGTTAGGCATTTTCTGACTGAAACCAAACACGTACAGTAGAATATTAATTTATACAAGTTATTTAATTATTGGTATAATTTCATGCATGCATTATTGCATATATCCAACTACTAAGCGGCCTAAAGGATTGCTGTGTACAACATTGATGTTCAAGCTGTTTATCTTTCTCTTATATTTATGGTTGTGAGCCTAGCCTTTAACGACTGAGCCATCTCTCCAGCCCTGTTTATCTTTCTCAAACACTTTAGAAACACATGTTCGTTGGGTGTGGTGCCTCATGTCACTTCGGCGGCTGAGGCAGGTGGGTTGCCTATAGTTCAAGTCCAGTATGATCTAAAGAGTGGGAACCTGTCTCAATAGAAAACTAAATATAAAGCACATTTGATGGCCATGATCAACTCAATGAACTCTGAATAGTGTTTGCACAAATAACACGTTTCCTTTAATTATAATAAACTTTAATGCAAATAAATAATTTTAATAAATGTAAATGATTTCTATTTAAGCAATAAGTTAGTATTTTTAATTCAAAGGAGTAAGAAAGATATATTAATGGCATGATGTAGTCATTTTGAAAATATACTGGTTCCAAGTTTCTTTAGCCATTTAAATAACTGGAATTTAAGACATTCTATTTTATACATACCTTACATTGTTTATTTTAAAAATAAATCCTGTAGAGTAGGAAGTAAAATTACTCTCATTTTCAGAGGAAGACACAATGACTAATTAATCGGAGTTCTGGAAGCTAATATATAGTGCGAATCTGACATTTACAACTAAAGTGTTAAACCCTAAATGGATCTATGCCTTCATTCATAACTATGCTCATATAGACACCCCCAAATCAACAATAATTCTAGTATTTAAAAAATGGTTTCTGCTATGTAAAATGTTAACTTGTAGGGATACAGAATAGCACAGGCAAACAGAATTTCCTATGATGATGGAAAATGTTTTTTTTTCCCCTTAGCTACCTAACACATTAGCCAAGTGAGTCTCAAGTGGCTACTGAACTCTTGAAGTATGCTGAAAAACTCAATGTTGAAATGTTTTATTTAACGTTGGCAATGCTACCTCACTGAAGAGTGCACTTCCAGAGCTCCCAAAGAGCTAAATGCGCTGCTTGACTAAGGCAGACATTGAAATCATGTCTGTCACAGAAACTACAGCGCCCCAGTGACCATTCAGGAAACTATGGGATTACAGTCCTCAGGGATCTGGGCAGCTTCAAATGAGAACAGGAGCGAGCACCAGCCTAGAGCAGTCCCCTCTTACCATTTCCTTTATCACTTGGGTTTCCTCGCTTTTCACAAGTGGCTTCATGTGATGGAAAAAGAACATGGTTAAGAATTCGGGTCCCAGCCACTGCTGTGTTGTGCTTCCAACAACTGGGGGTTCTGCCAAAGCAATGATTCTGAAGGAGGGGTGGATAGGAAAAATGGATCTAAAGGAAGGACAGAGAAAAACAAAACATAACTATTCACAATAGAAACTGTCATGAGGCATGGAGCTTAGCAATAAAACTGTCATTCTGTTAATGTCAAGTGGTTAGCCAAAGAACAGCTTTGGGAAAAAAATCCCAAGATTTTTAAGACTAAGAGACTGAAATTAAGAATAAGAGAATAAAATAATTACTGATGAGTGTACGATATGTGCTTATGAAACCCTTGCCCTCCCAGCCACTGCTCTGTATGTTCTCATTCCCGTAATGTATTAGCTCCAAACTCCCTTGAAATGAAGTCACACCCAGTTTATATCCATTCCTTGGATCCTCCTTGTTTGTGTAGTCAGCCTTCCCAAAATCTCCTGCTCTCCAAGGAGCCCACTCCATAGGAATCATAGAGAGACTAAAAAGCATCATTGGTGGAGAGACCTTCTAAAATATCTACAATCCAAGTAAGGCATATGGGGTCATATTAAATTTATAATTAGATCAAGAAGAGGATATTTGGTAATTAAAAGGGTAAAGAAAGTTGGAGGCATATACTACTCTATTGTCATTGATGCAAACATATTGGAAATTAAAACTGACCTCTTTGACAAAATTCTGCTAGGAAATATGTGGAACATGTCACTATCAAAGGAGGAGGAAGAGGGTGACATTTCTGGGGCGTGAGGTATTTGAGTGCCTGTGAGGGAGGGGGGATGAAAAAGTAAATTCCCCTAATTATGATCTAGCCAGGTGGGAGGTACTGCTGGTTTTTTAAAAAATCAATCCTACTAAAAATAACCAGAAATACTACACTTTTTAGGGGGTGATACAGTTATTGCTGAGAGAAAACAGCTAAAAATTCAGGTGCTTGCTAAGGTTTTGAGAAAAAACAAAAACACAGGTATGAAACTGGCAGTGCACTATTGGCAACTGCAGAACCCAGGGTTACAGGGAAAGGAGGCTGGAGCATCAGGACGTAGGTGTGTGAAGACAGAAGGACTTTGAAGACCTCAGACAGAAAGTGGTAGCAAGACAGTGGGCAGTTCTACTAAGTCTTGGCTGCATAAATTTTAGAGGCCATATCGTATTTGTAAGCTGGGGGAAAAGCAAATTTGGAAAGTGCCATTTGAAAGATATAAGATTGAATGAATTATTAGAAGTTCATAGATATCCCACTTTCTTCAATTAAAAAAAAAAAAAAGAGGTATGTAAGAAAGGCCTAGCACAGCCTGAAGATGGTCCATCAAAAAAAGGTATTCTAGGAAAGCAATGAAGGGTTACAACACAGATGGAGCCTGACCGTCCCCAAGACAGGCCAGTCTCGGGGTATTGCTGGGCACTCATACAACAGCAAACACAGCACATGAGATCCTAAGACTGCAAGCTAAAAGGCAGGTGACTACCTTTCTCCTTCAGCTAAGGTGCTTGCTAACTAACAGGACTTCCTGAGTAACAGATGCCAGATTCTCCCGATCCTTCTGACTCGTAGCTGGGGACTGGGCAAAAGGTGGGGAGGTGCAGAACATGGCTTGGCTGCAGAAAATCAGGCTACAGATACAGCCTCTCACCTGAGACAGTGAGGGACCGCACATCAGGAATAAACGTCCAAATTCAACACGTAAGCCAAAGGGGAAGCCTAATGACGATTCTCATACCAAGAAGCAGGAAGCAGGAAGCTGCAGGGTTAGCAGAAGAGCGACTGAGCCAAGTGGCTTGAGTGTGGATACGGGGAACGGTCACCGCCTGGAACACAGGCGTGCGCACTTTGCTTTGTACTAGTGGTTCTCATAGACATTGAAGGGAGCGAGCTGGCCAGTCTGAAGGGGACCAATCCAGATATGGATTATGCACTGGGCAGAAACGTACATGCTGATGACAAAAACAGCTGCCAACCACTGAGTAACAGGATGAGAAGGACCTCTGAGTCTTCTAGGTCCTCCCTGAAGGCTTCCTAGTACACAAATAGTTATACAGAGAGTCACTTCCTGACTAAGTTTCCTAAGTCTGCAAATTAGAGGGTAGAATCTGTCCCAAACGTCCATGGGATTCAGCAAACCTCTGTGTAATACCAAGGCTGAAGAAGCCATACTTTTTCACTATAAATACATCAACAGGGACTATAAATACATCAAATCGAGGTCAGGTCTAACTTTGTTAAAATTTAACAATGACAACAAAAACAAAATGCAAGACGTGGCTTTTCCTTCAGATAAACATGAATCATTGCCCAAAAGATTTTAGAAGCTAAAAAAATGTATTTTAAAAATATATTCAAAGGCTACTGAGTTTTAACATGTTTGTGGGTACAAATTAAGTTTGAAAATATAAAAACCGTTCTAATGTTCTTCATTATAAAATGGAATGAAGACAGGCATGGTGGCACATGTGTGTAATCCCAGCACTCAGAAGGCAGAGGCAGGCAGATCTCTGTGAGTTCAAGGCCAGCCTGGTCTACAAAGTGAGTTCAAGACAGTCAAGGCTACACAGAGAAACTGTCTCGAAACAACAACAAAACAAATAAGATAAAATAAATTTAAATTAAAGCAAAATGTAACAAACCAAGATGTGGAGGTACATGCCTTTCATCCCAGCATTCTGGAGACAGGCAGGAGGATCTCTGATGTTTAAGGCCAGCCTGGTCTACAGAGTGAGTTCCTGGATAGCCAGGGCTACAAAATGAAGCCTTATCTCAAAAACCAAAAATAATCATAAAAATAAAATAAAATAAAGTGGAATGGGATGAACATGAACCACTGCTATTCAACATGGATAATTTTAAAGACACTGAGTAGGAAATCTAGCAAAAAAAGGAGCTATTTGATCCTAACCATTAAATAAAAACAAACAAGCTATCTAAAATGAGCAGGAGAGGAGAGTGAAAGCGAAGGAGGGGCCACTGTAAAATGGGTATAAAGGTACGTCATAGAGCACACATCTGCTCGTTGTCTTCATTGTGGTAATGATCCACAAGTACATAAGAAAATGATCAAACACTGCTCTCTAAATCTGCAGTCCCACAGATCACTTACACCTAAACAAAGCTCATACTAATGAAGAAAGACTCCAAAAAGCGCCAGTCTTCTGAAGGGGATTATACTACCTCTTGATTGAATATGTATTTAAATAACTTGAAACACTGATACAGAAGATTGCTATAACAACATGGATCGTGGGCTGCAACAGGAGTTTAAAATTTGCCTCCTATGGCAGAACACTAATGCCCTCATCAGGAGCAACAAGTCACACAGAGCTGAGCACAGGCCACATGTTCCATTCTTTCCATGCAAGGACTACATGACATGGATCCGCTCCTAATGAATACTGCACAGGACCTAGGGCACTCCATGAGAGAAAGGAAGTAACAGGTGAGTGGGTGTTGCTGCATCCAATCACCATGATCAAAAGACTCCATTCTAAGTCCTGTAGGAACAAGGCCTGTTAGTGGTAAGGGATAAGAACCATAAATATCCTCCTGCTGAAAAGCTAGTCTCAACTTGGTCCTGAATGAATTATGAGAAACTGGATTCCCTGGATCAATAGACAAACAGAATGCACAGTAACAAGTAACTACACACTGCATGGAGGCCACTGACCATAAAAATGTTAGGATTAATTTCAAAAATCAGAATTTCCTTAAGGCTTGTGTTTGGGGAATCAAGCATATGAAATCTGAGACTGCCCTCAAACTTGTTGATTTCTTTCATGAACTAATTGTTTTAAAAGATGCTGCAGTTCCTAGGAAAGCCAGAGAGGATGTTCACACTGTACCTGACTTGTAACACTGTAAGCATAAAGGGCCTGGAGAATGCACTCTCTTAAGAACTGTAGATGTTGTTATTAATTAATAAAGTCAGTAATTAATAAAGATTCAGGGATTGTAAACTCTTTTCAACATTCAATAACAGCAAATAAAAACAGAGTATTAACTAAAATTAAAAACTGGTAGAGCATATCAAAATGTGTGCAGGTACAGGTCACAAATCTGTACTGCTTCTCTGCACCAGCCACCAGCAGGAAGAGACACATTTTGTAGCCTAGAGTTTGTGCTCCCTCTTTCCAAAAAGCAGGTTTTTCTCATTAAAGGAAGTAGTTCTATTTCAGTCCTTATATCCTGCAAGAAACACAGGCGTGGTTGGTGTCTGATGTATGGGGCCACTACACTATTTTTAATCACTGTGACCACACACTCTCAGTCTCATAACATAAGAAAAATCTAACATTTCTAGACGTAACTAGGCATATCCTGCCTGAAGGAAATGCAAAACCCAAATCTGAACATGACCAAGGTTATAACCTTGGGGAAGAATGAGAGAGGCAAATGTCAATATTTTGAAAGTGGGTTCATGCCATGAAATTGAAAGGATTGGGAGCCCACAGTCATCACTGTTAATTCTGGAGCCCTATGGTATCAGGGTATCATTTTATTAAGAACACCAAGGTATTCCAAATTAACACACTTATGTAATTTATTAGGGAAATATTGCTAGCCTAAACAGTCACCTTTTCCTTGGCTTTCTAAACTCTTATCTCAGCTTAAGATTATTCACTCATTCAAAAACATGTTCTGGGGCTGGAGAGACAGATCAGCAGGTACACTTACTACTCATGCAGAGGGCCGTGTTCTTTTCCTGGTACCTACATGATATTTTACCACCATCTAACTCCAGTTCCAGGGGATCTGATGGATTGTTCTGATCCCTGTGAACACACTCACATGGTACACATACACATACATGTAGACAACACACTCACACTCATAAATACAAAAAACATTTACTAAGTAGTCTACTATGACCCGTGGATTGTGATATTAAAAACAATTAAATGGAATGCAGAAGCCAGACTCCTGACAAGACTAAAGTCCCAGGATCTAAGTATTTCCTGTGGGCCAACTCCACCTTTGCCCTTCGCATGGGAGACACTGTTATCCTAACTGGAAACCTCTGTTATTGACACCAAAGAAATCTTTCCAAAACACAAGTATGAAACTGTTCCCATCTGGAAGCAGAAGCAGGTACAGGCACCACATTTTTAGAACTAGGTCATAAGGCAAAGACGCTCTTAGATCTACATTATGGTTAAGCTTTTCACATTTAACAAACCAGGGAGTTCACAGCCACTCCTTAGGAGGCACTGCGCCCCACATTGGTAGACACTGTTCTTAGAAGCTCTGTTCCTATGAGCTAGGTATCTATTTGTGCAAGACTATAGCTATTTTATTGGCTGCAATGACCATCCCTCCAAGATCCTGCCTTTTAAGCAATAAAACCCTCTCTTGCCAGTTTTGTGGTATTTTTCTCCTAAAAAATCTCCCAGAAGGAAATTAAGTCATAAATCAAAACCAAAAGTGAGTTTGTTTAAATGCTACAAAAATAAAGCTTTGTGGCCGTCAGTCATATAAGTTCGTGGTCAGATAATCTGGACCATGAATTTGTACTTTACATGCTAATGCCCCAAGCGTCACGGTGGAGATGGACACCAGGAAGGACCAACTCAGGCTAGACCATGAGTCACAGTTATTCACAAGTACAACTCAGGAAACCAGTGACTTTCCTCACTCACTACAGACTTCTGGCTTTCTACTCTGCTGTCCTTTGAGTCAGGCTGTTAGGCAATAAACACAGAGACACGCTGTTACTCAAGAAGCATGGCCCTGGAAGAAATACTGCCAACCGACTTAGCTGGACCTAGTTCATCCTGACTGTGAAAGACAGAAACGAGTCACCATAGTAAATGGAGGGGAACCAGGATGAGGTAGAGAGCCTTCCCATTCTACCATAGTCCTAGAGTGCGGCAGCGTCTGCACTGTGACTATGTCAACAAGAATAACAAGTCTGCTATCCATCAGAAGAAAACACTGTGGACCAAGGAGGGATACTGACAAGGAAAAGAATTAGAATTTCAATCTCCAAATGCCTGTGCTGGTGACACTGTCCTAAACAGAAAGGCTTTGGCTGATTAAACAGAAGGATTGTTAGTGGGTAGACAAGTCTAAAGGTTTGTGTTTACTGGAAAAGCAGATCTCTCTGGGGGTTTGAGGGCCATCGTCTCATCTATTAAGTTTACCTGATGTTAAGCAAACTTTACTTGCTTTTAGTTACTTGTTTCAGGCTCAAGCTTGATAGCACATATAGAAGGCTAAAGCTTATTCCTGTAAATATTTACATTTGTACTTAACGGGACTATTAAGCCAAGTTCTGAGCACATTAAATAATTTGACCATTTACAAGGTGGCTGACCATTAACTTGCATATTTTTAACAGTTTATGACAAGTTAGTAGCTTTTGTTGTTGTTGTTTTCCTCGAGACAGGGATTCTCTGTGTAGCCTTGGCCATCCTGGACTCACTTTGTAGACCAGGCTAGCCTCGAACTCACATCAATCTGCCTGCCTCTGCCTCCCTGAATGCTGGGATTACATGCATGCGCCACCATGCCTGGCTGACAAGTTAGTAGCTTTTATTAGATTAGGACTTTACACTTTTATTCCTGTTAAATTTGAGCCTTAAATTTGAATTGAAGGGGGCTATAGAGGTGGCTTAATGGTTAAGAGCACTGGCTGCTTTTCCAGAGGACTGAGGTTCAGTTCCTAGCACCCACATGGCGGATCACAGCTGTCTGTAGCTCCAGCTGCAGGGCTTCTGACCCCCTGACAGACATGCGTGTGGGCAAAACGCCAATGAACATAAAATAAAAATAAATTACTAAAAAATTGAATTGAAGATCTTTAGCATCAAAATAAAACTTTAAACCATAAATATAGTCCTCAGCTAGGCTGGGAGCTTACTTTCCCGATTCTTTCATGGTGTACCTTTACAGAATACCGAGCTTCTTGTGTGACTCAGTTTACTGAAATAAAGGTGGTGAAGACAAAGAGGCTAGACACATCTTCAAGTCGATTTTTGCTAGCTTGAATAGACCTTTACAGCCTTAGGAATTTATAACTATAATATAACATTTGTTGTTAGTAAGTCCTATATTTCATAAATAAGAATTAAATCCAAATTCCTTTGGACCTGACAGGAAGTATTTTAATGATTCATTTTACTTTATTTGTAGCTATGTACATGTGTGTTTATAAGTGTGGGTTTGTACACTTCAGTGCAGTGTCTTCCCTGGCCAGAAGAGGGGTGTAAGATCCCCTAGAACTGGAGTTACAGGTGGTTGTGAGCCAGTCAAACTTTACAGGACCTCTGCAAGGGCAGTGAAAGCTCCTAACTGCTGAGCCGTCGGTCCAGACCCTCAGCAGGTGGAAGGACTTTAGGTCATTGTTAGAACATCCTGCTTTTAACAATTTAACAACACAACAAATGGATGACAGAACATAAAAGAGAAAAGAAAAACTTAGAGGTTCAACCTACATCTAAATAATGTTAAGGATAGAAAAAGAGAGCACAGGAAACAGGGAGATTAAGGTCTGAGGTGGCTTGAGAGCTACAACCTAAAATGAGTCCAGAATATACCACATGAGGAATATGAAACTGAAAAAACACGGAGTCATGAATTAGGGTGTGCCCGAGCAGATGAAATTTCACCAAGAGAGAAGTGACTGGGGTAAGAAAGTGACATATACATAGAAAGGAGGGCCACGCCCCCCTCAGTGTTCTCACATCAGTATTGTACAGGTTTCCACCCTGGTGTTTCATCACACTGTCTTTACTTACAGTTCTATCTTTCATACAGAGGTACCTACCAGCATTAGGGAAGACAAGATGGGTGTATGAGAGAAATCTATTTTAATATATTAAATAATTCTGCTGTAGTACCTACACTGTCCTGATGAAATTAAAGTTCAACAAAATTTCCAGCAACTGTAATAACGCCAAAGAATGAGGGGATAGAAATACGGGTGCGCAATGAGAACAGGGGTGGACAAAGGCCGGCACCCTCGTTTAATGTGTGAGACCGAGAGGTACTTCTTAGCACCGGCAAGTGAAGGAACACCTATGAAGCATGCTGCCTAGTGATGTGAGGAAACAGCAGAAGAACCTGCTAGGTACTAAAGCGAAAGCCTCTAGGAATGGAAAGGGGGCCGTGAGAGCAGTCAGAGAGTTTATTACAGGGAAGTAGTGTTTTTCATAAAATACGTTGACATTTCTAACTGGCTCAAGTCTCATGTCTGTTTGACCTTAGGAAACAGTGGAACTTTTTTTAAGTCTCTGAGGGGAAGTAAGTATTGACATGACCTCGTCTCTCTCTCAGCATGATGTTGGAAGCTGGAAATGAGCAGGGCATGCACTTTTGAGAGGACACACACTAATGACGTTACGGTCAAACCTTCGAGAAGGAAGAACTAATGACTACTGTGAGGCAAACCCTCAACATGAAGGTGAAGGCCACTCTGTCCCTAAGTGTTCTTATTTGCAAGATTGTGTGCGAATTAGAGACCACTAGGTACTTTCCACACACACACACACAAAGTTGTCATTTCCTGGATACTTGGCAGAAATACAGGGCTCCCAATGTCCTAAGAAAAATTCAGGCAAGCCCCAAGCTGTTGCTCAATTGCTTTGGTTCATCTGAGAATCTGTATTCTTCCCTGACCATGATTCATATGCAAACAACGTACAAACACTGAGTTCTACTCATAAAAGGATGGAAAGAGAGGGATCTCCCTGGCTTACTGGACCAAACGCACTTCCAAGCTGCAGCACTGTGACAGGCACACCTCAAAAGGCACTGCTAAGTCTGCTGCTTTCTTGAATAAGCTAGGTAACAAGGAGTTAACATTTCCTTCCCAGGGCAAAAATAAACGGTACACTCAGTAAGTCATATACTTCACTGGTTTTGGAGGCGTCTCTTGCTTTTAGTATGGGAAAGGTAAAGGTTTGGCTGCACAGGCCAGATTAAGGGAGGAAGTCATCACCATCATTGCAGCATTTCTCCCTACCACCTTGTACCACTCTCCAAATACGTGAAGACCAACCAGAAGGTACTGACATGGGGGTGACAACAGAGAGGCCTAGTCTAAAGAGAAGAGTGACATGCAGTTGAAAACAGTTTTCTTCAACTGTGAAGCCCTAAGTACAACACAATCATCCTTCATTCACATCTCCCAGGTGTTACGATGTTTCTCAGTTTACACTCCTGCTCACACTGGCTACTGCCCTCTTCCTGACACACTCACAAGCTTGTCTATCCCTTCTATCTCAATAAACAATGCCTGCAAACACAAGGTTTCCTGTCATAATCATAATATCACTACACTATTTAAGAAAATTAATATCAATTCAATAGTAGGGAATATGTATACCGTGCATATTTAATTTTTTCTGGGAGGGTTGTGCCTGTGTTGTGTAGTGCATGTGTGTACTTGCTCATACAAGTGCATATGTGAGAGCAGAGGTAGCCAACTTTCCTCAACTGATTCCATCCCTGTATTATTTTGTTATATTGTTTGAGACAAGGTCTCACTATGTTGGCCTGACTGCCTGGAACTCACTATAAAGAATAAGACTGGCCTCCAGCACAGACAGCTCATCTCTATCTGCCTCCCTAGCACGTCTGCACATGGCTTCTACCTTGATGATTGAGTCAGGGTCCCTAACTGAACCTGAAACTTACCTACTGGCCCTGCCAGTCAGCCAGTCAGGCAGCAGAGATCTGCCTGTCTCGGTTCTCAAACTTCTACTTTATGCTGGGGTTACAGTAACTACACACGGTACCTGGATTTGTATGTGGCTTTGGGGGATCCAAACTTAGGTCCTCAAGCCTGTATACGTTGAGGTAGTTTACCAACGGAACCATTCCTCAGCCCTAGACTTTTCTATTTGTCTTGTGTAGATGTTTTCACTTTGTTTCTTGCTCCAGAGTCAAGTCAAATCTCACCCATTGCACTTCACTGTTTTATCTAGGAAACGAGCTGTAAGGAAGGCAGAGGGGTCAGTGCTGCCTCAGGGGAGGCCCGCAGTCATGCTCATGACTTCCTAGGAAGGCTGGCTTACCGTCTTAAAAATGCAGTTGAGTCGGTTATTTGAACGCAGGCTAAGAATATATAGTATAGCCTGGACAAAACCTCAGGTTTTAGGAAATGCCAGGCTATTCCATGCCCAGGACACAAACTAAGCCATTCGGTTACTGTTTTGCTTCACTCTAGTTAAGCTAAAAATAAGGAATGTTACATTACTTTCACCTTAGCAATGACCAGACGGCTCCAAGGGTAAAGGCGTTTGCTGCCGAGCCTGAGAACACGAGTTCCATCCCGAGACCCAAGTGGAGGAAGAAGAGAGTTGCCTCCCTCAAGCTGTCCTCTGACTTCTACAGGTGAGTTATGCTATGTGCACCTACACATTCATGCACACACACTAAATACATGGTAAGAGAAAACCTGATAATACACCACAAATTACCTGTCCTGTAGTTGCTCATCCGTTAGTTGCAGCCCCTCCTTCAAGCACTGGTACCTGTCTTCCCTCAGTAGCCGAGACCCATCATATAGGCTGATCTCCCGGTCATGGATGAGTCTGATGAGAAAGGGTGAGGGAAAGAAATTAATCAGTGACATTATGAGAGGCAGAATCACTTAATCAATACTCAACCATGCCCATCATTGCTGGTGGGTGGGCCTAATAGGTTTTTTAGGTATTCTTTTCACAACTGTAACTTGATCAGTGCCATTATATGTTATCCTTGGCACACATGCTGGACTCTGTCTGCAGAGGACTGGTCCCAAATCCCAGAGATGCGTGTGAAGGAGAAGAGGCATGAAGAAGGGAAGGAGAAGGTGGGAGACACAAGAAACAGTTGGATGGGTGTCTCAGGTCAGCTATTGGGACCCACTCATGACTCCAGAATCTGGTGTAACTTTTCAAGGGAAAGTATTATCAAAATATTTCTATGGTTGTAATTTAAGGATTTAAAATATCAAGAGCCTCTGAAATGAAACAACTCCACTGCTATTCCACAGAGCAGCTCTGAAGTAACCTAGCATCCCACACTACATAAGACACTGCCGTCAGGTACTGCAGAGGGCAAACAGTGAAGACTACTGCAGAAGCTATGGGCACAGGCAGTGCAGGCTGACGAGCCTGGGGTCAACCCCAACTTTGCGCTTACTTGTTGAGTAACCAGAGAAGGAAAAACCATTCAATCTCTCCAAACTTTATTATGAGATTAAGGCAAAACTAGTTAAAACAACAATGCCAGCCTTCCAGAGTTGGTGTGAAAACTGAACGATTAATAGAAAATAGATGCTTAACGTCTTGCTCTCAGTCTTGACTGTAAAGATAGGACCTCTAGGCAGCATTTAAAAATGTCCATGTTCAAATCTCTGGCCTGGATCAATGACTTCAGAAGTGGTGGGATGGAGGCCAGGCACTGTGCTTATAAAGCTCCATCTGCCAGGTGGCCCGAGGCTGAGGACTGGAGACCCTGGGCTAGCACAGCGCAGCCACACTGCTGCTGCTGCTCTTTTGTCCTTGGTCAGACAGCTGAGAGACAGCCAACAAGAGAGGCTTTGCTTATTTTGTATCCACATTTATCTGTTTGGCAGAGAAAATTAAATTGTAAGTCTATGAAATGTGGTAAATCACTAAAACTTTGTGCTTACTATTTTTAAACCCACACAAACTGAATCAAGATTAATACAACACATTTGGAATCTTTCATTACACTCAGTGTCTGCATCTTGTCAGCGATAAAAAGCGTGGTTAGCTGGTTCAAGAAATGGCTTATTTCATTTATTTGACATTTCCCAGTAAGTCAGATTTTAAAAGTCATGCAGCGGAGAAGGAATGAAAGGCATCAATAACCCCTTCAATGACACAGGCTGTGAATATTTTCCACAGAAATTATAATAGAGAATCTTCCAACATTAAATTCTATAATTCTTGAGTTTTTGAACCATGTAGGTAACTTTTTCTCACTTAAAATAAGAAAGTAATGGTGACGGAAATGCTCATATCTGTGCCAACTGAGTGAAATAAGCAAATGAATATATTTTACATTAAGCCTTTCTTTTCTCTCAAAAAAAAAAAAAAAAAAAAAAAAGATTCCAACACGCTTACCCCCAGTATAGGTCTGGGATGGTTTCTAAGCATAAGAAGTATAGTTAAGACACAATTGCAGATGCCCCGGCCGCATGGCTTGTTGCACATATTAATCCATGTATGTAAGCCTTTTGAAACCACTACTGACAGGCTTTCATCTTTCAGCTCTTACACAGCAAATTTTCCCACAGAAATGGGATTTGGGGCTTTACAGTCAAGTGTTTATAACAACAAATGTTAGTGATATTTTATTCAACTTGAACATAGAATTGTAAATTCCTCAGGATCTGCATAATCCAGGGCTTAGGTTGCCATGGAGACAATATGTGACACAAACCTTTGCAATACAGCCAGTGTGCCAGCATTGACCCGGTGGATGCCATCCAATAGGACCAGCTTGCCTTCCCGAGCAGCACTTACAAGGGGTGAGGATCGCCAGGCAGTGTCACCATTGGGGAGCGTGTACCGCTGCTGTAGCAGGTCCCGGGCTGTCATGTCCTAAAAATCAGTCACCATACACGCAGCAAAGAAAATGTAAAGTTAACGTTAAAGACTTTATTTAGCCTTATAGACACTTTCCACTGCATATAGCATTTCTCTTTGCACAGCACATTTCAAATAACAAACAAAAAGTCTTCTCAAATCCAAAGAGAAATATCACCAGAAAGCTTCAGATATTTCCCCTACTACATATTCACATGATCTTTCAAAAGGATGGTGGCAGTAATGAACTCAAACTCAATCACTGGACTTCTGGAGGGATCCCAATGTGAGGATTCACTTTCACACTGAGAAGTCATACAAATGCAACATTAAAAGAAGACTGGTTTACCCAGAACATGCAAATCCTTTTGAAAAGCCCTCTGAGGGTCATTCCATTGACTCCTTGGGCTTAGAGGTCTCTGAAGGAGGCCAGGTGAGGTGCTGGAACTGAGAAACAATAGGATAGCACTTAAAAAGCAAATTAGGGACCCACATGACTCACACCAGCACTAACCAATGCAGCAAAGTCAAGCAAGCTGGTGAGCGCTGCACTGTATAAACTACAGTAAGACAGTGTGATGCCTTAATAGGAACAGAATGTCCTTACAGGGGTTAATGTTGAGAAGGATGTCTTAGCAGTTTCAGATGCATTTAGTACCACTCTATCAAACAAAAATTAAACCTTTACTATCACTTTTACTCAAAATGTTATACTCCTCTGTAAGTTCTGTTGAAAACACTCCAAGTTTAAAGCAGATAACGAATATTTACAACAACATTTTCACTAGAACCAAGATAAGGATATGAATCTTATTTCTTTCAATGTTCTCATTATCAAAAGGGTACTGACTTCAACACTTCATGAGCTGGTCACAGGACACAGAGAAATCAAGCTGGAACTGGGCTGGAAGCTTCATCCCTGAAACTAGCCCTCACAGAACTAGAAGATGCTGTGCAGGCTACTAGAAGAGAATTGTCATCAGCAGCCTTACTCAGCTATAGATCCTGGATGCTACACTGTTTACTACCCAGCAGGATGTGGCCAGTGGTGCAGTACTGGCAAGTCCGTTATGGGGGCAACCAACTGCATCTGTATCATCATCACCATCATCATCAAAACGACTACCATCATCATCAAATTAGGGGCCTGTTATACAAAAGGGAATTCACAACTGGTACTGTGAACCCTGGGGAGGTCAAAGGTCCTAGTAGGGAAACGACTTCTGTTGTTTTGTTTAATGGAAGACATGATATAGCCATCAAACTGCCTCCTAAATATGCTTATGTCCAAAGCAGTGAATCTGAGAGCCTTGGTCACAAAAGCTTCTTTTTGCAATGGTCAGTGGTGACTGCAGACTCATAACTGATTGAAGTAAGCAATAAGTGATTGTTGACTGCTCAGTCATAAGTAGAACTCCTTTAGGCTCAGGGAATACTGCAGATAGAGGAATAGAAAAAAATGTTAAGAGGGGTGGGAAGAAAGAGGTACGGAATGCTAACGTCCATGCATACATGGTGTGCATACATTGCTGTGACTACCTGTACAAGATCAGGCCCACCAACATCCTGTCACAGGAGAGTGAGTCTCATGGGACTCCACCTTTCCCTGAAGATATATATATATACTGGCTAAGAGAAGCAGAGACACTTTCTTTAGTGGCATAGCCACTGTTAAGATGTCCACGCTCCTGTGAGAAACCATGCTGAAATTCTTTTGGGTCATTTCCCTCACCCCCAAAAATTGAGAGAAAAAAGTAAAAGTGTGGCTTGTTAGTAACATGAAATCAAGCAGCATAAGTCAGAAGGGGACAAGAAAGGATAACAAGGTCAATGTGACCAAAAAAGTTATATACATACATGAAAATGTCATGGTAAAAATGTGCTATTACATGTGATGTTAAAATAAAAATAGATAAACAAAACTATCACTAAAAAGGTAATGACTTTAAAAGCATAAGTTGTATTGGGTTAGATTGTGAGGGTTTTTTTAGGATTTATATATTATGAGTGCCTTGCCTGCTTGTACGCATGTGCAGCACACGCATGCTGGTGTCTCCATAGGCCAGAAAACAGACTCCCTGGAACAGGGTGAGATGCAAGCTCTCAGCTATTGCTCCAGCACTATCCTTGTGGCCACTCTCCCCACCATGATGATCATGGCTCATCCTCTGAAGATATAAGGAGGTCCCTAATTAAATATATAAGTTGCCTTGGTCACAGTGTTTTGTCACTGCAATATAAAAGTAATTATGCCACACTTTAATGGTGTATTTTTTCTTTTTTCTTTTCTTTTTTTCTTTTTTTTTTTTAACAAAATAAAATGTAATAAACTAAAACAAAAACCATCACAGGGAGGCTGGTGAAGGCAACTCAATAGAAAGAAGAGAGTCCCAAGCGCAGGCACAAGAATCAGACACTTGTTCAGACACTCAGCAGTCTCATAAAAATACTAATGTGAAAGTTCTAATACATATGCAGGAGACTTGGTGCAGACTCTTATCAGCCCTGCACTTGCTGTGTCAGTCTGTCTCTGTGAGCTCATATGAGACCTGCCTGCTGATTCAGAGGGTCTTGCTCTGCTGGTGTCCTCCATGCCCTCTATCTCTTATACTCTTTCCGCCTCCTTTTCCAAGGGCATCTTTGCTCTCTGAGGGTGGAAGAGTGGTTTTTAATTCAACTATAAGTTTAAATTTTTATACAAGCTGTGTGATTAGTATTACTTTATCCTGTCAATGACAGCTACCATAGGCAAGACTAAACGTGTCCTTACTGTCAGTGATACAGTGCACGGTGGGATAGAGGACTCTCCCCTCAGGGCTGCTAAGTTGTTCTTGTGTGGGAAAAGTTAGACATAAGCCAAAAGTGGATCAGCAGATTATTTTCATATTCAAATTATTTTAAAAATCAAACATGAGTGTATATACACATATAAAAAATACATATATTAATAAGACATTTTAAAATTTAATATTAGAACAAGCTAACTTAAAATTCTCAATATTAATTACTCCAGACAAAATATTCACTACAGAGTCACCATATCACATACTGTCCCAAAGATGTAAAATAAACACATGCCTTAGCACAGTGATTCAAAACTAGGCTGTATTTCAGAAATAGTTGGGAGAAATTCTGAAAAGGCACATAAGCTTTGGCCCAATCTCCCTGAAGAGTCAGACTGAGCAGATCTAACCTCCCTGTTTTTATTAACATTATATTTATAGCTCTGTTACGTCTCCTTGGTAACACAATCTTTTATTTAAAACAAAACAAAACAAAACAAAGTTAATGTGAACCTGTGCTTCATTTACTTACACCCCTCCTTATGCTAATAGTATTTATGAGGTTGTACAAGGACATACAAAATGCACAACTAATAGTATAAATTAAAAGGTGGGGAAATACATGAGTAGGCTTTGCCTCCTTTTAGCACTCCTTACATCGACTAGCTAGGAGGGTAGAATGCTTGCTTCAAATACAGGAAGCTCACATGTATGACCCAGCACTGCCTGGGCTGTAGCATCCTGCCTTGAAAATGGAAAACTAAACATACAAGCAACAAAAACCTCCTTCTCCTGGATTCAGAGAGGTGGTGGCTGAAAGGAAGCAGGCTGATGTCATGTTTGCAAACGAATGAATAGATGATGGCTCTGAAAATCAAAGGTCCACACTGAGAACTGGTAACACACTGGCCCAACTCGGCTCTAATCTTGTTTTTGTCACAGAAAATGAGACAAGGAATGTCATGCTTTTAGCATAGGAAGCTCAGAGTCCTGAGAATTTGAAGCTAGCTAGCACTGCTAATAATGTTTTTGTTGGGGTTTTATTGTCTGTTTTGTCAGTATAGATGATTCTTCATTCTCATTCAGAATATCCTGAATCACAGCTCTGTGCCTGACAGTAAAACATTCCATACAGTAAGTTTTACCGCACTTTACTGTCAAGTTACTTCACACACTGTTTACAATGCTCCTCACTGAGGAGACCGGCCAGCACAATGGACGCTCCATTTCCAACCTGGCAGGCTGAGTCCCTTATAGTGATGGAACAAAATGGAATCATTATTTGTTGGTACACAACAAAACCAAGTTGTAGCAGGTCAATATTGCACAGTGCTGTTATGGCAACCACATCTACACACAGAAATAACCTTCCTTAATTTAGTCTTCAAAACAGAGAATGAATAGCATTTTACAGACTAGCTCAGTTTATTTCATCGCCTCAACTTTCTACATATCTTCATGAGTCATTCACTTCTAGCTTACTGTTCATTAATTTAAAAAAAAACTCCATAGAGAAAAAAATATTCCCTTTAATATGTACTGCTGACCCACAGACAAAATTCCCCACATTGAAAGACAAAAGTCCAGCCATTCAAGGAAATAGTTGGCCCAGTTTCCCCGTAACACTTAATATCAGAAGTTACACTGAACTATGTGTTATTTCCAGTTGCATGAAAATTCACAGGCAGCAAACTAAACATCCACTGAACTGGACCTGAGCAAGTGCAATCAACAGCAAAACCCGAATGGTTACAGATTAGTATTTTCAGGTAATACATTCTGCAAACTATACAATTTTCAAGTATTTTTTTTAAATATATTATTTGTTCTTTTTAAAAAATATTTATTCACTTATGTATTTATGTATATGAGCATTTTGTCTGCATATATATCTATACACCAGAAGAGGGCAGAAATCCCATAATAGATGGTTGGAAGCCACCATGTGGGTGCAGGGAATCAAACACAGGTCCTCTTCAAGAATAGCAAATGCTCTTAACTGCTGCGTCATCTCTCCAGCCCATCACGTGTTCTTATGTATAGGCTATTTGGCTTTTAATTCCCTATAATTGTTTTAATACTTTTATTTAACATATTCATATGTAAGATCGGGGATTTATATGTACATACGTGTATATATTTTTTACTCTTCCTACCTATAAGCATGTCAACAAATTGAAAAGTGAAGATTTCGTAAACCCACTTTTTATAGGCATCTTGGAAGCACATTAATAAAATAAGAACAATGAATTCCTCCATTTTTGTATATATTTTTCTTGTCTCTGAAACCTTTGAACTTTTGGGAATAAAAATAGCACTAATCATATCATAGACCCCAAGCATTTCCTCTTCTGCATTCCCCAAAAGCTCTAGCTCATTAGGAAGCTTCCACTATCCAACTTCAGCGCGGCTCCTTCATTGAGATTTCATGAACATGCCAACACCATCTCCTCAGGTCTGGCACCCTATAAGCTATGCTTTCTTGAAGCAGAGAAAGCCTGTTGGAAATGAAATGCATCTTAACAAGAAGCATAACTGCATTACATGTATCTGAAAAGATAGATTTGAACTTTAAAGCAACAATATGCTTTGGATGTTTTCAGGATTTTTGCATAGTCTGAGCTAATTTTTCCAGCATGTTCTCAAGAGATCCAGAGATAAGTCATTAGCTCAGTATGATAACCATGGCTGTTTACAGAGCAGCCGGTGTTAGGTTACAAGTAATTTCAAGTTATAACGTCATCATAAAGAAAACTAACAGTGTACTTTTAGTGTATAAAGGACAGTTAATTATCTCACTTTAAATATAAATACTGACACCAGAACTACAACTTTACACTATAATGCATACATAATTTTTTTAGTAAACAACTAAAATGACTTTGACAAAAGTAGGGTACCAAAGCATATACAGAATAGGACCTCAATCCAGTTTAAGGCAATGCCTTTGTGGAATGGGGCAGCAGGGTCTCACTGTGCAGCTGACAAGGAACCTGACTATGTAGAACAGGCTGGCCTTGAACTCAGGTCAGAGATCCACCTGCCTCTGCCTCCCAAGTGCTGGCATTAAATGTGTGCACCAACACACCTGGCCCAAAACAATACATACCTTTACTACATATATGAACTCAGAAACTGCCAGAAAGCATTCTAATTGACTTCCAAATATTTGCCTAACATGATAAAGATTAAATGCAAGTAAGTAAAAAAAATTAAATAGTCATGGGACCATGAAACTAAGGAACAAAATACAAAATGTATATTGTAAGAACAATTCAGTTTGAATGTAAACTGTGCAGTTCCCAATATAAACACTGTCATACGTGTGTGGTGATACACTGACACATGCTTAAGATTCCAAAATAAGGTGGTAGAGGCAAAAGAATCTAGAGTTTACGACCAGCCTAGGCTATGTAAGAGAACCTTATGGAGAAAAACGGGAAAAAAAAAAAAAAGTTTATTACACAAAGGCAGCAACAGATTTCAACAGAAGAGATTCCACAGTAAGAGCTGGTCTCCTTGAATCAACTGACAGGTAGATTTCAGAGGAAAGAGCCACCATCTACACATGTCCTAGGCTCACTTCACAAGCAAATTCCCCCGGGAGGCAGAGGCAGGCAGATCACTGTGAGCTCAAGGCCAGCCTGGTCCACAAAGCACAAAGCAAGTCCAGGACAGCTAAGGCTACATAAGAGAGACCCTGTCTCGAAACAAACAAACAAACAAACAAACAAACAAAAAACCACCAAGTAGTGTCCATGATGTTAATTATTTCATTTTTTAAAATGGCCTTGATTATATCTGCTTGCCACAGTTGCTACAAAGTATCTTTAAGTATACACACGGGAATAAAACCATCCTAGTTAGGGGCTAGAGAGACAGCTCAGTGGCTAAGAATACTGTCCACCCTTTCAGGGAATGCAGGCTCAGTTCTCAGTGATCACAAAGCCACCTGTAACTCCAGTTCTAGAGAATCTGATGCTGCGTCTGCCTCCATGGGCAACAGGCAAGCACACGGTACAATCACATATATGAAAGCAAATGCTCATACGCAGAAAATAAAAACACATAAATCTTTTTTAAATGTCCTAGTTAAAGTAAGACTATCTTTAGGTGGATACAATTCTTTACTCACTTAAAATATTAACTGTGGGCACTTGCTATTTCTTACTTTGGTATTTGGTAAGTAAATGCTACCAACTATTTTGGCTTTGAAAGAAACTAGCTAGAGTTCTGTAGGCTAAGTCTACTTAATATGCAGATATAGATAAATACAGAGCTATATAAATATATAAACATATATAGAAGTAGATATAGATGATGTATAGATATATTTAGATACAGATATATAGACAGATAAAGATATATAGATACAGATAAATATAGATGATATAGCTAGATACAGATATAGAGGTCAATATATAGAGATACTGCTATAGACATAGATATCTATGCAGATATCCTATCAGACATATAAACACTAAGGAACTCTGGGATCTCAGTGAATAAAGGCATACATCAAGATTGGCTGATAACTCAAATCTCTAACTTTACAATAGTGATCAATCATGTCCACAATCATAGAAGACAGGATTGTGCAAACAGAGCATAGTAATAACAAAGCCTTGTTTACCAAACCTAAGCAAGGCCAGTGAACTCAAAAAGGGTGTGCCAAGAGCAGTTGTTCATCTATTATGAATTTCTGGTAAACTTCCCCATGCTCCTCCCTCAAGATCTTCTTTTAAAGAACTTCTCATCTGTCACATAAAAATAGTGTTCACTTTTATGTGCATGATGAGATGTTGGCATCACAAGTCTGCTATGACTGTTTCAGCTACTCACTCTTCTGTGAACAGTTGGCTCAGTTTTGATACCTCTATTCATTGAAACTACTCGGACCTGTTTGTAGATGACCTGCTCCACTTACAAATTCACTTTATGAACACAAACAAACTTCCTGGGGTGGTGATATGGCTCTTTGAGTAAAAGCACTTGCTGCACAAACCTGACAGGAGAACCTTAATGCCTAGAACTTACTGTACAAAAAGAAAATTGACTCCATCATATTGTCCTTTTACACACACACACACACACACACACACACACACACACACACACACACA
>OU015748.1:41195377-41262559 GCA_907169655.1 Acomys percivali
ACACACACACACACACACACACACACACACACACACACACACACACACAGAAATTATAAATTAAAATTCCTCTTGTTACAGCTAACCAAGTCTGCTATCTTATTAATGATGGATTCAAAACACACACATACACACACACACACACACACACACACACAGTAATTATAAATTAAAATTCTTCTTGTTACAGCTAACCAAGTCTGCTATCTTATTAATGATGGATTCAACTAAAACACACACACACACACACACACACACACACACCTCAAAATAAAAGACAGGCAAGGTCAGAGTGGGTGAAAACAATTTAACAAGTTAAATGGAACTGTGCAATTAAATTGCCTCCTGCTATCCTTTCTACACAGGCTAGAAAGCCTTTCTTGATGCCTTTGCAGCTGGCATTCTGTGAGTAAGGCACGTTCTACAAAGCGAGGAAGGTGGCAGCCAGCAGAGAGACAGCTGCTCTCCTAAGGGGAGCTGTCATCGAAACTTTCCTGGATCTGTCATTCTAGACTGGGTTAACTGTCTTTCCCTAAACTGTAGCCTACTTCACACCCTGTAATAAATCTCTCCTGGTATTAGCCTAAATGACTACAGCTGTCCACAGAGGAAACCACAAAATAAGGATGGCATTAAAGAGAAAGACCAATTACCAAAGACCCAGACTTTGCCCCAACTACCAACTCTACAGAGGGACAGGTAGGAAGTACCAGCAAATTCTAGTTTAGACATCTGCACCGAGTGCTTTATAGAAGAATAGTTTTCAAAGCCAAATCATAAGCAAGATCAAGACTTATGCTGGTATGTGACTGCCTGTTTGGCGTCAGCAAAGACATCTTGATTGTGTCCTTTGATCACACTCTACATCACCAACATCCCTGCTAGTCTGCCGGGTGCAAAAAGCAGCATCTTTGAAAGGATAGTAACTTTCAATTATGCTATATTGCACACAGCTTCAATCTAGTATTGCAGCTTTCTTATTATTGGTGGCATGAAATAGTCTTAGAATTGAATGAGATCATGCCTGGCATTGACAGGAATTTTAAAATAGCCAAAGTGAATCAACACATAGAAGCAACACACATGTTACTATGATTTGGATATATTACTGAGTTGTTTAACAACAGGGCTATGCTCTGAGAATTGTGTCTTTTAGCAATTTCATTGAGCAAATATCATCCAGTGTGCTTACACAAACTTATATCAGATAGCCCACCATACAACTAGGCTGTATGTGACTATGTATGTGTACATGTACACCTAGGGCACATGTTTACACAACATGAAATGAACAGTCACTTGTTCTCAAGTACTATCAACATAATTGTTTGTTCTATATCTTGAATGACAGGAAGCAGAAAAGGGTATGATTGCACCAGCATTACCATAAACACATGTTGCCACGATGTCATGAGTGCTATGATGTCACCAGGCAATATGAATTTAGCTTAATATCTTATGACACCACATAATATTGATGAAAGGGGGATGACCTGGGCTAGCTGATCACTTAAAAGTAATCCAAACTTTCATTTATTCATTCCCCCGAAGCTATGCATCTAACAGGTTGAGCGCCTATGCACGCAGGCCACTGCTCTAGGTGCCAAGAGCACACCGTTAAAACAATGTAAAAGATAACCTTGCAGCTCACATTCTAGGGGGCCAGAGGAAAAAACAGGCAAGGGATGGAGGGCCAGGAAGGACAAACCACCACATAATGGTTAGTGCTACACAGGAAAAGGTGACATAAAAGCACATGCACTGGTGAGTCCTGGACACTTTTCTAAGGATATTCACACAGAATTTAACTGCCAAGAGAAAGCATACATCGGAGGGAGGGTGTTCCAGGACGAAGGAACAGAACAGGCTGCAAGCAGGGCCTTGTCGCAGAAAGAGGGCAGACAGATGTCAGGGTCTAGAAGCAGCCAGTGAGACTGAAGCATAATGAGTGGAGGGCCCAACCGGGAAAAGGCTGGAGAGGCCACCAAGGGTCAGGTCAGGTAGAGCAGGAGGTCACAACCCTGGCTGCTGCTAGAACTTAAAATACTAAGTCAGACCTCACCTCCCATCAGTCACCTCACAGTCTCTCTGATGATGTTGCCTGAATTGGGAAGTTTTTCAAAGACCCTGGAGTGGTTTTAATCGGAGGGGAGCTCATAAACCAGAGAAAAAGCCTTTTAAAATTTTTTTATTCTAAATACAATGGAAAACCGCTAGCAGTTATAAGCAGGAAATGGCACAGTCTGATTTACATTCTTAGAAGGTCATTAGCTCCGTACTGGTGGGGCAGTGCAATAGATCCTAATTAGATATCTACAAATGGTAAAGTGACATAAATTATATGCTCTTCAAATGCATTTTGCATCAAAGCCTCAGTGGGTCCAGGGCTGGCGCTGAATTACCGGCCATGTCTGTGTTTATAGGAGATTCTGCACAAAGGTGGGAGACGGATCAGTGGTGGTTGGTGGGAGGCAGAAGAAATCTAAGCCTGTGCCACAGCCTCAGCACTCGACAACATTTCTAGTTGGCTTAATGCATCCCTTTGACACCTTCCTCACAAAACTAAAGCTGCTGTCCCTGAATTTCTCCTTGCATGAAAAGTAGTCCAATGTCCTCATTTTTTTAATTATAAGAAAAGGGGGGAATGTTAGCATACAGGCGCCTGCCTCTAAGTTTCTTAGCAACCTATGACATCATCACCTGCCTCCGGGTGTGCTAGACTATAAAGGGGCCAACCTGCCACCTTGTCTCTCTCTTACTCTGTCTCCCTCAGGGACGCCCCCTCCCTTTCCTTCTCTCCCCACCCTTCTACAGCAAATCCTATATCATACGTGGTGTGTGGTACATATTTAACAACACTTGCAGAGATCTGAGTTTAATCTCCAGCATTAACACTGGATGGTACATACCCTAAAACTCCAAGGGGTCCAGGGGATCCGACACTCTCTATGGGCACCCAAATGTATGTGCACATGCACACATACACATGCACATGCACACAAATAAAAATATAAAAAAGTAAAGATTTAAATGATATTTTCTGACTACAACGGTATGACATTAACAAACAATAACAAAAGAAATATCAGAAATTAAAACATGGCCATGGGGGCTGGAGGGATGGCTTGGTGATTAAGAGCACTGCTGCTATTCCAGAGGACCTGAGTCTGATTTCCAGAACCCACATGGTGGTTCACAAATGGCTGTAACTCCAGTTCCAGGGAATCCGACACCCTCTTCTGGCCTCTATGGGCACTATGAAAATAGTGCACAAACATACATGAAAGCAGAATATCAATACACACAAAATAATAAAGTTTTAAAATCATAAAAATAAAAATCATAAAAAATATGATTGTGAACAGCTAGTACACCAAGGAATCCAACAGAAACTTAAAAAGAAACACCCTGAGACAAGAAGAAACACACACATAACTCACTAAAATGTCCAAGTTGCATCCAAGCTGTCCTAGGAGGAACTGAAGTACCTGCAGGCATGATGAGGGGCCTGGGAGAAAATGAAGTGGGGCGTGGAGGTGGGTACAGCCATATTTCATTGAATACATGTACAAAGCTTGTAAAGAATAACTTCTAAGACACAAGAAGGTAAAGCAAAGACCTTAAAGAACCAATTCTAGACTCAAGGAAGTAGAAAGCAAGAACTAAATTCAAATTAGCCAAAGAAAAGAGATTTTAAAGCTCATGGAAAGAATAAATGAGAGTAGAAAACAAAAAAATGAAAATACAGCCAATGTTGACTATGAAGTTCTGTGAAGTCAAAAATCTATATCTGAATCCATAAGACCAAAAAATAATAGTAATTTTGAGAGTCAAAATTATAAACAACATAAGACAATAGTATTTTAAAAAATTAGAATACTGCCATGTTTATTTTTGTACCCACCCCCAAATTAGTATAAATTAGAAAAAAAGAGATAAATTTTGGAAATATACAACCTATTATGAAATAGAACCTATGATAGCAAACCAATAATATGTTATCAAATAATGGACCAATGAGTTCAAAAAGTTACTGATAGAGAAAAGCTAAGGATCTATTGGCTAGTAAAGCTTCCAAAGGTTTGAAGTCAGACTTACTATCAAATACTTCTGAAGTGCTTTAAGCTGATGACTAGAGTTGTTGCCAGTCTAACTTTATAAGGCCAGCATTTCCCTGACACCACAGGCAGAGAAAAGCAGTAAAAGAATTGAGATTTACAGGCCACTATCCCTGATGGCAGTGAAGGCAACAGCTTTAATAAAACATTAGCAAGCTAACATTAACACAGCATTAAAAGGATTGTTCAATAAGATCAAAGGCAATTTATTCAAGGTATTTAAGAACAGCCTATCGAAGGCTTAATATGCACAATCAATAAAAGTAACACATATTAATAAAAAAATTTAAATCACATGATCATCCCAACACACACTGAAAGTCATGGAACAAAACCTTTATTCTTTCATGACATGACTGTCAATAACTAGGTATAGAAGGAATGTGCATTGGCACACAACCCTACATCGAGTGTGATCAGCGGTGAAAAGCTAAATGCTATTCCTCTGTGTTCAGCAAGAATAATAAACGGCATACACAGCTAAAGAAGCACTGGTCTGCTTCTGGACAGCATGATGTATGTACAGAAAACCCTAAGATCTCACCTCCCCAAACTATCAGAATAAGATCACAGAGGTGACACATTTGGACTCCATACACAAACTCAGCATTTCTGTTTATTAACAACAACCTATCTGCAACAGTGTCACGTATAACAGCATCTCAAAAGATAAGTTCAAATAAATTTAAACAATGATGTAAAAGATCAATAAACTGAAAGCCATAAAAACATTCATGAAAGAAATTAGAGACACATATAAAAGCCAAAATATATTCATTGATTAGAAGAATTAAGATATCTGTGATAGTCAAAGTGACCTGCAGGTCCAAAGTAATTAATTCCTATAAGAATTCCAGGGATACTTTTTACACAATAAGGGATAGTCCTAATATTCATATGAAATCAGAAAAGACCAAAGTAGCCAAAGCAATCTTGAACAAAACCACAAAGAGCAAAAACAAACACACTATCTGATTTCCAAATACACAGCAAGAGTGCAATAAACAAGACAACATAGTACTGCAATAAAAACACAGACGCCTGGGATCAGACACCTAGAAACAGACCCATTTCTGGCCAGTTAGTCTTCCACAAAGATGCCAAGAACTGCAATGGGAAACAGACAGTCCTGGGGAAATCATGCATCCACATGCAGGCAGGGGATACTGAGGCCTTATCTCACACCACACAGAAAACCGAAATGAACCGAAGACATACATGGAAGACAGGAAACTGTGATGCTATTGGAAGAAATCACTGAGTAAACTGTCTATTTGCTCAAATATCTTTTTAAATGACACCAAAAGCAAAGGCAACTAAAATTAAGTTAGATAAAAGGGATTGTATCAAACTAAAAATTCTGTCCAGAAATGGGAACAACAGAGCCAAGAGATGACCTACCAAGAGGAAGAAATATACTAAAACTACATGTCTTAATAAGGGGATAGATGTCCCCAATTTATAAGAAATTAAAACCAATACCAAAAGAACATAAATATAAGAAAATAAGCAGTGGACATGAATAGTCATTTTTGCACACTGCAGTTGGAAAAGTAAATTAATATAGTTACTATGGAAAAAATGGAAGTTCCTCAAAGGGACAAAAATAGAATTACCACATGTTTCAGCCAAGGATTCCCACTTCTGGGTATGTACCCAAAGGAAGTGAAATCAGCAACTCAAAATAATTTCTACATCCCATAACCACCAGTTTTATCCATAATAGTCAGGATGTATAACAATAGTACCCACCAAGAGATTAATAAAGAAAATGTGGTACATACACCATAAAATAGTATGTAACCTTTATAAAGAAGAGAATTCTCTCCGGTAGAACAACTGAGACGATATTATGCTAAGTAAAGTAAGTTGCAATCACAGAAACACACATATTAAGGCCTGGATAGATGGCTGAGCAAGGCAAGCACACTTTCTCCCAGAGGACAGAGGTTCAATTCCCAGACTCCCGTAACGGCTCACAACTGTAACTCCAGTCACAGGGAATCTAATAGCCTCTTCTGGCCTCTACAGGCACCAGGTACATGGTATACAGGCATATACCCAGACAAACAACCAAACAAATTTAAAAAATCAGAAAATATCTTTTTAAGAAAAAACCCACACATACAATGTGATCTCACTCATAGACAGAAGCTAAAAACATCAAGAGTAGAATGGTTGTTGCTAAGGTCTAGGAGATGGGGAAGATGAGAAGTGTTGGTCAGAGGGTGCAAAGTCCCAGCTAGGCAAGACCGTATGTTCTCGGGCTGTGAGGGTAGATAATCATACTTTAAATTACTACGCAAGTAAACCTATGTTTCCACCAACAAAAAACAGCTATGTGAGGTAATATATGTTAGCTATATTAATTGGGGTAATCATCCCATGGTTTATACATATATTCAGATAAAACAAAAATTGACAATTGTATTGTCAATTAAATCTCAAAGATGGGAAAGATAAAAATAAAAAAATTAAGCAAAATGGCCAACTGTATAAAGAAGCAGACCTAATTTTTTTCATATGTGTTTCAGATATATAAGATTTTACTATTAAATTAGTATCTTTAAAGGCAAACATAAAGCTTGCTACCTCTTAATTATTTTATTCTAAACGTGTATGGATGTTTTGCTTGTATATAAGTCTGTATGCCACAAGCATGCCTGGTGCCCATAGAGGCCAGGAGAGGGGCATCAGAGCCCCTGGAACAGGAATTACAGATGGTTGTGAGCTGCCACGTGAGTTCTAAGAACTGAACCCAGGTCCTCTGGAAGAGCAACAAGTGTTCTTAACTACTAAGCCATCTCTCCAGCCCCAAATCTGAGGAGATTTTTAAAAAATGTATGTACATGTGTGTGTTTGTGTTCACTTATGTGCATCGTGTGTGTGCAGGAATCCACAGAGACCAGGAAGCATCACATCCCCCGGAGATGGAGTTAGAGGCAATGGGAGCTGCATGCCAGGGGTTGCGAGGACCAAACCCAGGGCTTCTCCAAGAGCAATAGATAGACTTAATCACTGTGTCACGTCCCCAGCCTCTTGCTGCATTTTAATGAAAATACTATACAACACAAGTCAGTTAACTCAAAATTAACTTTTATAACATACTATAAAGGTTAAACTTTAAGGTACATCTGTCAATTCCAGAAAACATAGTACACAAGAATTTAAAAGATGATTAATTTACATTATCCAATATCCTTCATTTTCAATATGCCACTATAACTACATACTATCATATAAATATGTTACATATGATATATACTATATATATGTATCATACCATATCAATTATACAAGTGGTTGCAGTGAAGAACTTCATATAAAATGTCATTTCACCTAATTTTTGAGACTCTCTGTCAAGATGAAAGCCTAAGATCTCATACATCCCAAAAATGAAAATTAAGGCACTCTTGAAATGAACTTTATTTGAAAATTGGAAATTATATTCCTTTATTCTACTGTTTTGTATATTAAAACCAGCAGGTACAAAACCAGAACATACGGACAACCCAGGTATGAGGCACAGACACCAGCAATCTAATGTGAGTCAGGCCACCGTGGAGAGCGGTCTAACACTGGTACTTGTGAGGGCTCAACCCAGTCACTTCTTATCTCACAGGGAGCCTGGCTGCTGCCTGTGGCTTTTAAAGACACACAATCTAGAGGGAAAGAAAACGGCTCATGAATTAATCATCTATTTTCTGTTCTACAAATTTCGAGCCTAATTTTCTTATCCACACTTCGAGAGACATGAAATAGCACTTTACTGCCCTAGCTCTAAACAACCAGTGGGCTAACTCCTGGTAAATAGCCTCTACCACTTCAGAGAAATTCTAAAAAGTATTACACCTTGCAAAACCATTGTTGAAAATGTAACACAATTGTAGTATTTGGAGTGAAATTACTCTACCTTAAAACTGGGTGGCTTGCCTTGTCCTAGCATGAATGTGTTAGTTCCCAGAAGTCAGCCGATCAAAATCAGTCTGCTTCTCTCATTAGTGAATGCTGGAACGGACACTTGATGAGAAGAGTGACAGTAACTATGGCATGAGCACACCTGTCTATCTGATGCACCAAACCAGATGCTCTTCTACTTAGAGCTCTGTCACGCTGCCTCACTCTTGGGGGGAATCTATTCTGCAGCAAAGTGGACTCTGCATGCCACATACTGGTTCTCAGCTCTGTTCTGCCAAACATCCTCACTTTATAACAACATTCTGTACCACCTGCTTTATAGCTTTTTAAAAGCCAAGAGGCCTGCAATGTGCCTTACACATACTTTCAAAAGAAAAAAGTCAAAACAATGCCTAACTTATGTTTTTATAAAACACAAGAAGGAAAACAAATGGATGCACCTCAACTCAGGTGCAGGAAGAAAGGCTTAACTAAGAACTCGATGGTCACCCTAAAATGTGAGCGTGCCCATAGAGGTGTGTGTCCTTAAAATTCAAACTGAATTAACCTTGTGTTTAATCCAGCTAGCGTCTAGGAGAAGGAGACTTCAAGCCCAGTGCACTTAACAACAGGGTCAAAAGAACTCTGGTTTTCTGCCTGGGTAGGGAAAGAACAAGAGGCGTTCCTTTCATGCTGGCCTCGCTGCCTCAGCACTGACAAGGAATAAGAATTGGAAAGACTGCCACCAGGCCTCCCCACCAAGGGGAGCTGGTCAAATATGGGGCACCAGAGCTCATGTCAGAGTCAGTCCCCGCTCTCCACACAACTGTGGAGAATGTCCTGTCCATTGGCTAGATCTGAGTAGGGGTTCGATGTTTACTGCTTGTGTTGTCCTTGGTGAAGGCACTCAAAGAAAGAATAAGCAGGCTACCAAGATGAGACTTGACAGCCTATGACCACATAGTGGGAGAGGAGGTCGCCCTCAGTCTTAGACCTAGGGGAGGGGAATAGGGTGAAAGCGGGAGGGAGGAAGGAATGGGAGGATACGAGTGATGAGATAACAATTGAGTTGTAATCTGAAAAAATTAATTAAATTTTTAAAAAAGAATTGAAAAGAGCCTACTCTAGCCAAATGACTGGAGATTTTACAGCCTAATATAAATATAGCTTATGTGCTGCCACAATTTCCCTCTAACTTTATATGAAACAAGTCGCAAATATCATGCAGCAAAATTCATGGATGAAGGGCGCCTTTATGCAGGCACAGAGAACAGGACATCTCTGACCATAGAGATGGCAGGTCATCACTTGTTCCTACTCAGCTCTCCACACTGGATCAGACTTCTGAAACGTTTCCATTAATTATGAAAACAAATTGGCTCTTTACTCCATATTCATTTGTCTGTCCCAAAGGATCAATGAACTTTATTAAAAATATGAAAGTGAAAGCAGAGTTTTATGCTTGATCTCAAGAGCTTAATTTCTACCATGAAAATCTCTTGATTAGCGATTAGCACACTCCACAGATGTCAATTCAGTGCTCAGCCCAGGCTCTGACAGTTCACAGAGAGCAGCAATGCAGTGAGAAAGAAGGGAGGTTGACACAGGTGACAACACTTCCATCCCGTCCCAGATTCTCCCTTCCAGCAACTGCTCTGTCCCATATACTTCCTCTGAAGATTAATGAATAGAACTAGGAAGAGTCTTCAGAACAGGTGACTGCTTTGCTCATCTCTAAAACAAGTTTCTAAGTAAGCAAAGCATATGCATAGTATAGGCCAACACTCACTGGGAGAAACCTATGTGAGTACCTTCAGTTATGATCTCAGCGATTGCTAAAATGACTAAATGACACTGTCAAGAGGCTGGCTTTGTAAGTCAGTTAGGATTGACTAATCTTAATGAAGATGTCTTAGTTAGGATTTCTACTCCTTGGCACCATAGCCAAAATAAAGGTGGGGAGAAAAGGGTTTCATCCATCATCCAGGGAAGTCAGGAAAGGAACTCAAAGTAGGAACTTGGAGGCGGGAGCTGAGACAGAGTCCATGGTGGAGTGCTACCTCATGGCCTACTCTGCCCACTTTCGTATAGAACCCAGGACCACCAGGCCGGGAATACCACTGGCTAGAGTGGGCTGGGTACTCCCACATCTACCACCAATCAAGAAAATGCCCCCCCAAAACTTACCTATAGGCCAAACTGAAGGCAGGGCATTTTCTCAATTATGTTTCCCTGTGCAAAACTACTTTAGCTTACGTCAAGTTGATATGAAACTAGCCAGCACAACTGACCCCTTGTCAACTTGATACACAAACACAGCATGGCTAAGCCATAATTTTTTTCTTTTTTATTCATTCCCAAGATATCAGAGTATTAATATCACAATAAAACATTCCAACTTCTAAAATCCAATGGTCTTTAGAAGTTCAGTCTCTTTAAAATATCCAAAGTCTCTTCCAATGTTCAAAGCCTCTCCTCAAAAGAAAAAGTCTCTAAAATATCCAAAGTTTCTCTGAAATCTCTAAAATATCTCTCAGAAACTTCAAAGTTTGTATAAAACTCCAAAATCTTCAAAGTTGAAAATTTCTCACCTGTGGGCTCCTACAAAATTAAATAAGTTAAGTATTTTGTTCCTAAAATGGGAAGAACCAGGGCACAGTCATAATCAGACCAAAGCCGGGGGGGGGGGGGGGAAGCTCAGTGCTCCTTGTCTTCTTGTGGGACTCCTAACGGGGGGAGCAGGGGCTCTCTGACTCTGCTGCCTGCCTTTGGGACCCTTTCCTCCTACTTGGTTGCCTTGTATAGAAGAGGGGCCTAGTCTTACAGCAACTTGATATGCCATGGCTGGTTGGTATCTGAAGAGTAATGGAGGAGTAGATGGGGCAAGGGAGGGGCTGGAAGTGTGGGGGTGGGACTGGGAGAAGATGAGGAAGGGGAATCACAGTAGGGATTCAAAATAAATACTTTTTTTTAAAAGGTCAGTGTTTGACATCTGAGACCCACTCAGGATCCTTTAGATTCCAAAAGGGCCTGGAACAGCTCCGTTTTTTCCAACACAGCTTGTCTCCCAGGCTCAGGCTGGCTCCCCTCCACAGCTGCAGCTGTCCTCGGTGGTCATCTCATGGTACTGGCAACTCTATGATGCTGGGGTGTCTGCTCTAACTGGGCACTAACGTCACCAAAAACCTCTTGGGGACTTTAACATCTGCCACATGGTGCCATGACTGAGCCTCTCTCCATAACCCTTTCATGCCTTCAAAACCAGTATTATCTGGAAGCTTACTTGTTACCAAGTTTGGCTGCTATGAGGGACATACAACCCCGTGACCCTTTGAAGCACAGCTGCTGTGTGAAGACACTGAGGACACCCTCCTAGATTTACGGTTCTCAATGATGCTGATCTCTTCCTAATCACTGATAATGTCTCAGCAGCAGCAAACCAGCATCAACAATGCCAATAAAACAAAGGTTTCGCTTCAGTGGTGCGCTGCTGTTAATCACAGTCCCAGCTTCCCAGAGCCACAGATACTGTTTCTTTGTTTGCTTGCTTGCTTGTTTGTTGAGATGGGGTTTCTCTATGTAGCCTTGGCTGTCCTGAAATTCACTCTGTAAACAAGGCTGGCCTCAAACTCAGAGATCCACCTGTCTCTGCCTCCCGAGTACTAGGTTTAAAGGTGCATGTCACCCTGCCGCCGCCACCGCCGCCGCCCAGAGAGCCACAGATTCTTGATTCAAATATTCAACTACCCTAATGAGCTTTGAAGAATTCTCCAAAGTTTCCTTTGAAATTTCACAAGCCAAGCCTCCAAAGTCTGCACTGCTGTTAACATACTTATCTTCCAAGCTCCTGACAACAGCCCACTGCACTCTGAGCACTTGATAGACAGCTTTTCTAATCCAAGATTCAAATGCCACCCCAATCCTCCCCAAAACACATTTAGGCCTGTCACATCAACATCCCAATCTATAGCTGTGACAAAATACCATGACCAAAATCAACTTCAGGAAGTAAAGGTTTCTTTTCTCTTATATCTTGCAGTCCATCATCTCGGGAAGTCTGGGCAGGAACTGCAGGAAGAAACCTGGAGGCAGGAACTAACGCAGAGGTCATGGAGTGCCATTTACTGGCTTACTCCTTATGGCTTGCTCAGCCTGCTTTCTTATAGTACACAGGACCACAGCGGAGGATGCCACCACGCGTATTACCCACCAACTGAGGAAAGGCATCACAGGCTTCCTTCTCCCATGTCAGTATGGGGTGAGCGTGGGTGTTTCAATTGACATTGCCTCCTATAAAATGACTCTAGCTTGTGTCAAATTGACATGAAACTATCAGCACAAGAAATGTATTAAGAAACAGAACAGCCCACTATCAACTTTAAAAGTTGCACCTTCCTACCCATCAATAAACTGAACTGAAAAGCAAATAACATTAATATCATATTTTTTAAAGATTTATTTATTTTATTTATTGCATATGAGTGATTTATCTGCAGAAGAGGGCATCAGATCACATTATAGATGGTTGTGAGCCACCATGTGGTTGCTGGGAATTGAACTCAGGACCTCTGGAAGAGCAGGCGGTGCGCTTAACCACTGAGCCATCTCTCAAGCCCCTAATATCATATTTTTATGACATTACTGTCACTCTCCAAAAATATACAAGAAATGTGTCCTCAGATTCTAAAGCTTATTTTTTCACATGTTAAGGTAATTCCTCAATAACAGTGGTTTTCTAGTATACTAAAGAAATGTAAGTTATTAGGAGTCATACATGTAATGTAATGCTTGGCTCTGTTTCCAACAGACAGAACGATAAAACAAATACAAGTTTCACAGTTTAGATGGAAAGTATAAAACTAGCAGTGAAAACTGGCTGCAGAAAACTGACACAGAAAGCACTACTTGGAAAAACCCATGTGGTCTGTAAAGTATTTCCAGCTTTATTAGAACAATAGTTTTATTTTAAAGTTAAAAAGTGTTGACACTTTTATAAAGACTACTAAGTTTGAAAGACTAAGTGCCAGAGGACCAGGAGTTTGCTGTGAGTCTATCTCCCAGGAATATCAGACACCACACACAGTCTCACCAACATGACAGCCGAAATGTGAGCTGAACAAGATGACTACAGACATGCTGAAGTGGACAAGAAAGCCCATGAGGTCTCAACCCTAAATGAGTAAGGAAAGCTGAGAGAGGGAGAAATGCGCTTCCCCAGCGAGGAGCACAGCCATCAGCTATCCAATATCAAACGGTCAGGCCAAAAACATATTAAAAAAAGTGATGTTGTAACGAACTGAAGTTATATTCATAAATATGTATGTGTATAAGCATATACATATATGTATGTAAAACAATTAATGAAAAAGGCAGGCCAGGAATTTGAAAGAGAGCAAGAAGGAGTATATATGAAAGAGTTTGAAAGAAGAAAGGAGAAGAGAAAAATAAAAACGATTTTTAAAAGTGAGAAAAGATCAGTTTTCCTAAAAAGGTCTTGTGCTACCTGGGAAGGCAAAGTATTCTAATATTTAAAATCATGTAGCACAAAGTATATCAATTAACTGTTTTCCCTTGGTATTTGGTAGGAATCACTTTTATTGTAAATTAATTAGCACGTGATGAGGTGATAAAGTGCCATTCTCAAATTGTCTCTGTGATAGCTGTGAACAGATATGGCCAGATGAACAAGCATACTGAAGCAGCACACAGTTATCTCTATTAATGTTAATCTCTTCACCTTAGCTCATTCTTCAGTCTTAAACACAGATTTAAATCTTCATAGATTTCATCTCTCAGCAAATACTTGAACGTTTTAAATCTTTCCATCAGATTATTTTAATGACCTTCATCTCCTAGTTTACTGATGCACCTTTGACTATCATCCTTAAAATACGAAAAGGAACTATATAAAATAGTAGAGACTGTCAATTCACAGGACAGGGCTAAAATACTTTAAAGCACATGAGAGGAATCTTCAGCGCTATCATTGTATTGGGAGCATCTCACAAAATGTTCTATCAAACATCACTGTAAGTGTTTTAAGTGTCACTTTTCAGAAATGAGAACATTTTGAGCGTGTGCCCGCACGCGGCATGCACGCCTGCACGTCTACTGCACAGTGTAAGTATGGGGTGTAGACAATGGCTTCAGGAGTCGGCGCTCCTCTCACACCTTGCAGAAGCAGGTGTCTGCCCTGCCACTGTGAGGCTTACCCCAGTGGGCTCACAGCAACCAACCTTTCAGGTGGCCTCCAACGAGTCAACTCAGGCAGTTGGGTTTGTGAGACAAGCATTTTCACCTCCTAAGCCATCTTCCAAGCCCAAGGACATTTTAATATCAATATATTTAGTATGAGAAATAATGTTATTACAGGCCTAGGGAGATGGTTCGGCTGCTAAGAGCACGTGCTGTTTTTGCAGAGGACCCAGGCTTGATTCCCACCACTTACATGGCATCTCACAACTACCTATAATCCCAGTTCCAGGGAATCTGATGCCCTCTTCTGGCCTCTGCCTACACCAGGTACACCTGTAGTGCACAGATATATATACAGACAAAATACCTAGACACAAAAAATAAGATTAAAAACAAGAAATAATTATGAAGTATAATTAAATAAGCAAAAACAACAACACAAAAACTGCCATGAAAGCAAATAATATCCCATTCTCTTCCAAACTTGGTCAAAGAACGAATATAGAAACCCGTCCACATACAGAACACTGCCAACACTAGTGCAACCAAAGGCTGAGATGTAGCATCAAAAAATATCAGAATAAAAGTGTGTTAGGGGAGAGCATTACAATGTTTAAAAGCTGGGCAAATAGCACAACCCTTTAATCCCTGCACTTGGGAGGCAGAGACAGGTTTAAGAACTGCCAAAACTAGTAAGACCCTGTCTGCAAAAGAAAAAAAAAACAACTACAAAAAAAAAAAAAAAAAAAAAAAAAACCACATACACAGAAAATTAAGGAGGGAAATGGGGATTTCACTCTGAAATTAGCTACACATTTTCTTTTAAAAAATAAAAGCAGCTGGGTATGGTAGCACATGCCTGTAATCCCAGCACTCAGGAAGCAGAGGCAGGCGGATCACTGTGAGCTCAAGGCCAGCCTGGTCTACAAAGCTAACCCAGTACAGCCAAGGCTACATACAAAGCTAACCCAGTACAGCCAAGGCTACACAGAGAAACCCTGTCTCAAAAACCAATAAAGGAAGGGAGGAAGGAAGGAAGGAAGGGAGGGAGGGAGGGAGGGAGGGAGGGAGGGAGGGAGGGAGGAAGGGAGGAAGGGAGGGAGGGAGGAAGGAAGGAAGGAAGGAAGGAAGGAAGGGAGGGAGGAAGGAAGGAAGGAAGGAAGGGAGGGAGGAAGGAAGCAAAAGCAAAAATGTACAATATGTACACCCACCTATATATCCCATTTGAAAATAGTTCAGAATAACTCATAAGTGAAATAAAAGATTTTTCACAAAACTGTAAAATACTGCTGAAAGAAATAAAAGGAAATGTAAATAAATGAAAAAGAAATCTGTTCAGTTGCCTGAAGGACTGTGCAAAAATGAAACACGAAGCAAACCATCCCACTGGATAAAGAAGAATCAATACTTCTCTCAAAAATCTCAATCAAAACTTTAAGAAACAGAAACAGAAACCTATCCTAAAACTTACATGAAATCTCGAGGGACCTTGAATAATCAAATGACCAAGAAAAGAAATAGTAGGTAAAGTGCTCATAGTTCTTTATTTCCAAACTCATTCTGAAACTGCAAGTAACCAAGCAGTATGGCAGCGGGCTTGGTGAGGCACACAGACAAGGAAGGAAGAGATCCTGGAAGGAAAGCCATGTGTACGTGATTAATTGTTCCTAAACAAAAATGCTACAACTATTCAATGAGGGGAAAACAGGCCTTTTAAATATTGGTGCTGAAAAATGCAGTACTACCTGGAAAAGATTAAAGTTGTACCTTATCTTATATGATACTTTAAAAAATCAAAATGAGTTAAGAGACCCAAATTTAAAACCTAAAATAGCAAAATTCTTAGGAAAAAATGGGAAAAATCAAATCACTGGACCTGGCAGTTTTTTATTGAATATAACACTGGAAACATAAGCAGTAAAAGAAAATGATAATTGAACTTCAGTATAACCAAAGACTGCTGTGCATGAATGAACACAATCAAGAAGGTTAAAAAAAAAAATCCACAACATGGGAAAACCATCTGCCAGTCAGATTTGAAAATAGGTTCTATATCCAGAATGTATAAAGAAGTCCTACAGTTCAATAAGCCCCATTAAAATATGTCCAGGTCCTGGTGGGAGAAGGGATAATGTGGGGCATCTCAGGAGGCTGAGAGAGCCAGTCAGCCCACAAAGTGCAAAGCTAACTGTGGCCAGCAGAGGCTACCTGTGTGCAAACATGGAAAGCTACCAAAAAAACACAGTTCACATGGTTGCCAGCACAGACTACACAACAGCATACACCACTGCAAAAGGCTGCTAAGAGGCTCAGTGGGCAAGTGCCTGCAGGTAATCATGAAAAGACTGAGTTAAATCCCCCAGGAATCATGTAAAACCCCAGACCTGGTAGCATAAGCTGTAACCACACTCGTAAGGGAGGAGACAAGAGGGGCCTCACTAGCTAGTTCAGTAAATGACGTTCTCTATAAAGTTGAGACTGAAGATGTCATTGACATCTAGTCTCTGTCAGCACATATGTGCATACATATATATACACACATGATGCACACACACATATAACAATGAACTCTTATGTACACACCCATATGAACATGTACACACACTACAGAAAAATACAAACAACAAAAACACTACAGTGTGAAGCATCAAAAGAGATTTGACCAAGCAGAAGAAAATGGAGGACAGGCATAGGGAAATACATTTGTACAGTGATAAGGAAAAACTAATAACAATGAGCAAGACCACAACCACACACGAACTCTGAGTTAAGATCAAGATTCCAAACCTAAAAGTCCACCTATCTGAAGAAGAAGCTGAAATAAGCTCTAAAGGATAAAGAATCTGTCCAATAAAATTATAGCAAAAAATTTCCCAAAACTTCCAAAGACATTCTTCACAGAACTAGAGAAAAGGGCCCTACAATTCACATGTAGGCACAAAATATCACCAAGAGCTAAAGCAACCCTAGGCAGAAAGCAGTGCTGACGGTACCACAAGTGCTGACCCCGGATAACATTGCACAGCCACAGTAACAAAGCTAGCATGGCACGACATACTCAAAGACACAGAGACTGGCAAATCCAGAAGGACACCTACAGGGCTACAGCCACCTAATTCTTGATTTAAAAAAAAAAAAGTCAGACACTAGAGCAAAGATAGCCCTTCATAAATAATACTGGGGAAATTAGATCCCTCATAAAAGAATTAAATCAGATTGGCATCTCTCACCTTGCACAAAAATTAATTCAAAATGGGTCAAAGACTTTAATATAGTACCTGAAACACTGAAACTTCTAGGGAAAGATAGGGAAAAACATTTCAAGAATACCCAAAGCAAGAACTTTCAAATAAAGACTCTGTTAGCACAGGAAATGATCCTTAGAACTAACAAATGCAATCACATGAAATTAAAAGAAATAAGCCCTGGAGATAAAGGACAGCATGCCGAGTGGGGGATGGGAGCCTTTCCAAGTACACACCAGGCAGGGTATCAGTATCTAGAATATATGAAGAAGAGCAAAAAATCACATCAAAAGCCATCTACTCAATAAGTAGGCTAAAGAATTCAACAGACAGTTCTCAAAATATGAAATACAAAAAGCAAACAAATACTTGAAAAGTGTTCAACATTTTTAGTCATCAGACAAATGAAAATTAAAACTGCTTTGCAATTCCACATCACCCTAATAGGAATGGATGTCATCAAGAACAGTAGTAAAGACAAATGCTGACAAGGCGGTGGGAAAAAACCCTTCCTCACTACTACTGCTGGGATGGAAACTAGTCCAGGAACAGCTGTAATCAGCATGGAGCCTCCTCTAAAAACTGAAAATATCTATAGTCTTTTTGAAGTGGGTTTCTCATGTCTAGTACTGGGGTTTTAGTCTATGGTTCTTATAGGAAACACTGTCAGCCCAAGTGGCTTAATTTCCTTTAAGATATATGTAATATTATAAATGTGCACTGTGTAAAAGTATAGATGTGTTTATGTAGACCTAAAAAGGGATCTACTACTGCCACTTTGCTGGACTGTAACAATCCCTTACCACATTCTAAATTTTATTTTTATAGCCAGATAGGTCACCCCTCATCAAAGGAGCATCTCTTTACAGCAAATGGAGACTACCACAGAAAATCACAACAGGACACAGATTGTGGGGAGCCCAGTCCCAGTGGCTATATCTCTATCATAGCTCCTGCATCCCTGGCTCAGGGAACACTGAGGAAGAAGGGAGAGAAAGACTGTAAGAGCCAGAATAAGAGGAAGTCGGCAACAGCCTTTTCTAGAAAGAGCTGCATAAATAAGACAGAACAATGCCAGTATCAATGGACATGTGGCGTGGAAGGGGGAACGCACACCTAGACAAGTGCGCCAGGCCACGTCCAGGAGACAGCATTCAAGTCAGAGACTTACTCAATAGCTTTAGGTTTCCAAAATACTAAAAATATATTCAGGATGTGCAGCGGGTGCATGCCCATAAAAATGATCTCCACTGAAAAGTAGATCCTGGTGTGGTATATACATCAGATGGTCTAGAATGCACTATCAAAACCCACAAACAAACATAATTACTTTCTAATTTGAATGCTGTATGACCTATATCAAACGCTCAACAGGTCAGAAGCACTGCCGGGCTAAACGTGTTTGTTTCCAGGACAAGTCTGAGAAAGCGATGGCGTACCTGATACAGCATGATGGGTTCAATGTGGTATCCTAAGATGTCGGCAAAGTTCTTAGCGATGACTGTCTTCCCACAGCCCTACAAACAGAACACCACCATGTCAGGCGTGAGCCCACTCAGAGCTGCGCAGCGAGTGCTTACGATGAAGCTGCCACTCTTACCTTTCCTCCAATTAAGCATATGTCCTTCACCATATGAGACTGCATCATTTCAGCCAGCAGCTGCTTGTGACTCGGGGTCTGAATGAAACGGTCGGGTGTACAAGGCTGATTTGTTCCTCTAGTTCCAGCTGGTACCTGTCATTTTTAAAAAGTTTATGTCTTTTTCTCAAAATACTGAGTAATAGGAGCACATAATTTCCACTTGAAAGTCCTTTATCAATGTCTTACTTAATTCAACTCTACACAATTGCTTTTCCATTCCAATGTGATGGTCCGCATTAGTCAACCTTCTAAGTGAAGTCCCATACCATCAGGTATGTTCAGACATGTCATTTTCATGTTCTTTCTAACTTGTCATTAAAAAAAAATACTAGTGAGCATGACATTATCTTTTCTTGACCTCAGTTCTAGGTACAAAATTCAAAGTCACCACACACTAGTCTTAGCAATGACTTCCCCTTCCTGAGGCTTTACCCAGATTCCCGCCACTCTTCTTACTTACTTCTAAAGTGATGTGCCCGTGTAAACTTTTCTCCCACCACCTACTTCTGCTTTCTGGTTTTTCTTTTCCCGCGGAGTCACTGGGCTTTGGGCCTTGACTGTTCTATTCTTCTCTGGGGACATTTAGATTTCTTTTTCACTTAGGTGTATGCATGTCTGTGTGAGTCTCTACCACATGTGTGGGGTACCTGCAGAGAGCACAAGAGAATGTCTAATCCCCTGCAGCTGGGGTTCCAGGTGCCTGTGAGCCACCTGACATGGGTAACTGGAACTGAACTCGGTCCTCTGGAACAGCAGCAAGTGCCCTGAACTGCTGAGCTATTTCTTCTGGCCTCTGGGGGGTGTTTTGAAATTAAATTTATTTTTAACTCCTACATAAACTTAAAAACCATATATATAAGCAGGTTACTATGTGATGCTTTTATATTATGTATAAGTTGGGTAATGTTTAGATAAGATTGTCTGGTACTTACATAAAAGGCTAACTGAAGAGGGCAGGAAGCAATGAGTTTGCAGGGTCTTTACCAAGAGGACCTGACTTAAACATTATAGTGTATATACACGTAACATAGATTAAGTCTGCCTCCTGCAACACTTTTCGTTTCTTCTGGTTTGGTTTTGCTTTCTCTTTTTTCCAGGTTAGTCTTCCTATTTCTAGTATGTAAGAATCTAGTGTACAAAAAAAATACAAAAATACTTGATAAATCTAATTACAGACAGCCTGGATCATGATAGGATAACTGGTATTTAGTTCAGTGAATAAATAAGTACATCTACATAAATAAATATGAATATCCATGTTAAAACAAATTACTATAGTAGATTTTGCTTGGCCCTACATAAGAAGGCAAGCATTTGTTTTTTCCTACTATCCGATACTCAGCATTTCAGGCTGTGTTTCCTGGGCTTCCAGAAACCATGAGAGCAATGGTCAGAAGAGAAGGACGAAGCAGATACAGCAGCTGGAGCCTTAGGACAAACACCATCCCTCTCTAGACACTGTTCAACAGCACAGCTCCTGTTCAAACTGGCTCCTGCAGCTGGCAAAAGCTTGACTACAAAACACGGTTCTCTACTAAGAAAATGTTTGAAAGTACTACTTCTTTTTTCTTCATATTTATTAATTTTTCATCCTCTATTTTTTTATCATGGTTTGCACCTCTTCCAACTCCTCCCAGATTCTCCCCACCCACTGCCCACCCAACTTAATGTTCTTTCTCTCTCCAACAAACAAATCAACATAAACAAATTTTAAAAACCCAATAAAAAAAAAAAGTTCACAAAAGAAAGAAACAAACAACACAGAGTCTGTTTTGTATTGGCAGGTTCTCCTGGGCATGGGGGCAGGAGTGTGGCTGGGGGACCCAGTGACACTCCAGTGGAGAGAACTGGCTTTCTTTCCTTCTGCAATGGGCATCTGTTTGAAAGCACTATTCCTTAGCCAGAACTCATAGCGAGAAATATTTTCACCAGCCAACAGTTGGTTTTTCTCAGAGGTAAACTTCACATTTGTGAAGGAAGGCTTTCTTCTTTCTCCTGAACTTTTCCCACATAGCTCTGGGTTCCCACACAGTCGGAGCCACAAAATGATGGCTCTAGAGAGGTGCAGCAGAGCCCAGGACTTACCAGGGCATCAAAGGCCTAACTCAGGCCGCAGAAGTGGCCAGAATGCGATAGGTTTTAGGATGAATAAAGCTGTCACGACGTACCTTAATGGTCACCTCTTTTCCTGCAACCTGGATTGTCACGTGAGCTTGGGAGATTCGGTTGTCAGTCATCGTCTCCACTCTTACAATCTCTTTAGGAAGCAGGGAGCTTCCAGAACCTTGGAGCTCAAAGCGCTGTAAGTTACCAGAAAGATATGCAATTCACCTTTCATTTCAGAAGTAATGTTAAATAACAGATTCTATCTAGTTAGAACTGAAACCATTCCATATTATTAATACCAGCAGAGGCCTGAAGTTAATGAGAGTATTTTACTTTCTACTAACACCTTTCTACTTGAACACTAATTAAAGATGATATAAAAATAGTCCCTGAAATCTACCAACAGAAAGTGAAAATTCTCCATTCCTGAGTTCGTACAAGTTCATGATACTCATGTCCTGGTAACATAACATTACAATTTACCAGAAAGCAATAATTCAACCCTGGAAAGTGCTTAAGTGAAGCAGGCATGCATGCATCAGCGGCTGCTGCTAATGTGCTCCCTGAACTCAGACACCACCCAGCAGTGCCTTTGTGTAGACAGCTTAACTCACTAAAATAATTACAACAATCAGTCTTGCACAGCGTCTGACATGATGCCATCTGCACTGTAGACTTCTCAGTTGTGTGAAATTGGGATTAAAAAGCCAGAACCATTGGTTATTTCTTGATGTGAGCCAATTATTAACACTCTAACACTGACTATACCCCCTTATACCAGCCACCATATTAACAAATCCATACAGAGAGCAGATGTGTGTGTGTGTGTGTGTGAGAGAGAGAGAGAACATAAAATTATTAATTGAAAATTAAAGCTCATGCTCAAACTATGTTCAATATGAAAAATAAAGGGTTTTTAAATTATTAAACAGAGAAACTTAAACTCAGAACACTATCACTATAATGAAAGATATGCAGACCAGTGAATGAACAACCATCTGATACTAAAAACAATGACAGAACTCCACAAAATAGTTTTCAGAAGAAAATCATATTCAAACTCAACATTCAAACATGACAGCCCAGTTTAGTCTTCATTCTGGAGACTTAAACCTGCAGGCAATCACTCCTGTCCAGAAACCTAAGAAAAAACAATTTGTACAACCATAAAAATGGAAGTTCATGTGTTACATAATCCATACAGCACACATCAGTGTGGTGACAACTGCTTCCATATTGCAACAACAATAGACACATGTATTTCACGGAGTGACACCATATTTCAAAGGAAATTCAGCAGAAAGGGGCAAGGCAGAACCAAGGAGTGAAATTCATCTGAATCAAACCAAACAGCCATTATCTCCAGAAAAACAAACAGGTGAAATCAAAGGGGTGTTCTCTGCACTATGGGACATTATCTAATGATACAGGGTTTAAGTCAGAGCACGTGTAGTCCAGAAGGCACATGGCATTAGCCATTTGCTGCACTGGTTATACCCTTATAAGTAATTCCAGGTGAAGTGTTTCAGTAGAGTAAGAACCACAGGCCAGATTACAGGTCAGACAGCGGCAAAGCTCCCCTTGCAAGGTGGACCTAGTGCTTAAAGGACTGCTAATCTGAATCCTCTGAGAAGAGTGAGACGCGATTCATTACACCTTAGAAATGGATGATTGACATCACACCTTCTGATGTTTCTATGGGTTCTGAACTTCAGTTAAGCAAAGAAATACCATTTTCTGATGCCCTTTCTTTAGGAGTATATTACCTGCACTCTGGTTTGTAATGAAATGTATCATACTGATGTTGGCCTACAAGGACGATCAATCACTAAGCTAAGACCCAGACCTGACCCACTAAATCAGTGGTTCTCAACCTGTGGACTGTGACCCCTTGGGAGTCAAAAGACCCATTCATAGGGGCTGTATATCAGACATCCTGCATATTAGATATTTACATTATGATTCATAACAGTAGCAAATTTATAGTTATGAAGTAGCAACAAAAATAATTTTATTGTTGGAGAATCACCACAACATAAGAAAGAATATGGTATGCACTATGGTAAAGGTACCTCTTGCAGTCTAAGAGCCTGGAACTTTTGCTGAACCTCATAGCCAAGTGTTAATAGCATGCCTTGAAGTCATTACAACTGCTATCCTATTGTGTACTCAGCATGTTTGTTTTAACTTCTCTTTAAGAGAACAACCAATCTTATTGCTTTGGATTTCCCATGTAACTAACTTCTCCAGCCTAAGCTAATACACTGCTATAATCTTAAATTATGAATTCTTCCATGCCCCTGGCCCAAGGTAATGCATGTGGGTTTGTATATGTGTTTCGATAACCATCTACTAGAAAGAGAAAACAGGCTGAAAGTGGCCTTATAAATTGAATATCCACCACAGATACTGAAAATAACACGGATATAGGTTGTTAAGATGTTGACAATATGTTTGTAAGACTGTTATGTGGGTGAATTGGGGTCAGTTGGAGTCAATGACTTCATCCCTTGTAAAACTCTGTTTAAAATTTTCTGTAAAATATCCTTCATTCCTCCTGATGTGATGCTTTCTGTGCTGTTCAATAAGAGAGTGAGCAAAGTGCTTTGTTAGACATACACAGGGGCGCACACAAAGAGACCCAGACACAGGGACAGATTCACAAGACAAGACAGCATTTAGGCAGGCACAGATTCAGACTCCTACAATAGGCAGAAACAATGGAAGACAGAGGTAGACAGAAGTTGAGAATTCAAAACTAGGCTTGTTTTGATTATACGACACAAAGAGGAGGTGATTCGATTTCTTTTCCTAATTTGACACCAATGTATTACTGGTAACTAACTCTGAGTATATTATTAATGTGTGCAATCCTATCAATGTAGCAACAGGATATAATTTACATTAGGGGTGAGGGTGGGGGAGTAGTGAGAGGCACCAAAAGCATTCATTTCTTAATCCTGGGTTGAAAAAGTACAGCACTAACATCTGTTAACATGAGAAGGGGATAAGGTCACGTTTGTTTGGCTACCAAAACCGCCATGGAATGGAGCCTCTTAAATTTGATGTCTCCAGGAGGACTTAGGTATATTTCCTTTCTTATTTTAAAAAGCAATTATATCTTCTCCAGATACATAATTTTACAAACCACCTACTTTCATAACTCCTGGTTTTTCTCTTTCCTGTCTATGAAATGCTGACCTGTGACAGCCACAGCTCTTTGCCATCTCCATGATGATATCTAATATGCTCCTCAATCAATATGTCCGACTATGGGATGTTGACTTTCTACAGTCTCTCCATCCCCAACCTCATCAATAAAATTCCACAATCCAAAAGACTTGTAATTATCATTGATTCCTTGACTGAGCCCTGTATCCAGGTCTTTAGCAGATCATATTGGCCCTACCTCCAAACAACCTGAATCTATTGACCTCTTATCAACCTGACAGCTGGCCAAAGTTCCCATAATCTCTAAACTGGATTAATATAACAATTTTTGACGAATTTACTGCTGCTTTCTCCCTAGTACTTCACAGATTTCTCATCTTAATCCTTAAACACTGATGCTTCTAGGAGTCAGTACCCAGATTTTCTTCTTGCTTCACGAGATTATTATATAATTCCCCATGAATCAATTCAATGAACAGTCATACAATCTCATGAACAAATTTAATGATTCCCAGGCATTTCTCCCTCTCTCCCTCCCTCCCTCCCTCCCTCCCTCCCTCTCTCTCTCTCTCTCTCTCTCCTCAAATGCTCTGCTATCCTAAGCAAGGGGCCCCAAAGCGCAGTAAGAACAGCCATGGGTTCCCAAGACAGCCACTTGGAAATCTCCTGCCAAGAACCCCACCCTGGCCAGGCCCCGACCCCATACTCTGTGCCTGCACGCTGGCACCAAGCATTTATCTTTAATATCAAAACAGCTCTAAAATTAGACCTACAATTTAAAAGCTGCCAGACAAATCTACCTGGAAACCTCAAAGTCAAAAAGATCCCCCTAGGGGAATAAGGGGAAAATGGGAGGGAGGGAAGAATGGGAGGATACAAGGGATGGGATAACCATTGAGATGTAACAAGAATAAATTAATAAATAAAATAAAATATATATTTTTTGAATTTTATTCCATTCTTTGTATGTTATTTTACATGAGATATGTTTTCATGTAATTCAAGATATTTTGTTGCTATTATTTTTTTCAAAATAATTTTTTTAACTCTTATGAATCTTTGGATTTCTGTCAATCACAGATATTATGTTCTTTTATAATTGATGTAGTAATTACTTTTCATGATTTAAAATTATGACTGCATTTTGCAGCTATTAACAATTTTCTGCCGTGTATGGAGTTAAATTAAATTATTAAACTAATACAGAAATGTTCTCCCCCACCTCCCGCAAAAAAAAAAAAAAAAAGATCCCCCTGTAAAGAATTGTCTCGTCTCACAAATATTTCCCTTCTCTACTTTCTCACATTCACTAACAGCATCTCCATCCACTCACTTGTCCAAGGTGGGTCTTATTTCTCTTGATCTCTCACTTTTGCTCACAGTCCTCCAACTCACCCTAATTTTTATCAGCTAGATAAATCTCCACGTCTGTCATCCCATCTCTGAAACATATCTCATGCCTATTGCATTCCTATTCATCACTAAACCACTGCTTTTACCAGAGCCATTCCTCTTTTAGCCACAGGGTTATAAAAATCACTATATCAAAATGCTATTAGAATGTCTGCTGCCCTAACCAGACTGTAAATTCTCCAAGAGGAGCGATCAGACAGCATCTGTTTCTGCATCTCTAGAATTCACTATGTAGACAATTATTTGCCAAATAATGAATGCTCAATTAGTGTTTGTTGATCTGGATAAAAACACTAAACATAAGATCTTTCCAAGTTTCACACAGAGAGCTATGGTTCAGACTATATTATCAATGAACAAGGGAGGCACACCCTTCCTAAATCTCCAAGGGAACAAACTAATTTAGCCACTGTCATCACAGAGACCTGCTTAAGTAGACCGAGTGCCAAGACATGTTATAAGAAGCTTGGACACATCTGTTACTAAACTGCAAGCAAACAAACCATTCTCACAGCACGGCAAGATGAGAATGAAAGCACTTTCTTTCAGAAGCCTTCACTAAAGCTAGAGTGATTCCATGGCTACAGAGATGTTTTAAGAACAGGAGCATCATGTGACAGGCACCATCTGGGCAGTGAAGTCATTCCAGCCATTTCTATAGCTGGTTCAGAAAAAACAAAAGTATTCTGAGCTTTGGATGGCTGCATTTTCAGTGAGTAATAAGTTTTCCTTTAAAATGCTGTCTAATTAAAAGATAACATTAAAAGTCAAATGGATATACAACTCAACTGCAACTACTTGTTAGTTTTCATGATAGCTATGAGAGAAAATATACCTTCTTGATTTGTATTTTGCAAGAAGATACTCAGAGAGGACACTAATTTCCAGTTATGAAGGTATTTGTATGTACACACACACACACACACACACACACACACACACACACACAAGCTTTGTACCTTCCTAAGTCAACCATCAATCTAATGATGGCCTAATAGTAATTTTTCAACTTACATAATTCTTCCATTTTTGTTGGTAAACTTTCTACATTAAGAAGGAGATTTGCTTGCCCTGAATATTTAATATTTTTTCTTCATCAGTATGGACTTATGAATGCCAACTTTATACAGTGGATTATCATCAACTGCTGTTTAGTTTTACTGCTCAAATCAGCAAGCTCTTCAGTGGTTTCAATATGCCAACATCACTTACTGAAAATCTCCTAGATCTCATCTTCTGTTTCTTGACCCAATCTTCAGTTCAGCTCTGATTCTCAGGAATCAGTGCACATGGGAGTTAGACATGCAGACATTTGGTGTAATCATGGTTTCTAAGCTCTGTTAGGTGGCAGAGCTCGATGACATGTGCGCACACACATATAACTTTTCATACATATTGCGTAACAGTATCCTCCGGCTATGGCAGGGTTACCACCATATTGAAATCAGAGAGGCTGTTCACCAACATAAGACTTTCACAGGAATGCCCACTGACATTCCCTTGTGATAGGGATAGCAGGTTCACAGCAGTGTGTAAGCATCTCTCTCACAAGGCAGCACACACAGGCCCACAGGACCCACATCTAAGTATTCAGTGTGACCACTGTAAAGTCTCCAGGCTCCCGTAAGTAACCTAGATTAAACCCTCTGGTGCACCACAGTAGACCTGGGTGGAATCACTTCCTCCTCGGTATGCTGCGTGTGCTCTGTGTGGGGCAAGAAGACATTTGTTTGTCTTCACAGAAAAAGGTGATGCTGATGGATATGCATGAAAAGAAACATGATTCACAATCATATCTCCATTTCTAATCCGGTACCTCAGGGTTCTTTCATGTTTTACCCTTCCATGTCCATAATCTTTCTGCAAGAATGAGATGCATAACTTCCACTACAATTAATATAGTTATTCTTTTGTTCAATTGTATTTGTTTATTTGCTAATCCGCCAGCCATGCCCACACTGGAGTGTTTACTTCCCACCACTCTGTTGTAACTGGAACGAAATGTTTCCCATCTTGGGAGAGGAAGAAGGGAAGACAATGGAAGGAAAAAAAGATAGGTGAAGAAAAATAAGAGTGAGTGGATCAGGAAAAATGGAAAGGAGAGTGAAATGAAGAGGATGAAAGGGAAGGAAAAGCAGATACTCACTTTTAAAACACCCTCCACAGCCATCTTCCCTTCATGTGCTAGCAAAATCGTGTAAGGGTACACCCACTGGATTGCATGGTCAACTGACATCATGGGAAAGGAATCCTATTTAGGAGCAGACATACAGAGAGGTCAGCAACATCTCAATCACAGAAAATGTATCTTAAATGTACATATATGGCTAAAGCTGCTCTATTTTCTCAGATGCATATTAAAAAACATCTCGCAGCAGCGCTCTGTACCCTAGCCCTGAGCCCTGGCACCCACTCCCACCCTTCATCTACATTGCTGGTCCCTGGGCTTCTTCACCAGCTCTTGCCTCGTTCTTGAGCTCTGCATCAAACCTTCCGTTTTCCATCAGATGATCCTATGATATATAGATTTGACACATCTACAAGATGACACATTTCCTCACTCTAGTCACTCAAAGCACCACACATCCTTTATTCCTAATATGAATTAATCTCATCTATATCCATCAAGTCTCACAATTGCAACTACAAAGTTAAAAACTGCACACTAGCCTCAAATTCTTCACCCAAATTATATCACACTAAAGTCTGTTCACACCATTCACAGAGTTCCTGCCAAGAGCACACAGAAGATCTTCATATGGGCTGTCTATTAGATGATTTAGCTGAATTTCTGTTAACACATTCTGGAGTGTGGCAACAGTGTTCTGGACATACAGGGTACACTTGCACTTTTAAAAAACATTGCTTTTACCTTCAAGTAGCTCAGAAAAAAAAAATAAGAGTGGAAGGGTACATGTGCAAGCAGGGGGGAACAAGAGGGGCTTCTCACTCAAGTGATTTTGGTGATTGTTTTGCTATTTATAAACTTATTTTTTTCACATTAGAGAATTTTCAAAGTAAAAAATACTGAAGAAAACTGAAAATATGCAGAATTTAATAAACAAGACGTATTCTAATGTATACAACACTGTAAACAATATGTAGGAAAGCTAACCAACTACACTAACTGCAAACACTGGGGGAAAGCAATAAACATTTAAAAATAAGAGTCTCATTTCAGATGGTGCCTTCCTCGGCAGGGTCTTACTCAGTGTTCCAACAGCCTCCCTCCTCCTCCTCCCTCCTCCCCTCCACTGCCATGCAACCAGGATCTCCCTACTCTCCTAGCTCCTAACAAGGGTATCTTCATCTAACATAAAAACCATCGCTTCACACTCCACCTACCTCACAACCTCTAGTGGGCCATTCCTCCCTCATCATAAAATCCAACAGGCTTACTCATCAACAGAGTATCTCGTGGTAGGGTCCTAACCTCTGTCTCCACCACAAACAGTTCTAACGATACGACTTGTTCTCCTTCTGCAAACATTCCAGGCCCATCTGTGGCTGAACATTTTGTATGTGCCCTCTGCCCTGAAAACTTTCCCATCACTCCAGACAGAACGCCACATGCTTTGGGAAAGTAACTGCATTCCCTGCAGATGTATTCAGATCTGCTCATATACTCTCTACATGTGACCTAGCTTCCTTCCCTTCCCACAGCTGCTAAAAGTCTTGTGGATTCGGGCTGCCATTAGGATCCTGGAGCCACTTTTTTCCCCCACAAGTTAGGAAACCTGCAGCACCAGGAGGCTGTATCCTTTTGTATAACCACTAACCCTGACTGCTGCATGCTAGCGTGGAAGCATCAGCTCAGCATCTATTTCCCTACAGTGTATCTCTTACTGGATCAGCCTGAAGCTGACTTTCCTCCAGGAGGCTGCTTTCCACCTCTCCCTTCAAAACGTCAAGCTTTCCAGAGAGTGAGCATGTTGCTGGCCTCTGTACGGTTTGCCCCAGTGCACACATCAATCTCAGGCCTTTCATACAAGAATGACAAGACAACTCAAGTGACTCATCTCCAATGATGAACTTTCAATTTGTCTTTGCCACATTTGAGTATATGGGTTCCCCACTGGTTTCTTGTCTACTTACCAGGATTTGAACTGCTGCTGGTAAACTATCTAGGGGGAAGTCTGGGAGTCCAAGTGTAGAGGATTCTTGGGAGCAGAGAGTTGTAGCAAAGGATAAAAGCTGGGAAATCCTGGAGGGGAACAGATTCTAAGTTTTATTTGAATAATTTGTCATATAAAATGTATGTTAAGTATAAAATGGTTGGGCTGATTTCATTAACCTAAGAAAGATGAAATGTACTATGAATTCTTAAAGAACAATGGTCCACATAATATCTCATTAAAAATCCAGAGACGTTTCCTCTAATCTATCATAGTACGTGAGGTTTTCACACCCTGGTCCAAATCTGTCATGTGCGCCTCATCCCCTTTCTAAAGCTTAAGCTGAAGGTCTCAGTGCTGTGAGCATTTTGTGTGCTGAGGATACAACACAAACTCTCAAGCAGCCTGCTCTGTTGCAGTCCTTAGGATCTTTGCTTCACTCTCCATCTGGAAAAGGCATGCTCATACTTTTGGACTCATGTCAACATGCCTGCCTTTGTGAAGACTCTATAAAGACTCAACAAATTAAACTGTTAAGCAATCTTTTAGTTTAACAACAACAATTTAATTTTTAAACAAATTAAATGTTTAGTCATCCAATATTTATAAAGTATACTTACTTCTCAGGAGAAACATTAGCTCCAACTGAATATAATAGTTTTAGTTGGTCCTAAATAACAGAAGCATATACAAACTATTAATAATGAATACAACAGATAAAATACAAATGTTTTATGACTATCAACCAAACTTTTAATTAAGTAGACACTGTAATTTATAGCATTTTGTGATATATTCTGTTTAATAAAGGCAAAGGTAGCCTTTTAAAAAAAACTCAGGGGGCTGCAGAGAGATCAGTGGTCAAGAGCAGTAGCTACTCTTCCAAAGGACCCGAGTTCAATTCCCAGCACCAAGATGGTAGCTCACAACTGTCTGTAATTCCAATCCCAGGGGATCAGACGCCTTCTTCTGGGCTCCACAGGTACTAAGCACATGAGTGGTGCATACAGACATACATGTAGGCAAAACATGCATATGCATAATATAAAAAATAAAAATACACTAACATTGATATATAATTTAATGTCTTGTTATGGAGAGAAACCATTTCACGCACTATGTCCTTGACATACTTACCTGGAAGGGTAGAAAATAAATATCCCTGGCTTGAAATCGAGAACGGAGAGGAGGGTCTAATGGATTCCCAGAGTACCTGGGCACTGGCAAACCCAAGGCAATCACTCGGAAATGCTCACTAACTCTGACAATCTTCCAGGCATCCAGCTCCTCTTTAGTGTGATCCTAGAAAGTAAGCGTTCAAAACACAACAGCATAAGTGATGCGGATGACAGCTGCCAGAGCGAGTGACAGACTTCAAAGGCAAGAAAGAGCTGCCAGGACAAGGACTCAAACCCTGACTGCTGAGGAACTCAACTCAAGCCGAATTATGCTTATAGGCACAGTTCTATTAAGGTAGATGACTAATATCAGGTTTTTTAAAACTCATTTTTCTCATTTTACTTTCCAGAATTTCACATCTACTATTCCACAAATCTCTCATGTAATTAGCCACAATACAGATGGAGAATATTATACAAATGAACAAACAGAGGTCAAAGGAGTTAGGTAACGTGCCCATGGTCCTGTGTGAGATAGAGCTAAGAGCAGCAAGAGGCTACAGTTTAACCACCAAAGATATTTGTGATATTACCCTAAGAGCCTCAATTTTCTCACCTATAAGGTACAAATAATATAACCTGCATGATTCTGAGTGTCAGAAAAACTAAATATGAGAATATATGTGAATGTCCACGTATACTCATCAGGCAGACATCTGATAAATGTGCCTTTATTTCCTGTCTAACTCTGTCAGTGGCTCAGCACAGTCATATGCAGATTCATGGCGTTCTACAAAATGTCTATATAAATCTGCATATATATTATATATTATATATTAGGGTTAGGAATTGTGAGCTGTCAATTGAGTGCTGGGAATCAAAGTGGGATCCTCTGGAAAAGCAACACCTGCTCTTAACCACTGAGCCATCTCTCCAGCCCTCAGAAGGTGTTTTCTAACTAACACCCTATTCACATCTGTTAGTCCCTACTGGCCACTGTATTTTCTGGACGCTATTCAGCTTTGTATCTCAGATGGTCAGCACTGTCTAAAAGTTATTGCCTTTAGAGTTGTTAAAAGAATGAAAAAAGCAAGTAAACGGGTAAGAGGAGCTTTTAAGGTGATCAAAGAAATGGGCAACTCTAATAATTGGAGAAGTCTTTGCAGATGGAACAGCCTTTTACAATTGTATAAATGTGTGATTTACTCAGGCAGTTTGCCAAAGAAAAGGGCCACCTGAGCACTGCCCTAATTCCCAGTCGCAGCTCACAGGTGGCACACCCCACTCCTGAGGCAGAGGTCAGAGGTCAGAGCCGGATCTCCGTTGCTTACTTGGAGAAGTTTGTCATAGCGCTCGGCAGACATGAGGAAGCGTCCATCTTCAAGCTGCATCTCCCGGTTCTCCAGCAAGTTGTTCAGTACTGGAAGCACGTTTCTCTCTGCCTTTTCCAAGCCTTCCAGAACCAGCGTCCTGCCCTCTGTGGCAGCCCGAACAGCACACTGTGTCCAAGAGAAACAAGGCCAAAATGAGGACAGCGATGGCAGCAGAGCCTGGTTGTCCCTGCACTGCAACTAAACGTGTTCCCTGTTACAGAGACTGAGAATCAAGCAGGTGGACTCGATCCTAATTTGTTTCCTCTGCTTATCTGATTTCAGGCAAATGGTTTTACCTCTTTGTGCCTGTTTATTCGTCTGGTAAATGAAGAGAATTGGGGAGGATCTCTAGAGTTTTTTGAAATGTTACATTTTAGATTACATAGCCAATGAAACAGAAAACTAACAGCTTTCTATGAATGGGTAACATAATTAAACAATAAACAGATTCCTTAATTAGAGAAGAGAAAGGACAGTAACAGAGCCTAGCCTCTATTCCCTAAGTGTCTTGTAAGAACCAAAAAGCTGTGGTAGAAGAGTTTGAAGACCATGGTGTTTGCAAATGAGTGATTAAAATAAACTCTGTTTCTGTGTCATGTTCCACGCTGACAACATTGCCCGTTTTGCTGACTGAATTGATGCACCCTGTATCCCCACAGATTTAAGAAAATTAGTAATAAAGAAAAAACAGGGAGCAGATGATACCGACCCAGGAAATGGTGAAGCTTCTCCTTTAACTGACAGGTCCTGAGAACAAACATTCACGTCAACCTTCCTGAAAATCAGCTTTAGAGAAAAATCTAATTCACATTTCTCTGCGTGCAACACAGACAGAATTAATGCTGCTAAATATAAATCAGCACTCAGTCATGTCTGGCTTCACAACACTGGAGTCTTAGAACAATAGCCTCTCCTTTCCTGTCTCCTCACTGAACACAGGTCCAGAATTACACTCTCCCCCATGGCCTCCACCTCAGCTGCTCAGGCTGCTGCCGGGTAATCGCCATCATGCCAGGCTGCAGGGACCTTTCCTATGCTGATGGGTTTCCAACCTCCAGCTCCCCAAGCTTCAGGGCCACATGGTTGCCCTGCATAGACACCGGCAACCAGACCCCACAGCATCCAGGCTCTCCCATATAACATGTCCCGTTTCCTCCAGATCTGCTTCATTTCTATCCTAGTTTGAGTTCCACCAATTATCCCACTTTTAACATCAAGACCAAAGCAATGGAGACACAAAGGTCTGTCTCATCTTACAAGCCCAGGTAACAATCAATGTGGAAATAAAGATAGATACTTAAGGCATGAACCCAAAGTAGAAACCACAGAATACTGCTCACTGATTTCTCCTCCACAGCTTGCTCGGCTACCTTATATAACCCAGACCACCTGCACAGGCACGGCACTGCCTGGAGTGGGCTGGGCCCTCCCACATGAGTCATTAATCAAGAAAATGTCCACACACTTGGCAATCTGGCCAATTCCTCTACTGTGGGGAGGAGTTCCTCTTCCCAGGTGACTCTAGCAATAGAGTAATCAAGTTGTTTTTTTTACAAAACCTAACCAGCATGTCTTATACCATTCATCTGTGACAGGATCCCAAAGTCGTATCTCATCTCCTAGACCCACTTTATCTCCATATTCTGATAGTCTAACATCCTTAATTGAACTTGAACTTATCCAACATAGCAACTGGCCTGACATCCCAGAACACAGGAGCCTGAGACAAGAGGAAGGAAGGTGAATAGAAGCTCCTAAGACACATCTGCACCAGGCCCTGCTATCAGCTGCCTCCTCACGCGCAGCCCGTTACTGACTACGCACTTAGTGTGACTCCCCTGTACACGCCAAACTACTCTACTAGGAAATCTCAATCTTTACTTACAATGACCTTTTTTTTTTTTTAAATTTCGTTTTCCTTTTAGTGTTAACCAAAAAAAGGGGGCAAACCACATTCTACTCCCCTCCACATACCCAGCCAGTCCCCAGAGAAATCTCTGAAGTGCTACGGTACTCATTTTCCAAATATCAAAGAAAAACTAGGAACTTCTTAATGAGAATTTCCTTTTAATAAGTTGTAGAATTTTCCATGGTTTAACACTTAATTTACTTCAGGTATCTCTGACAGACTAAAGATATCTATCCCACTTGCGATAACTATCCCAATTTAAAGATAACTATACCACTTTAAAAACAAGACCAGCTCACGAATGAGTCTTCAAATCTATCATTATTACAGATATTTTTTATTTTCTTCTATGAAACTGCCCATCATCTCGTGGTATTTATTTATTTATTGTTAATTGATGAATCAAGGTGACTTCAGGGGCCCCAAGGACTGGGATATAGGGGAATCTCACCTCTTCCAACTGTGTAAAGAATAAAACCAGAACCATTGTTCCTGGGATATAAAAACTCAAACAACAAATTGGCACAGAAGGGCCTGGGCTGCTTTCTTATAAAAACATATTTCAGGTGAGGTCTCCATTAAGCTGTCTTTCATAAGAAGCCTATCTTCTCAGGAATGCACAGCTCACAATAAAAAAATAAGTGATTATCACCACTAACAGCAAGACCCTTTTTTAAGTTAATTTTTTAGCAACCTTTATTATAAGATGAGCTTTACATAAGTTTTTTTTAATCCCGTGTGGTGAGAAAAAGCTTAGAAATACACAAATTAAAATTTCCTAGTTTACCAACTTTGGGAAGGAAAAGCAACACGTGACAACATGCAGCTGAGGGAGTGAGCGGCCATCCCTTCCTTCACCTCACAGACCCGGGGCTCCTGTTCACGAGACCCAGAGAACACATGCAGAGGGCAGAGACAGCTGCCAAACACACTCTGATGGATGTGTGGCGATGGGAAACCAAGAAAGTGGTGGACAAACAAAGACAGTATCCTTGTGATTATGTGAAAACCCTCACCAGAGCAAATATCACACAGTAGGGTCCTCAGGTTAGGAACACTGATAAAGAATTAGAAGAGAAATTCACTATTTGGAAGACATCACAGCAGTAAGTGTGGCAGGCAAGAATCATAATAGAGGGGAAACTAGTTATCTGTATACACTCAAATATCTTCCCAAAAGATATCATAAATAACAAAAAACAACCCCAAAAACTGTAACACTGAGAACCTGCAAGAACCTACTCCAACTGTTTGGCCAAAACCAATGTTGCCGGTAATGGGCTCTGCCAGCCTCACACAGTAGGCTTCTGTTACCAGAGATACAACATCACTTCCACATATTCTTAACAAGACAGCATCATTTCAAACACGAGGAAACATCAGACAAACCAAAACAAAATGTCCATGAAGAGTAGGATGAATCCTGCTACGGAAACCTGGCTGGCCACCACGCAGGTAGTGGATCACTTACAGAATCAGTCAAAAAGTGGGTGTGGTTGAAATGCAGAAAAAGAAATTGTGAATAAATAGAGAAAAGAGACTAATTACTGAAATAAAATTTAAGGAGGTTGTTGATTGGTATTAGAGCAAGCTATTGTCTTTAAGAGATCCATAGCTCAACTAAGAATTTAAAAAACAGTAAATCTCTCCAACATTTTTATAATTTGACATAAAGTTATTAATTTTATGCACTAAGTGGCAATAAATTGGATGTTTCACATCACAGTTGAACCCAAGTATGAGGATATAAAAAGAGAATTACTGATCTACTTTGCTTTCTGTTGGCGTGATAAACACCAGGACAAAAAAAAAAAAAATCAACTTGGGGAGAAAAGGGTTTATTTGGCCCACAATTTACAGTCCAACATCAGAAGCGCTGGCAGAAACTTGAAACGGGAGCCAGCAGGCAGGAACTGGGGCAGGAACCATAGATGAATGCTGCTCTTGGCTTGCTTCTCATAGCAAGCTCCGTTGCTTTTCTTAGACAACCCAGACCCAAGTGGTCAGGGATGGTGCTGCCCATGGTGACTCAGGCTCTCTTAGGTGGTGTAGCCATCGAGAAAATGCCTCGCTGGGCGATCTGGTGGAGGAACTCTAGTTTGTGACAAAAATGAACCAGCACAATTATAAACTTTATGCAACAACTTTAAAAATGATAAATTCTGAAAAGGGGAAGAAAAAGAAATAACATTAAGCAAAATATCACAAAAGATTTTTACTTTCTCATGTGCCCCTTGGTAATATGGCTATCGAAGCCAGAGCCAATGTGTTTCCTTGGCATGGGCACAGCCATATCAGGGACCCCAGACCCATAGAGACTGGCAAAGCCTCCCTCTACCCCAAGAGTGGAAGGATGGTCCTTTCTCTGGTCCAAGTACAAATGCTGACAGTGTGTGCAAGTATGTTTACGAATGATTGAGCAGGCTGTGCAAAAGCAAGTACGGGCAGCTTCTGCCTGAATGACTGCAGCCCGAGACTTCCTCCCCCTGTGCACACACACTGGGGTTCAGGGTTGCTGAGTAACACCTACTCCATTGGACTGAGCACAGCCCACCTGAATGCAGCTTTTCTGTCCGTGTGTTTGTGTGTCTGTCCTCTCTTTATTCCCTTGCCTCCCCAGACAGGTCACATCCCTTAGCCTCATGGGTGATAGCACATATTAAAACTTTTCAATATAGCAGACAAGAATATTAGCTGACAGGAAGAAGTCTCAGGCAGATGTTCTGTAGTAAGGAAATCTGAAGCACTCAACTCAAATAGTGAAATGAGTACCAGGCACTACCTTGGTTCCCAAAGCGCTACCTGACTCCTAGGCTATGAAATTCCTTAAATGCTTTCATCCACACTTTCAGATGTTGTTACTATAATCTGATTAAATCTGCAGGGATAAATAAAACTTAACAATAAGTAAGATAGCATTTCAATGACATTTCAGGTCATACATAAGCTTCAACTTAGTTGAATAGAAAAATACACTACAAATGTTGAGCGTAACACAGGGCAAGCATGTCACCCTTGCTCAGTGATGTCCCCTTTGTCTCATGTCTGCTCACTATTGAAGGGAGGAGCAGTGCTGGCCTTCCCTGTTCTCGCATATACACTGCGTCTCCCTAGCAGCGTCCCCTGGTCCTCAGAGGAGAGCCCTATCCTCTAAAGCTGGCTCTCAGCGGGCCACTCAAATTTATGGAGTAACACTACAACGGCTCAGTTAAGAAACACTGTTATATAAGCCTAGGACTATATGAAGGATGCAGCTATCTACACCCACACGTGCTGTGAGAACAGAAAAAGGTTAAATATGAGCTTGAGAAAATTAGACACTCTGAAGTTTTTCTACGTAGACTAGTAAACACTGTGCAAAGCTTCTCTTGAGCTCTTAAAACCCATAAAAGGACAGTGCGTGTCCATTTCATATGTGGCATGACTAGCTGTGGGAGGCCCTCAGAGAAGAAAGCAGACCAACTTCAAAGAGTCTTTCTTGTCTATCAGGTGACAGAACCTCCCTCAGAGACCTAATTCTTTCAAATAAAAATCAGGGAAAGAATACAGCAAGATCCTGCTGACCCAGCCATCTCACACCTCAGCCTAATAGCCCAGCACGGGGACATAAAGGAGTGCAAGGAAAAGCAGGGGCATGACCTAAAATAAAAACACTACGTTTGTTCTAGATTGGGTTCCAATTTGAGAAGACCTGAGGCAAGTAATTAATCTAGATGTCTGTGGCCTCATTTAAGAAATGAAAATATCCTCAAAAGGTATCAAGAACGTAATAATTTAAATATCAAAGCAGTACTAGAGTGAAAAGGTAATGTTACTCACTAAAATGCAAATCATTGCTAATAGATTCCAAAAAGCTCCACATTTACTCAAAAAACTACAGTGTGTAAAGGTACTGAGGTGGGGAGTAAAAAAAAAAAAAAGCTTTAAGGTCTTTACTCAGAGAGTATATGCGTATGTGCATACCTGTATGTGCAAGTACACACCTGCGTGCAGAGGCCCAGGGTCAGCACTGAGTATCCTCTTCAATTGCTCTCCATTTTATTTTTTGAGACAGGGTCATCATTGAGCCTTGCACTCACAATTCTGCTAGACTAGCTGGCCAGCAGGTTCAAGAGATCAGCCTGTATCTGTCCCGTTCCATTCCAATGCCAGCCCCCAGCACTAGGATCACATGTATCCTGGCCTGGCTTTTATGTGAGTGCTTGGAATCAAACTCAGGTCCTCCTGATGTGCAGCAGGCACGATATGGGACTTGACCATCTCCTCAGCCCCAAAGCTTTTTTTAAAAAATATCAGAAGAGTAAAGCCTTTCTCCTCTGAATAAAATAAATAAATACCAAATTGGATAAATTGATCTTTTATTTGCTACTATGATGTAGATGTGTCCCTCAAAGATCGCGAACTTGATCCTTAATGCTCAGTGCAGCGGGGTTAAGATATGGGGTCTTTAAAAGGCAATTAGGTTATGGAGGCTACTTACTATGATTGGACTAATGGTATTACCTTGAAAGTGGATTAGTAATTGTGCAAAGATGAATCTGGCCTCTAGCTTCTCTCAATGCTCTTATGTTCCTGTCCTTTCTTCCTGCCCCTTCCATCTTTCTGCCAAGAAAACTTTCCTCGGATAAGAGCACCTCAACTTTGGACTTCCCAGCCTAGAGCTGTGAGTCAAATAAATTTCTGGTCATTATAGCAGCCTCAGGCACTCTGTTACAGTAGTACAAAACTACAGTGCCTTAGTCTACCACTTCCTTGCCATGAGTGCCTTAGCTTAGTCAGGGGCATCTCTGAGTCCCCTTCTTTCTAATGGGGTTAAAATCACCTGAGATAACCCCAGAACACAGTAAGTTGATAAAAAACAATCAGTGACTAGGTATAATGGCGCACACCTTTAATCCCAGCACTTGGGACGCAGAGGCAGGCAATTTTCTGTGAGTTCAAAGCTAGCCTGGTCTACACAATGAGTTCCCAAACAGCCAGGGCTACAGAGTGGGATCCTGTCTCGGAAAAACAAACAAAACCAGTGAAAGAACATGGGAACAACTAGAAATGATTGGATTTAACAACCCAGATACAGAAAGACAAGTTCTACATGATCTCAGTTATATAAGGAACCTAAAAATCTTTGGTGGTCTCTAAAGGCAAGAGAGAAGGGAAGAATGGGCAGGAAAGGGATGCCGCACAGGTGCTGGGTAATTAGAAAGGAGTTAGTTCAGGTATGCTGCTCAGGGTAGTTTGACAACAGATGATGCTGGACTATATGTTTCAAAAGCTAGTAGAAAGGGCTCTGAGTGCCTCACCACAGGCATTTTGTTTGCTGTCATTTCTATACGCTACCTGGCTCTAGTTCAGGGTCTAGAGCAAGCTTGTGTGCTTAATATTAATATATTTTTACTAAGCAAAGTTCTCCTTTTGTCACAAAAAGATAACTGGACAAGGTCAGGGCTAGCTTGTACAGAAAGACCCTTAGGTACAGTATTAGTCGGCATATGCATGAAACATGTGACCTTGGCCTCCTTAGAACAATGACCCAATCAAGCAAGCTAAATGACCTATTTTTACAAATACAAACCATATTTCATTTTGCTGTGATTATAATATCCGACCCAATAAACTGTGAATACGTAATTACAGGGCACTGACATTCAATTATTAATAAAAAAGTTAAAGCCAAGCCCATTTTCTTTTGATTTTTTAAATTATTGTTACAATTATGAACAGCAGCATGTGGTCACTCCAATTGTCACTGTGATCAGCATGGTCAACATCATTACTTTGGGAGGAAACAACATAATCAAATCCCGCCTCTATTATTAGTAAATTACATGGCCCTGGCCATGGAAGCCTGTTATGTCATCTGTAAGACAGGTAAGTCATCTCCCCCTCTGAGGAAGTTCTGAAGAATAAATAACACTGATATAGAAGCACCTGCACAGGAGAGATCCCTCCAACAAACACCTCATCTCTCCCTTCAAACGTCACAAAGAGCCTAGTATGCCAGAGTGCACTTATAAACCCCAATCGATACTTGGGAACACACTCACATGCACACACATGCACGCCAGCTCTTATGGTTTCCAGCAGAAATGTCCCTCCGGGTCACGTTTTGAACACTTGTCCCCAGCTGGTGGTACTGTTTTAAGAAACAGGAACTTTTAGGAGATGGTAGGGCCTGGCCATTGGAATTGAGCAGCTCCAGGCAGGCCTTTGAAGGCTCTACTCCAGGTCCTGGTTACGGCCACTCTCTCTTCTCCGCTTCCTGGTCTGTCTCCACAGGAACAGTCTCTGGCAGCCACTCACACCACAAGGACTGAGAGTCTCTGCTGATTTCCCTGCCAGCCTAGCTGGAAGCCCTCAGAAACCATGAAGTAAAATCAGCCTCTCCTCCCTTAGGCTTTTTGCAAGAGGTACTTCAGTCACAGAGACACAAAAGAAACACACATTCATCTCAGCCCGGACTTCTAATCCCACACATGCAACTGTGGGATTGTAAAACCTTCAGGATGATGTCAATGTGCACAGAAGCGCAGGCGCATCTCTTCCATCATAAATGAACCATATAGTCTCTTACAACCTCTTTCCACTCACACTCTGGACTTCCTGTTAGTATAGACTGACGTCCCCACCTTGTGCTGTGCATGCACGTGTGCACTGGGACTTGAACCCAGGCCCTTGTACCTGCCAGGCAACGACTCTTTCATAAAGCTACACTCCAGCATCATTTCATTCTTTTTAGTAGCTATAGAGTATAGTACTTACAATGGTTTATTTCATTAAGCGCTTCAATATGCACCATTACTGTGTTCAATTAGTTTTGATTTTGGAAATACTACAACTAATATCACTGAACGTAGTTATTTCTGAATACATTTGTGTAGGAGACCTGGCAGTCTCTGTGCTCATAGACATATGCTGGGGAACCTGGAATGTTAAGCACACAGGGCTGTTCCTTCAGGAGAAGGAATGCAAAACCCTTTCTCTACCAAAGGGCAGGAACAGATGTGCTTTCTAGCCTGCTGACTTATATGCACTTAGCGTGGCTGGAGATTTTCAAGAACCTGACTCTCCATGTTTTTCTCCGTCAATCTATAGAACCCATCTTAATGGAAGGTGTCACATGTACTTTACAAAGAGCTCCAATGTGGTCATGTCTGGTATGTATTTAGCTTACTCCGTTCCTCAGGCATTTAGGTGCTTTGTTGTGCATACAGGATGGACATAGTCATCACAAGAATAGTCTTCACCAGATTGTGCTGTGTTTAAATATGCCAAAATAAAAACTCGGGATCAGACGTCTGAAGTTTGAACCAACACTGGCTGCTAGAGCTGTATCGTGCTTCTTCCTTGTCACAACTTGTCTCTCGGCTGACCCTGAAGGTCACAGAGACCCCTCACACATTTGGAGGAAAAAGAATGCTGGAAATATAACTGTTGAATCCAAATATTATGCAGAATTTCTGAGTTTGGTTTGTTTTGTTTTTGAGAGACAGTATTAAATTATCTAGACCTGTATCAACGTCTGCTGTCTTCACTAGCAAGCCATTCACTCACCTCTTCTTCCTTATTAACAGTGGACATCAGTGAATTCTTTAAAGTCAACTGTTTTCTTTTATCTTGCAGTATTTGTAAATAAGGAAGTCAAGTATATCCTCATGAACCCAATGGTCACTACAAGTATCTTCTGTATAATTTGATTATTTATAGTCCTCACTCTATATACTATGAGGCATTTGAAAAAACATTTACTCGCTGATGCGGTATGTTTTAAGAAATAATATGCTTCCTTATAATATTTATAAAACTCTATTTAGTTAATTATCAATTTCTAAGCCATTCCTCCACCCCACCCCCCGTCCCACTCCCCCCAAAAGCTATAATACCTGAAAGTATTTCACTTTATGTGCTTTAATCCACATTTTCCTAGCTCACCATTAGATTGGAAATGCTCTTGCTATACCATGTTAGGGAAGCGCCCATATCCAAGCAGCCATAATACCTTTTCCTTAGAAAATGAAATTTCTATAAGCAAGCTGCGAGCAGCAACTGTAAGACACTTGAGCACCACTCACTTCATCTGAGTTTTCTCCTTTAGAGCTGGACCAAGACATTTCCAAGAACAGGGGCCTCAAAGCCTGAATCAAATCTGTCTAGGATGAGTACACAACATCTGTCTTTCACCGACACATGACACACTCTCTATTTTAAGTCAGCTTCACACAGCCCTGGATTAGTCAGTCACGGCCTGGAGGGAAAGAGCTTGCCTGGTCGATGTAGAAAGCTGTGCCAGCGCGGATCTCCCGGCGCTGTTTGAGGTCACTTTCGGTGGTGTCCCTTGACAGGGCAATGTATTCCACCTCTCGTTTGGTCAGTTCCTGTAGAACACAGAGAAAAGTTATTCTAGAGCTAAAGTCAACCTACCAACCTACAATTTAGAACAACATGTTCAACACAGCCACTGCCTAGAGAAAAGCACTATAACTGTAATTATGGATTCAAAATATGTCTTTGAGAAAAATTCAATAAATTGTATAATAAAACAGCACATGCCAATACTTGGGAGGCAAAAGTAGATGGATCTTTGTGAATTCAAGGCCAGCCTGGTCTACATAGCAAGTTTGAGGCCAGCCAGGGCTACATAGGAGCTACTGTCTCAAAACTTCCCCTTCAAAACAAAAACAAAACACACACACACACACACACACACATATATATAAATGCATACATACATGCACACATACATACACATATGTGTAATATACATATACATACATAAACATATTTGCTCACAGACAGGCACACACATACAAGCACACACACTGGACTCACACACATCCATAGAGTTTTCACTTTTATTGTACTCCATCCTATTAATTAAGTAAAAAGAATCAAAATTGAATCCTGCAAACCTCAATTTATCTTTTTTAAAAAGTGTGGTTTCAATTCATTTACTCCATTGACCAAGGTTTAGCAACTGAACACTGTATCACTGTTAGATACTTTACCAAGTGTGAAACAAAGAATAAAAGCCAACAGCTGAGCAAGAGAAAGAGGAGGAGGAAGAGGAAGCTAAAAAAGGCAGAGAAGAAATAACTATTTGGTTCCCCAAAAAAACATTAAGGGAAAAGCTGGGACATCCAAAAGCTATAACATCTCGGAACAGTTTACCTTCCCATAAAATCATTTTGCCCTACTCTAACAGCTATGAACCTTACCCTCACTTTAATAATGATGGCCTAAGAACAGTGACAGTCTCCAATCAAATAAGGGGTGTAACAGACTTTCACTAATCATAAAAATTAATTTACTTAAGGATAAAGAAAAAAGTTGGTAGACAATGTCATTACTGGAGAAGGAGATTTTTACAGGGGATTATGTTTCCTTGCAACTTATTGCTGTCCTATTTGGATGAACAATGCTTTATCGTCATTCAGTCCTTTTAAATGTCTTCGTTCCAGATTGCTATAGTTTCAAGTATAATGAAAAAGAGGCCAAAGTTTTAAATAGAGAAGATGCACAATCATAAAGATGTGATAATTTCAAATGATGTTTTCATAAACATACATCAACTGTCTGTCTGTGGAAGGTAATTCTGGAATATGTAATTCTCTCCTTTTAGCAGATACCTACTTCTTGCTTTTAGAACACATCACTAATAATGTCACATCTGCTTCCTTAATTGGCTGAATGTCCCCTCCCTCTCTGAAAACTTTTTTCATTCACAATGACTGTCAATACTATATATGCCTTTTTTATTTTTATTTATTTATTTATTTGGTTTTTCAAAACAAGTTTTTTTGTATAGCCTTGGTTGTCCTGGAACTCGCTCTATAGGTCAGGTTAACCTCAAACTCAAAGATGCTCCTGTCTCTGCCTTCTGAATCCTGGGATAAAAGAAGTGCACCTCCATGCCTGGCCCCCTTATTATCAAAGAGCACCACAGTTTAATCTTGAGATGCACACTGAGGACAATGTTATCACTATCCTCACTCTTGACAGCCTCCTTCTTCATGACTTTATGAAAAAAAGAAGGGAACAAGCTCACATACAGCACCAGAAGAAGGCAGCAGACATCAGCCTACAACTGCCTTTAGTACGAGTTAAATATCACAAACAAGTATCAAATTGTCTATTTTTTTTTTAAGCTTCAGTAAGTTTGCCTGCAAAACATTATCTACCTATATCTACCTAGGGCATTATCAAGTGAAGGTTCTTATATCCAATGACAGCAGTGTTCACTGCAGAGTCCGCAAGGTGGTAAGGTAGTATTGAGTCTCCACAAGGGTACTTAAATGGCAGGGTAGTATTGAGTTTTCATATATATTTGGCTACCTCAGATCTATTTTACTATTTAAAGTTTAGTCATAGCAGTCATGTGGCTCCCCATGTGTAGACTTGCACTGCATTTTTAACCAAATCCCTATGATCTCCAAGCCGCTTTCATTCCACAATCCTAACAACTTCGAAGCCTGGCCAAACCAAAATCTCAGTGAGCTATCACTTCATCAGCCGCCATTCTTGCCTGGATCAGTAGAGCGATGCCTATTAATTCTGCAGGATAACAGAAAGGCCTTGTAAACGTCCACATTGATATTGAGATCTGAAGATTTCAATGACTTAATAACAGTTCTCAAAGAACTAGAATTATTCAAGAGAACACCATGTTAAAGAGGTAAAGAGTGGGTTTCAAGTCAACTGTCTAATTTTTCTAACTAGATAAAGATTGAGTGGGTTATTCAATCTTTGTTCATTTGTTTGCTCATCTCTTTAAACAGGAGGAAAAGCACTATGTAGCTAAAAACTACAGGACTTCAAACTGTCAGAGGAACTGGTTGGGTCTCTAAGTGGTGGGCTTGAGCTAAGGGAAAGTTCACTGAGTAACATAGAGAAAGGGCTTGGAGGAGGGGCCGAGGTGGTGGACGTCACAGCTAATGCTAGGCACTCACTACTCACTGCCTGCATTTATAGTTCTTTTCTACTAAAAGTGGACAACAAACACATGCACGGGGTTCCCACGCAACATCTGCTGAGGCCTTCATAAACCAGGCATAGACCAGTCAGTGCGTATCCTAATACAGCTAATTCTGATATTTTTTAATAAATTCTTTACTTTCATTTATTTTATCACATATTTTATCAAAGTTAAGGCCCTTAGGAAGTGACAAGAACTGGCTGCTCACCAAGTACTGCATAGCAAGAGAGCGCCGAAGAGGCCCAGGAGGTCCTATGAGAAAGACGTCTTGCCCCAGCAGGTCCTTCTGCATTATCCACCGCAGGTGCTGGACTACAGACTGAGCTGGGGACTCTGAAACTTTAAGAAGAAGAAAGACAGTGAGATGCAAATTTAACTGTTATAGCATTATTACAAACTATATAACTCAAATAATGTAAACTATGTATTGAAAATATGCATTTGAGGCCCGGCAGGGTGGCGCACACCTTTAATCCCAGCACTCAGGAGACAGAGGCAGGTGGACCTCTGTGAGTTCGAGGCCAGCCTGGTCTACAAAGTGAGTCTAGGACAGCCAGGGCTACACAGAGAAACCCTGTCTCAAAAAAAAAATGCATTTGATTAGAATAGATGAGATAGATAGATAGATAGAAAGAAAGAAAGAAACAAACAAACAAACAATCAGACAGACATAGGTACAGAGAGTATAAATAGCTGGCTAACATTCAGTTTCATATTAAAATTACTATCAATTATAAAACAGAAAAAATATCAAGCAGACATCAAACAGTCATATATCCTACATTCCAAATTAGGATATATGTGATAATCATCTGTAGGTATCCTTAAAGGAATAAAAATGCTTTTTATGGATGAGCGAGGAGTTAGTGTCATTATTTTATCACAGTTTCAATGCCTACCCTTTTTGTTCCAAAGAGAGACATGGCTGAATGATCCCAGACAACTAAGGATCATTACAAACATAAAAAGCTGGAGTCTACTCTAATCTCAAATGCCAATGGATGGAAGACACCAAAGGAATCTATAATTCAAGTCTACTCATTTCTACATCATTTGTTACATGAGCTTTTCCTAGGAAGATTAAGCAAATGCAGAACAAACAGACCAAAAGAATAAATCCGTCCAAGTGTAGTTTGGTAAACTAATGATTCTATTAGCCTTACTTACTGGAAGGTGGATGTCAAGTTACTTACAGGAGTGTGAGGGAGAGGGGAGGGGAAGAGAGGGGAAGGGATGGGAGGGGAGGGAAAGGAAAGGGAGGAGAGGTAGTGAAGTCTTAATGGCATTGTTCCAAACAACAGGGAAGACAGAGGAGAATGGATAAAGGCACATAACAGTTGTGTAACAACAAAAATTAATAAACTATCACAAAAGGTTGAAGATTCTTAACATGAAAACTTTTGTAAACTTTCTGAGTACCCAAGTCACACCACAGCAGGAAATTCCACACCCAACCTCATATAACAAGTCATTGTCAAAATGCAAAGGCCCTGAAAAAAATCACTTGAAACTACCTTCAAGCTGTATGCATACAGAGTATATAAAACATAAATGGCCAGGGGCTAGAGAGATGACTCAGCAGTTAAGAGCACTGGTTGCTCTTCCAGAGAACCTGAGTTCAATTCCCAGCAGCCACATGGTGGCTCACAACCATCTGCAATTGGAATCTGATTCCCTCTTCTAGTGTGCATGAAAACAGAGCACTCATAAACATTAAATAAATAATTATTTTTTAAGTCGTTTTTAAAAACTAGATGGTCAGGCTGGAGAGATGGTTCAGAGGTTAAGAGCACTGCCTGCTCTTTCAAAGGTCCTGAGTTCAATTCTCACCAACCACATGGTGGCTCATAACCATCTATAATGAGATAATTAATAAATAAATAAATCTTAAAAAAAAAACTAGATGGACTTCATGCTTAGGCCTGGATCTCACCCCCAAGGTATCTTTCTTATAATACAAGCAAATAGTCAAAAACATTTTTAAGTGAAATTAACTTGATGGTTATTTCCAAACAATATATCAAACCTTAAAGATATGTAATTAAGTAGAAAAAATAATCACATATATTGTATTGATAATATTCAAACCATTAGCAAATGAGTTCCTTAGAAGAGCATACATAGGAGCTGGGCATGGTAGCACGCACTCCCAGATTAGGAAGGCAGAGGCAGGTGTATTTCTGCATTCAAGGCCAGGCTGGTCTACTAAGCAAGTCCAGGACAGCCAGGGCTACATAAAGAAACCCTGTCTTGAAAAACTAAATTTAAAAAAAGAGAAAGATACATACACATGTAATAAAACAGTACTCAAAACAGCAAAAAGGAAGAAAATTATATTATTAAGATAACTGGGTATCTGGGAATGAGAAATGAGATAGACCAGACAATCCCGTGAAAAGCATCAACAGCAATGGTGATACTCTAGTTCTTTGCTAATATCATACAAATGTGTAGTGCATTCTGATGTTCTCACGCCCTGGACCTTCTTATAGCTCCTTCCCACCCTTGCTAATTTCCATCCTCCCTACAGGTCTCTTTCCCACATGCTGTAAGGTTTTGGGGAGTGAGAGGTGATTTGAGACACTATCACAGTGACGCTAACTGAATGTCCAAGACAGTCCATCCTGCCCATGAGACCAATGACACTCTTATTGAGAATGACTACATATATATGTGTGTATATATATATGTATGTATGATATATGTGTGTGTGTCAGTGCTTAAGCACTGTTAATGAGCACTGTCTATCTAATTAATCACAATTAAGCCCTGAGATATATTTGCTCTCAGTCTCCCTGACCCCTGACCTTCTACAGGATGAAACCACTAGGGAGAAAGTTACTAGTGACTATGTTCTTCCACAGTCTTGTGCTTTACAGCAGACATGAGACTGGGGTCTCATCACTCACCTCATCCTAAGCAGTTTCTAAACCTATTGCCTGACTGTTAGTCTACAGTACATCTCCAAGACATATTTCTATGCTTTTGTCTTTCCCCTAACAATAGGACTTTTAATGGGGCTTGGTGTGGTATCTCCAACACTTGGAAAATGAGGCAGGAAGATGAGGTAAAAGTTACAAGAGCTAAAAATAATCTGGCTTCCTTAGTTAATTCAATGCCAGCACAGTCAGTGTCAAGAGCCACTAGAGTCCAAAAGCAAATGAGATTGCCAATTACCTCTCAAGCCAGTGATCCTCAACACACAAGCATGGTGCTGACATGGAAGACACTCCCGTAAGGACTCACAGGAGTATATGCCATTCCCAGGGCCCTACTTTTTGTGGTGTGAAACTGTGTCAAAATGTGTAAGTAATAAGGGTGCAATTCATGGCTTGACTATCATGTGCAAAATAAATACACAAGTAATTTTTCTTCACTCCATCTCATTTAGATTCACAAGCAGCAGGTAGCATTGTGTTAGGTCAGATTTGAGCCATGTTGTCTGGGTTCTGATCCCAATTCTGGTATTTGTTAGCTGTGTAACCTTAATCAAATCATATAAGCTCCCTGGATTGAGTGTTGCTGCCTATTTAAGGGATGTAATTACAGAGTTGTGAGAATTAAATTAAGCACACAGATTGAGGGTTCATAAAGTAAATGCTAAGCAAGTTCTTGCTCTAATCACAATTAGAGAGTTGCACCACTTGCATAAGGTTGGTTAAGTCAGAGCCAAATTAGACTTGTTGTTCAAGTCCAAAGCTTATAGCTCAGTCATCACATCTCACATACCCTGCCAGAAGCTTTTTTGACGTTTCTTTGTTTGTTTATATTTACTTGTTTATTTACATGTGGGGGGCACACATGTGGAGGTGGGAGGGCAGCTTGCATCAGTAGGTTTTCTCCTTCCACTATGTGGGTTCTCAGGCTCAACCTTAGGCTGCCAGGGTCAGCAGAGCACTTTTCCCCACTGAGCCTTCTCACCAGCTCCCTCCAACAGCGTTTTGACACTCTAAGGCTCAAGACTTCCTCGTCCACAGGGTTACATTAAATTTAGCATTGACAGCTAATGTATTCTGGCCATTAGTTCTGTTTCTGTTATAGTTTATGACATTAATGATATGTTCCATCCTTTATTAGAATTTGAAAGTCACTGTTATTTCTGTACATTATATTTCCTTCTCCATTTTTTTAGTTCAGCACATTCTTAACATTTCCACGTTTAGCTGGTTGGGAGCTGCATTATCCTACAGAAAGTGAGTACTCCGCAGTGCTCTGCGGTGCCTGTGGTGTATTTCACATCAATGCTTCAGACATGCAGTATTTTTAGGACAGCCTCAAGAAAGCATGAGTCATACTTAAAAGCATGCCAGAAATAGAAGCAAGATTTAAGACTGCACATTATGAACATCTGTAAAATAAACTGCCAAACTGCCATGCACAACACAGTATAAACAGGTCCTGTGACAGGAGAAACCCCTAGCTTTGACTTCAGGCACAAGATGCCACTACCTTCCAGGAGTCCATTAAGAATAACCCAGGGTCAAAGCTGGGCATGGTGGCACATGCCTTTAATCTTAGCACTCAGGAGGCAGTGGCAGGCGGATCGCTGTGAGTTTGAGGCCAGCCTGGTCTACAAAGCAAGTCCAGGACAGCCAAGATAACATAGAGAAACCCTGTCTCAAAAAACAAAAACAAAAACAAAACCCACAAAAAAAAGAGTAGCCCAGTGTCAAAACATTATCACAGGGCTTCCTCTACAGTCCAGTCTGCCCTCTCTATCTGTAAAGATAAAACATCTGGGTGATACTGAGTTACATTTCTAACTAAAGTCTTAGCCAATACTTTTCTTTAAAAACTTAACTACTTTTGGCAACTTTTGTTGTCATATTCAAGAGCTTTAAATCAATTTTATTAGGGCACTATAAATTACAATTTTCTCTGCAAGTAGATGCAAGTTTGTCATCTATATGAAGACTTAAAATTAAAATTAAGCATAGTTAAAATTCTCTCATAACAATTTCTTGATAACTCTTAATTTTTTTCTTTCTTATTTCTCTTTTTGTTTTATTTTGGTTTTGGTTTGGTTTTGGTATGGTTTTTTTGTTTTGTTTTGTTGTTCTGTTTTGTTTTGGGTATTCTAAGAAACAATATACTGTAGTGAAAAGAAAAAGCATTTGGAGCCAAACAAACCTAGTTGTGCTATTCATCCAGGCCTTGCCAGGCACTTGGATCATTTTGGGTCTAAGCTTCCTCATTTTCCAAACAAAGTTAGTATCTGTCAGACATGGCCACTATGAGCTACAAAATACCTTGTTCAGTCCCAGTCAGTGAAAGCCCAGTGTGCCAAAGTCTGTCCTCACCTGCAAAGCCCCCTCCCTGCTGTGCGCCTGGACAGCAGGTACACAGTATAGACTGGTGGACACATATGGGCTGGGCCAAGAGTCCACTCTGAAGAAATCACAGAGAATGGGGCACAGAACTTACCACAGCCTGTCCTCAGAGCCTGTGTTAGTATTTTCCAGTGATGTACCATTAAACTCACCACATGCACCCCATGAAAATTGTGCAGAGGTGTTGAAGAGATCTCTCAGTGGTTACTGCTAACCCCTGAGCTCTTGCAGAGGCCCAGGGTTCAGTCCCCAACAGCCACCTAGTGACTAACAACCATCTGTAGCTATAGTGCTACGTGCTCTGACATCCCTTATGACCTTCATTGGGGCCAGGCATACATGGAGGGGACACACACATACACACACACATTCAGGCAAAACACTCATTCATTAGTCAGAAAGACAGAAACCCAGGCCTACCAGGAGTCCAATCATTCTCCAATATATTTAGAAATTGTAAAGGAAGTACAAAGAACCTCCTCACTGCAACTGTCTACTCTACCAAAATGTCACCTACCCACTTGTGTCAATCTGTCCATGGAGGTAGTGATATCAAAAGAGAAGGCATGGAGTTAGGGGATACAAAACAGTGTGTCCAAAGCCCAAGTCCTCATTACTTAGAACACAGGCTATGTGGCTAAATGAGTAAAATAAAATCACCCACACGGCACTATTTGCTGAGGATCTATTATATCCTGAGCATCAAGAATGCAAATATGAGGATAACAAGGCCCTTAAAGATGTCAAAGAGAAACAATACATATATTGCAGAGGTAACCTTCATTCACATTGCATTAAGGTGTCTCTCTGAATGGCAGTGAGCTAAATGCTAACAGACGCTGGTATTATCAATGCTCCCGTCTAAACGTGTAAAAATTGTTCCCCAGTAATCTCTGACTAATAAGGAAGCTGGAGAGCCTATGACTGGGCAAAGGAGACAGAAGAAGATAGGACTTCCATTCTCAGTCTGAAAGAGGAAGGAAGGGACAGAGGGGGAAGGAGGGAGGGGGAAGACAGAGAAGGGGGAGAGAAGAGAAGGAGAAGGTCCAGGGCGATGTGGAGGAGGTTGCCATGGGGGAGTCGGCATCAGGACTAGATGGAGCACGAGCAGCAAGGGAGAGACTAGGGGACTGGTAACAGTGCACATGGCTGGAAGTGGGCCAGGCTAGCATAGATGGGTTAGCATAGATGAGAATCTGCCCAGCCGTAGTGCTTGGAAGCTTATTATAAATGTAACAGGTCTCCATCTCATTATTTAGGAGCTAGAGCGGGAGTAGAAAAAAATGAATTCAACAGCATACAAAGCCTGCGCTAATGAGTCTTCACCCAGTATAGCTGGAACCAAAACTAGACGGAAACTGCAACACTGACAAGAATGTTTGGCACAGATGAGGTTTTTCTTAGAATTAGAAAAATCCATCAACATAGATTAAGTAAACTACAACATATGCATATACAATAAATAAATGTCATACTGTATATGTTTTGGAAGGGGCACATAATCACTAGAATTTGCACAGAAATACAAAGAGGGGACATCCCTGGAACCTTGAAAGGCAACAGGGGAAAGTGTGATTCCTCAATATACATCTTCTTATGTTGATTTAACATTTGCACCATATAAGTAAATTCTATTAAAAAGATGTTTTAAAATCAAGTTTTAGAAAATATTTGATATAAGAACATCTTCATAACATTTTACTTTCTGCATATGGGCACAAAATAACATGTACAGTATATGTTCTTTTTCTCTTTCCTTTTGTATTTTTAGCAGGTATACAAAATAATGGCTTTCGTTTATAACATTTTCCTACATGTGTAGTATTGCCCATACCCAGCTGTCTTCCCCTCTCCTTCCTCCCTCCTCTTCCCTATCCTCTTTCTCCAGCCATGCGGTCCCCTTCTGATTTCTTATCACACACATGTGTACACAGGAATATAAAAATCAAGATTCTATATGAGAAAGACAGTGCTGTTAGAATTGATTGTGCTGGTGCAAAAACAGACTGTGGTCCAGTACAACACAATAAAGAGCACAGAAATAAATGCAAACACACGTGGTTACTGCAGAGGGAGGGGTGCCAGGAAGACATGTCTGGGGAAGATCCTGCAATGAAACTGGAGCTTTATCTTACAGTCTATACAAAAAAAACAATCAAAACTAATAAGGGGCCTAAGCCCAAAAACTTCTACAGAAGAACATGGAGGGAACCTCATGGCCATTGGCCTTGGCAATCACTTTTGGGGTATCACACTAAAGCTCAGGCTACAAAAATCAAAAATAAATTAATAGGACTATATCAAAGTAAACATTTCTAAATGGAAAAAAATTAAAACATAACAGAGTGAAAAGGTAAGCCACAGAGTAAGAAAATGTACAGGGTATATGAGTATATTCATAAATAAATATGAATAAGATATATGAGAATAAGGAGTTAATATCCAAATTTTATAATAAAAATACATTTCTACTTTTAATCATTGAAAAACAAATGTTCTCATTGAAACAGAAAAAAAACAAACAAAAAACAAAAAACAGCTAAGCACCAATAAGCCTACAATCCCATAATCCCAGCTAAAGCCTTTCTAAAACCCTCAAAAACAGTTATAACTTCAAATGTCCATCCACAGGTGGACATGTTTTGATACACCTATACAACCGAATAATACTAAAAAGAGCGGGGGTGTGGGGACTGCTGAAACACAGCAGATTGTCAAAATAATTATGCTACACCATATAAGTAAGAAAAAAATGAAGTATGACTCTTTATACAAAACTCTAGACAACCTAAAAGTCACAAAAAAACTGAAGCCTTTGTGAGTCGCAGATTTACCTGATCACAGTGATTTTGCTTATACGCACACCAATCATGACAACTCATACCCCTCAAAGATATAAATGTGCTCCACTATGCCTAGTAATATCATCTTAAAATATGGGATTAACACACAGTAAAATATTCTCAGTGCTTACAGTCAGCTTTCTTGGTCTTCTGTGTTGACTGTATTCATTTTTGTAACAGTAACAGAACGTTTTTTTTTACTTTTTAAAAAGAATCTATATTATACAACAGCTACACTACATGGGAAGAATGGTGAGCCATATTTTCATCACAATTTAAAATTCAACTTCAATTAACAACCCATCCCCTTAAGTCCTTATCTGCAAGGAGTTAACAATTTGCTGGTGACATCTTTGTCTCAGTGTCATATTCGGAAAAAAACAACCACCAAAAACATAAAATAAAGGGAAGGAATCACCTTTAGTTATACACAGACCTCAGAAGAACCAACAAGCTTCAAATCTTGCTTTAACAAAAAAAAAAAAAAAACCAACAAATTATTTAAACATAAAGTATAAATTTTCCTATGATTCAGATTACAGAATATGCATTTAAGATGTTATGTAGCATTCTTTAATAAAATCTTTATTTGAAACCTGGAGCTTTTATTATCTGTGGGAAAATTAAAAGTCATCTTGCATGAAGATGATGGGGGCATACTTATAATCCTGGCACTCAAGAGGCTAAGCAGGAGGATCCTGTGCTACAGGTCAACCTAGGCTACTTGACAAACCCTGTCTTAAAGAGAAATATGGGCTTACAACAATAACCACCCCTCAAGTGTGAAAGTTTGCTCTCTGTTCTATCGACTCTTCCATCCCCAGTCCCCCATCCCCAAAGTCCTGCAAGTAAAACTAAGTTAGGAGCACTCCAAACAGATAAAAAGAAGGTCTTTACATTAAAAACACCTGGTTTTGCTGGCCAGTGATGGTACACACCTTTAACCTCAGCACTCAGGAGGCAGAGGCAGGGAGATCTCTGTGAGTTGGAGGCCAGCCTGGTCTACAGAACAAATCTAGGGCAGCCAAGGCTACACAGAGAAACCCTGTCTTGAAAAAACAAAGAGAAATTGGTTTTATCTGCTCTATGCTGCTCTTCAATGGGCACCCTTTTGATTAACAGTAACTCCATGGAGTTTCTCCATATTCACACATGTAAATCTATTTTTTTTTCTTTCTTAAAGCTGTATATGATTCCATAATATGCTTATATAATAATTATTTCAATATTCCTCTACTGGTGTACTCAGATTGTTTCTAATTTTTGTTCCTACCCAAAACTCTAAAATCCTGAAATATATATGTGTAACACACATGCACCCGCACACACTTTTAGATGTAGTGGGTTTTCCTTGGTGAACAGAGCCCTCCACAAAACAAACTAAAGATACATATTCTGAGGGCTGGAGAAATAGCTTAGCAGTTAAGAGCACTAGCTGCTCTTCCAGAGACCAATTCCCAGAACCCACATGGCAGCTCACAACTGTCTGTAACTCCAGGTCCAGGGATCCAACGCCTTCATACAGACATACATGCAGGCAAAACACCAATGCATATGAAATTAAAATAAGTAAATCATTTTTTAAAAGATATATACTGTGTGTGTATTGTGCGCTGCATGCACATGAACCTATTTATTGCATTGAGGAGCTTGCAAATGTATTCCGGACTGGCCTCAAACTTTTTTCTTTTTTTCCCTTAGTGCTAGGGATTGAATCTAGGGCCTCACATACTGTACACTCTCTACCACTGACCTATAACACCAATGTTACTTTTAAAAATCAGTACTTTCATTCATTCCGTGAGAATTGTATACAGTGGATTTTGATCAAATTCATCCTTACTTCACCCTCCTATCTCCTCCTAGATGCACCTTCCTTCCATTCCTTCTTAATTGTGTGGGTTTTTTCTTTTAAATAATTATCCACCAAGTTCATATCTTTGTGGGCATGAGGCTGTCCACTGAACCATGGCTGACTTGCCACGAGCCTTGAAGAAAACTGACAGTCTCTACCCTAGAAGCTATCAACTGTCAAGAGAGCCTCAGGAGTTGGGGTTCATGAGGCCCTGGCCTCTCACCCCTCCACACTAGGGGGTTCACTAGCTTATTCTTCCACAGCTACTGTGAGTTCATGAGTCTACCAGTTCTGTCAGGTACAGAAGACACTGGTTTTTCTTTTCAATACATTTTAATTAAAATAGAATCACATCACTTTGCCTTCCCTTTCCTCCCTCCAACCCTCTCATGAGCCATCACTCTTAAGCTGATGTTTTGATTAGTATTGTTACAGCATATGTGTGTGCACAAATATATAAATACAACCTGCTGAATCTTTTTTGTTGTTGCTGTTTATGTGTATATGGTTTCAATTCTGAGCACTTTGTATTGGGTAATCAATAAGAGGATCTCCGGAAGATAAGAGGCTTTCTCCCTCTGCCAGCAATCACTAGTTTTCTACAGTTATTTGTATAGTTGTGGGAGCCCACAAAATTCTCCCCCTTCTATGGCAGCATGTTTATTGATATTGGCATTGTCTCAGTCTTATTTAGGTGGCCATTGCTGGGAGACGGTTGCAGACTTCCTGGTATTCTGGCTCTTACAGTCTTTCTGCTTCCACATCCCTGATGTTCCCTGAGCCAGGGATACAGGAGCTCTGATGTAGATTCAGGCTAGGCTCCCCATGGTCTACTGATCTCTGCATTGTGTCCACTGTGGCTTTCTGTGCAGGTCTCTGTGTGCTGTAAAGAGAACTCTCTCTGACAAGGGATGATAGCTACACTTACCTGTGGTATTAAGCATACGATGTTGAATGGGTTTGGGAATTATGCTGATCTAGTAAGACAACCATACTAAATTCTTTTATGAAGTCCATGACCTCAGTAGCTCCAGAAAGTTGGCTCAGTTTCTGGTACTAGATTTTCCTCCTGTTGAGTGGCCCAAGGTCCAATCAGATGGCCGCTGGTTACCACTAGCATGTGAGTGTCCCTTACTTCACTTTTATGAGTATCTTGTCATGCTGGTCACTGTTGTGGCTCATGGGTGTTGCAACTAGGTAGGGCTATTAGTTACTCCCCTCTCTTGGCAGCCTGTATGGTCTTTTCTGATACCATGGAGAGGAGACTACAGGAAGAAAGCTTTCAGATTAGATCCAGCTTGAAGTATCTGAGTCTTATTTCTTATTATCTGACTGTTGCAAAAGACACTGTTTGCCTGACCTCTGGCCCTCACAATCTTTCTGCCCTCTCTTCTACATTGGCCCCTGAGCCTTGGGGTGAAGTGACGTAGACATCCCATTTGTGGCTAAGCATCCCACTAATGCTTACTCACAGTACTGTGACAGCTTGCTGAGCTTCCGCACTAACCACCATCCACCATGAAGTAATCCTCTGACAAGCTCTAAGGGCTGCGCTAATCTAACAAACTCCTTAAGGTTTTCTTTTGATGCAAGTTGAAATAAGTTTCCCAGACTGTCTTTGAAGTTGTTCTGCTGGCCAGGCAGGACTTGAACTTGGAACCCTAATTCCCCAGCTTCTCATGCCTAAGATTACAGACCCACATCATTGGGCCTCGCTTGGACTCAAACTCTTAGTCCTAGCTCTGCCTCCCAAACAACTGTAATGACAGGCGTGCAGCATCACACCCAGCTGGCTTTTCAGTTCCAATGGTAAGAACAGATCCCACTCTTGATCTGAGGGGCAATCGCTTTTACTCTAATAGCAGCTGTCATCTCATTCTCTTGCAAAGTCACAGGAACTGATACTTCTGCCAGCGATATTATAAGAATGCCATTTCCTGGACACTCTGTACCTGACATGACAGCTTTCAACTCTGGCCAAGGTGATATATGAAAGCTGTCACCTTACAAAGAAACTAGCAGCTCACTGCCGGTCAGAGTTAGAACACTGTCCATACACCTACTGGCCATCTACTCCTCTTCCGTGTTCCGCCTACTGAAATCTTTAGCTTACTTTCTATTGGTCACATGATTTTTCTCACCAATTTGTAGGAATATCTGTAATCCTCTTTCACATATATGCACTTTAAGTATCTTTAAAGTAAGGGTTTACTATTTGAGTTCATTCTCATTTAAACATGGTCATTAACCATGGCCAAATTGCCAGGCAGATCCAGAGGAACCAATTAATCTATTGCATAGCCAAAAACAGTACATCTAAGGCAGAGAGCACTGAGACATGTTGGTCGAACAGTCCAACATGTCAGGAGGAACAGGTTCAGATATATTACGAATAGCTGACTCTAGTTGACAGTGTATTAAGTTTTAGCTGGGGTTTCTGCTGCTGGGATGAAACTCCATGGCCAAAAGTGGCTTGGACAAGAAAGGGCTATTTAGTTTACATATCCCATTATGGAAAACCAAGGCAGGAACTCAAACTGTGTGGGAACCTGGAAGCAGGAGCTGATGCACAGGAAGAGTGCTGAGAGCAGTGCTGCTGACTGGCTTGCCCTCATGGCTTGCTCAGCCTGTTTTCCAGGGATGGCACCATCCACGATGGGCTAGGACCACACAAATCAAACACTAATTAAGAAGATGCCCTACAAGTCCACCTACAGCCCCATCATAGGAAGATAATCTTTCAATTCTCAACTGAAACTCCCTCCTCTCAGATACTCCAGTTTGTGTCTCAAAAAAAAAAAAAAAAAAAAAAAAACTAGTTATAAGCTAGGCAGCACAGCACCATATATTTGAAAATGTCCACAAAAGTAAATTTTAAATATTCTCACTAAAAAATGTATATGAGGTAATGGACATATTAATTAAACTTAATCATTCTCCAATATACTCAAATATTAAATATATGTGGAATAGCATATCATTTCAATTTATTAATTAAAAATACAGTAATAATTTTGATTTTACAGTATGATGAAAGTCTAAAAGGCAATAAAATCTATTAAGTGAAAACTAAGGTGATAAAACATGTCAAGAATGTAATTTGTCTTACAACATGTTTCAAAATAATACTAAAGAAAAATTAAGCACTGGACAAAGACTTTATGACAAAATCCAAGACTTTAAAGATTGATTTGAATCTTCCTTTTGAGGGTATATTCTCAAAATACATTTACCTAGGGCTGAAGAGATGGCTCAGCAGTTAAAAGCATGTATTTCTCTTCCAGAAGGACTTGTGTTCAATTCCCAGCACCTATGTCCGATGTCTCACATCTGCCTATAACTCCAGCTCCAGGAGATTGGCTGCCTCTGGCCTCTGCAGGTACACACACACACACACACACACACACACACACACACACACACACACAATTAAAAATAAAAACAAAATAATTTTTAAATACATATAACTGGATGTGGCACCATATGCCTTTAATCTCATCACTTAGGAGGCAGGAGGATCTGAGTTCAAGGGCAGCCTGATCTATGGACGAAGCAAGTCCCAGGCCATCCGTGGCTACACAGTGAGACTCCGTCTCAAAAATAAAATAATAATAATTTAAAAAAACCACCTCAGAGGTAATTCATAAATTCTTATGTAAGAAGAGACAACTGTGCAAGATTAAAGTAAAGCATCTGCTCCAGCGATGGCCACAACAGCTCCTTCTTATGGAAAATGCAACTAACAGAGAAAGGTGTATGGTCAAGGTGCCCAGACTGATGGGGCTCCCATAATCACCCTTTCCAAAGGTCAAGGAACAACATGGAGGGGGAGGTTGAAAGAATGTAGAGTCTGACGATTGGAACAGGGTCATGAACTGCTGTCTTCTGGCATGACACGCTGTTGCACTCATGAACTCACAATAACCGTAGTTATCGTCCAAGGAGCTGCTTGGCAAGACTGGACTTGTCAGCATCCAGTCATGGCTGGGGGATGGTCTCTCCCTTCCTAGAAAGCTAATGGCAACCACCAATGGCTGATACGGAGGCAGAGTCGGGGTATTCAGATGTATAGCTCCTGCTGACTTGCCCTTTCTCCAGTGAGAGCTCTCCACCCTCCCATGAGGGTGGCCCTGGTTAAACACAAACAAGAAGACAAGATAGTGGGCTTGTTGGAAGGAGGGGAGATTGACAGGAGGAAGGGGGATACCAGAGGGTGGGGTGATGACTGTGACTGGAATGTATGTCACATATGTGTGAAAATGTCAAAGAATAAATTTAAAACTTAAGCAAACGAAGATGATCTTGAATAGTAGAGGGCTTGCTTCTTTTACATTTCCTCATGCTGCCTCTATTAAGAAAAGAAAGCTTAGGTAATGGTTCCCCAGAGGTCCTTTGTGTAACCTTTCTACTGTTCATTAAAAGTGGCAAATCGCTGCAATTATTGTTCTACAATATTTACATTGACACAAAAATCACATCGTTTCTCCATGTTATTCTGCCATTTATGACATTGATGAATTTCTCAAAGCTTTGAATTATTTATAAACTAAAGGGGAAAAATACTCTTCAATCCTGTGATCCATTTTAAGAGCATAATGTTGTATGCAGTTCTTACAGAAAATATCTGCGGGGCCTAATTATTTGGATAAAAGTTTGGTGTGTCCAGTGACCTTAAATGACATCAATTATTACCGTCTGCAGCCGGCAACAAGATTATGCAGGAAATCAGGATGTAGCTCTGAGGAGGGTTTAAAGCTATCTCTTGAAGACCTGGTGCCTGGGGAGTACCACCTCAAAGGCTCTGGAAGAAATACTTTCTTTGATACAAAATATTCTAACTTCAAACACAAAGTATTAAAGAATGTCTTTTTAAAAAAACTGCAAACTTAAAGCCTTGAGGTTCAGTTTTCACACAGAACAGCAAAAAGGCTTCAATTACCAACTCCAGCACTGGCAGGTGAGAGGGACTCAGGGGCTGTGCAGAAGAACAACAGTAAAGGCAGGAGCTGACAAGACCTAGATAAGAAAGCACTGCCCAGCACCCCACTCCTGCGTGTGATGTGCCAGCCTGGCTAGCTGCTCAATTGGGAAGGCATCCTGCGGTGCCCCACACTGTGAGGACACCAATAGCTCAGATGAGAAGCCAACAGGTGACTGCAGGATGCAAGCCTGTGTTGTCTCAGGTGGGTGTGAAATGAGCAACTGCACCATGAGAAGAGATAATGCTGCTTTCTTGTAGTCTGCCAACGGGACTGTAGGTTTGGGTTTGCAAATAGTTGTGGTCTATAGCCTGGCAGTTGAGGGCTTTTGTCACTGCAGCACGCTGCTTCTGCGTCTTCCTGCTGTGTCCTTTCTCAATACTCTAAAACTCTGGTGAGGACAGAAATAAAAAGCACCACCACACCACTAAGTCAGCACTCCTTCTCATCATCGTTCAAACTACTTGGTTCCAAATGTATCATGCCTCCTTCTATTACAGAGTTAATCTCTCTCTCTCTCTCTCTGTCTGTCTCTATCTCTCTCTCTCTGTCTCTCTCTCTCTCTCTCTTTCTCTGTCTCTCTGTGTGTGTGTGTGTATGTGTGTGTGTACATGTGCATGTACATGTGTGCACATGCGTAAGTGGAGGCTAGAGTATCTTACATGATAACCGGTATCTTACGTTTTGAAGGCAGGGTCTCTGAGAAGGCAAACCTTACCAACTGGCTACACTGGCTGACCTGTGAGCTCAGGAGATGCCCCTGTTTCCACCCACCCCACTCTCCAGCACTGGGCCTCAGAGCACACATGGCTTTTATGTGGGTACTGGGAATTGAACTTAGGTTCTCAGACTTGTGTTGCAGGCACTTGACCAAATATGCTATCTCCCCCAAGAATTTTTTTTTTTTTTAATTCTAAAATGGAAAAAAAAAAACTTGCTTCAAAATTCCCTCAGAAGCTAAAGCCATAATCTCTCATCAATTACCTAGCAGTGAAACTAAAGAACTGTAATTTTACCATTTTGGAACTATTCCTTAGAAAGGGAGAGAAAGCTCATAAACACAGTATTTGAATACAATAAACAAGTGTAAAAAACGTACACTTTCTCTGTCTGATCATCATGCAGCTGTTGCGCTTTGCCTGTGCAGACAAGGCTTAAGAGCCGGTTGGCCTAGCCACACCTCCTTTTCCAAGTCCAACACCTGATCATCTTTATCAAACTAATGGACACAGTTGAAGTAGTACAAACCCTGGGTAAAATATATGCTACAGGTAAGGTGACAGGTAAGGGTCTTGTGCAGGAAGAACAGTGACAGACAGACAGCAACCACAAGCAAATGCAAAAAGCCATCTAAATGCTACCTACCCAGTTATTTCTGCTACAAAGCCTTCGGTGAACTTCAAAAAGAAGCTACAAATAACACAAACATACTTTTTAAAATGGCTCTATAAGGGTGCTGTGAAATGGTGAGACCTGGAGTGTGTAAGGAAGAATATTACAGTGACTGTTCTACTGCTGTTTTGGATTTTAGCAACCGTGAGGATTTTGCTGTGTTTAGGAACACTTAAACTTTGTAGTTTAATTGCAATCAGTCCTGCCCAGACTTGTTTTTAAAGAAAGACTGAATGAAGACAAGAGTATTTTTAGCATGTGTCTTAACAAGAATAACAACCTTTCCTAATCCCCATACTCAACAGTGACACTCACAAGGCAGGACATGTTGGGGTGCAAGAATCAGACTCCAGGGAACAGTTGTCAGGAGAGTCAGGATTTTTCAACCGAGAAATGCCCACATGGGGGCTGGTAAGAAGGATTCCACCACTGCACCCTCCAAAGCACAGAGGAACCTACACCTGCCCTTGGATCATCATCAGACATTGCAGTAAATATCAGGCACTAGCCTACACCTTCACTTCTGCAATCTGACTGTGTCCCAACCAGATCCTTACAGCTGAAACCACCACCAGCCAAGGAGACCCAGGAGCTGCCCGCTTAGAGACATTCATACAGCTAAAAGTGGCACAGTCACACTTTTAAGCATCATCTTCACCCTCAGAAAGTGTTTCCCTGAGACCTGAAACTAAGTAAGTTTTCTTGTTTTCTATTAAGAAGCAGTAATATTCCTCAGTTCTCAAATTTATTATGAGAAATGAATAACATTCATAAGACCCAGAAATCAAAAGAAATGACCTTTTTTTCACTTAATATTGTACTTGTGGCATATAAAGTATTACAAGTCTATTTTCTTAATTTTTCTGCAGACATGTATAACAATTTGTTGAAGAATTTATGTCACTAGCTTTACCCCTGAAAAAGAAAAGCTGTCTGTTACAATAATGCACTCAGACACAGTCACTGAATAATGAACATTAAAAATAAATGATCCTGACTGCCACTGCTAGGATGAAAAGATGCAAGGGGATTTTGCATCAGCCTAACAGCCAGAACAAAACAGTTTATCTATTTTTTTTTTTAAAATCAGTTTCTTGAAACTCACCACACAGCTAAGAATACAAGGAGACAGGAGAAAGCTCAGAGGTTAAGGGCACTGCTGCTCTTCCACAGGGCCCAACCTAGTTCCCAGCATTCACGAAGGCAGCTCACAACTGCCTGTAACTCAAGTCATGGGATCCAATGCCCTCTCTAGCCTTCAAAAACACGTAAAGCGTTTTCATATGGCATTCGCACACAAATAAAAATCTTAACGAAACAAAGAGACCCAAATGAGCTAAACTCTGAGAAGAAAAAAAAAAACAAGTCCTTTCAAGGGCAGGAGAGACCCACAGCTAAACTTCCATCCCTGGTGGAATGACAGGAAAAGAAATCATCTGCCACGTTAGGAGAAACAACCAGGATTTATAAGAATTTACAAATGGCCACATCAGAGCTGGCAAGACCGCATACACTAAGGTCTCCCAGGTAGAGAGACAACTGCACTGGCCCACTGGCCCCTCCTACCAGATATCCAAGGGCAAGCACACAGGGATCCACACTAAGGTCTGGAGGTTGGGCATGAGGTGAGGGGTGCCCTTCTAGAAGCAGCCAAGACCTCTCCTTAGTGCAAGTCAACAGCCCTCTGATGCCAGAGACATTGGGACAGACAACATGACACTAACTCCCTCCAGGCCCTTGGGTTTTTATACAGTGCACAGCAGCACTTCCTTAAACGGAAGCTTATTTGAAAGGCCTAAAGCCATTTATAATTCTTCAAACAAGCTGTGGCAAAAACTAAAATCAAATCTAGATGACATGCATGTCATAATTGCTTATTTATCATTAAGAGACTATAAGTCTCTTTGAGACCCCCTTGGCCTTCACCAAAACGGCCCCAGAGGCAGAGTAGCAGGATAAACGGAGAGAGATGCAACAGTGTCCAGAGTACAATAATGAAGGGCAACACAATTCCCTAGAAATACCAAACTCTAGTGGCTATAAAGCAAAGAGAAATTACCTATGGTGTGCCATGGTTTGTGGAGCTGGAGTAACTGAAGTAAAAATAAAGAAATAGTAATGCTTGGAAAAATGAAATAACAAATGCACAAGAAATGGAGGGGGGAAAAGTCAGCATTGCAAAGCTGTTTCTGGAGGCTAAAGACATAGCTCTGTGGCTCTGAGCACCAGATACTCCTCTAGAGGGCCCTTGATTGATTACCAGCACCACATATGGTGAGATACCAGAAGAACTAAAATTGGATTTCAGGGTTACGGGCAAAGGTTAAGAAATCGGCCTAGAGGGGATAATCTGGCTAGCTGCAGGGAAGAATCAGCCTTTCCACCCAATGGAGACAGAGTTGCTAAGAGACCCAGTTTTATGGCCACATTCCTTCCTGCCCACCAGAGATAGGGTTAATAAGAAACCAGACACTTGCCTGAACAAAGAGAACCAAGAAAGTTAAGCCATGTGCAGTCTTGGTGCCTTTTTCTGTAGCCTGTCACCTTTAGACAGTAGACCTCCTTATGTTACTCAACCAATAGGCACTTGCCAGGCTGGAGCTCCCCTGCTCTGGGGCACTGGGAGGGATAGGAACCTATAAGTTTACCCTCAGCTCAGAGATCGAGGCTCTTTCTAGATACCACTGTGTTAGTGACCGTCAGAGCCCAACTCAAGTTGAAAAAAATTAAAGGTCCTCATGTATATTGCATCAGTATCAAGTCCTGGTGGCCTTTTTTGGGGTTCTCGCTGTCTGGGCACAGCAGTGGCTCACAAGCATCTGCAACAAGCTGTGGCAAAGCCCTGGGGCTCCAAAACCATTCTGTCCTCTGCAGGCACCAGACACGTGAGTGGTGCACAAGCATACATGCAGACAAAATACCCTACCCATACACATAAAGGTAATTTTTTTAATTTTTAATTATTTAATTTTTGAAACTGTTTCTGGATTCAAGAAATAAGATACTTGACACAAACCTGCCAGTCTGAGTCCAAACCCCAGGACCCACACAGTAGAAGAAACCAACTCCTACGAACTGTTCTCTAACCTCTTCAGATGTTCTGTGGCATATGAGTGCCCACACACCTACTGTATCTCACACACACACACACACACACACACACACACACACACACACAGATAAATAAATAAATAAATAAATAAATAAATAAATAAATAAATAAATAGTAGCAAATGTCTTAAACTCCCAATCTTTAAAACAACAAATGATAAAATATGTTAAGTAGAGAGCTCCAATATTGGGAGGAAGGGGCAGACTACCACTATAGAGTCTAAAGATACTTAAAGAGCCCTGAAGGCTGTCTTCTGAAAGGCTCTGTGAGATACCAGGAGACTGAGGTAGGAGGGTCCCCTGAGCTTAGGAGCTCAAAGCCTGAACAACAGAGCAAAACTAAAACAGAAGACAAACAACTTTCCAAACTGAAATGAAATAAAATAGAACTATAAATTTCTTAGAAAAAGGCATAAGTATCATCACAAACACAAAGAGCAGAAATCAAAATAAACAACAGTGAATAATAAATCAAATACCTACCTAATAAAATAAATCAAATACCTACCTAATAAATCAAATCACCTACCAACCAAGATAATGGTGAAAACGTGACTAAGCAAACTGAGAAAAAAGTAAGGTCACACACACACACACACACACACACACACACACACACACACACTTCACAGGATCTGTAGCCATAATATATGAAAGCTTCATGGAAACTAATTTTAAAAAGCAAATAAGTCAATATCCACAAACAGGAAAATGGCTTTAGCAAGCATTTCATAAGTGGAGATATGAAAATGGCCAGTAAGTAAAAGAAAATACCATGTACCTCATTACTCCTCAGGGAAAAGCAAACAAACCATGAGAGAGAGAGTTCAGTTCTGGTAATAGCCTATTACTAGAAGAACAGAGAAAGGACCTCTAAAAATTCATCTCTCCATTTAAAAACCAAATGAGAACACTGGCAAAAATTATCCAATGTAAATTTTTCCAAAACTCTAAAAATTAACAAAAAAAACTTCCAATGTCTGTCAGGCATTAATCCAAAGAAAACTGGACAGCCCCAGTGAAAACAAGTTTGGTGGTGTTTTCAACTTGCTTTGATTTCATCCCAGGCACCAGACTGTGTGGGTATCTAGTAACCTAGCCACCCAGCATCACGTCCCAGCAAACACGAGCACCGAGCAGCCACTGAAGGGGACAACATAAGGTTGGAATGTCCCCAGAAGCCCATTCGCAGAGAATTACCCCTGGGGCAGGTCTGGCAGCACCCGCAATGCACATCCTCAGAGTCTGTCCTTAGTTAACCTGCTCCAAGCTCATTGTGCAGAAAGAGCACTGTGTCCCCCACAAAAAGAAAATCAGCTACAATTACTTAGCGTTACAGCTGCCTGCAGCAGGGAAACCAATTAGAGTTAAAGGGGGGATGATCAAAAACTGTTAAAAACTAAGAAACCAAGGTTCACCCAAGGTTCCAATATATGCTTAGGAACTAAGAAGGCCAAGCCTACATCCAGCCAAATACTAGGAAGATACTAGTGTTTTGGCAGGCCCTTAGGATCTGCATAAGCAGAAGTAAAGACACATTTATAAGGAGGGTGAGGACTTGCCAGGGTGGGCCCACAGCCACCCCAGTGCTCAGCGAAGGCGTGAAGACACCACCCTGTACTATCTAAGCCATCCCTTACATTATGAGATAGCAGCTGTACGCTGTGCCTTGTCTTGGGTAACTCCACTTTTCAAACAGCAGTGTCCTGGTTTGTTTCCTGCTGTTGTGACCGACAACATTAGCAAATCAGCCTGGAGAAGAAAGGGTGTGCTTCAGCCTATTCTCTGACGTCTCACCCCAGCACTAAGTCAGGGCCGGGATTAAGCAAAGCCCATGAAGGAGGACTGAGTACTGGCTTGCCTGCTCTCTGTGGCTTGCCCAGCCAGCTTTCCTCTACAGCACAGGACCACCTGCCCATCACACGCAGTGAGCTGGACCCGCCCGTATCAGTCAGCTCCACTCCACATCATGCCCCTAGGCCAGTCTGATGGAGGCAGTTCCTTACTTGAGGATGCCTCTTCCCAGGGGACTCTGGGGTGTGTGGAGCTGACAAAAACTACGCAGCACAAAGAGTTGGCTAGATTTTGAGAACAAATGTTGAGGCAGAGTGAGTCAGCATCTTGTTTGTGTGAGCACAAACCCACCATCTGTCTGGTTCCATCATGGCACAGACTGATGGCGAACAGTCCGACAAACAAAATATGGACTTACCAAGATAAATTAGAAATTCGTGGACACAACCAAATATCTGAAAACACTGAGCACATGTGCTTATCTCACCAATTGTAACTCCCAGTCCTGTTACTAAAAAGTCCCATCACACCCACAGGGTTCAACCAGAATTGCCACAGCAAAGAATCTCTACCTCTTCTCTCTCCAGGCTCCAACAGTTTCTCCTCC
>OU015748.1:41262569-41294371 GCA_907169655.1 Acomys percivali
TGCTTTTTATTGTGTGCATTTTATTGTATCTACTATCCAACTCAAGCCACAGAAGGTAGTGAACATGGACACTTCTGCTAAAAGCCACAAGTAAGGAGAGGGATGCCTCACGCAGGCTGAACCACTCACTCCAAACCAGCAAACACTGTGCAGCACAGACCAGCATGAAACTGGTGACAGCACCCTGGGCTTCTACCAGCCACTCTGTTCTTATGGTTTTATTTTCAATGTCCACAATGAAATTTTAAAGTGTGTCTATTCACAAATAACATTTCTTACTGTAGTTCTGTGGGACAAGTTCTGGGTTCTTGGGAGTTTTCAGCTTGTAGGACACATCTCCAATATTAACCGTATCACCTAAAAGATAAAAGGAGAAACACAATCATTACAAGAGACAAGTGACACACAGTACACTCTGGCAACTCTGATGCTCTAACCTCCAGGGAGGGATGTCACACAAATGTCCCAGGCACATGTCTAACATTTCTATCAACAGTGTAAGTTATAGCAGAGAAAAGCGAATACTGAGAAAATTCACATTTCAGGAGCTAGGCTGCCACATAAAGCAAGTTATATTAACCAGACTTATATTTGACCTTAATAGCAATACTAATATAGGCAATAACAATACAGAAAAATGCATTTTAAAATTTATAAATTTCTTTTTTACATTATTCATTTATGTTAGGAGGGTGTATACATGTGGAAGTCAGAGGGACCATCATACCAGCCCTGACCAGATTTCATTTCTAGGTCCTTTTATGATTTGACTCTATGTCCCCCACAGGATCAGGACATGAACACAGTCCCTAGTTGGCAGCAATGTTTTGAAAGATTCTCGAGGCTTTAGGAAGTGAAGCTTAGGTGAGGAAAGCAGGTCACTGGCAGTGGGTTCTTAGGGTATATCTGGCCACTTTCTTCCTCTGGTCCAGGCCCAACATGGCATGAACATTAGTGCCCTGTCATGCCTTCCCCACCATAACAGACTGAATCCTCTGAAACTGTAAGCCAAATAAATGTTTTCTCCTCTAAACTGTCTGAGCCAGGTAATTTGGTCACAGTAATATGAAAATAATATAGAATATTTGGTACCAAAATTATGAGAGCAAAGCAGCCCCATTCTATCGGCGCTCAGGGTTATAGGCCCAAAGAACAGGGTTACAGGGTTACAAGTCCACGTGCCCAGTGGAGTCCACTGTCAATTCCAAGAACACTGAAGTTTTATGAGGAACCTTCTATAATTGGGGAACTCACAAGCTTATATGCAAGAGCCCTGACCCATTGAGATGTCAGCCAAGCACCGCCCTTTGTTCGTTTTCCTTCTTGGTTCTTCCCCTGCCTTGGCACGCCCTGGTGGGCCTTTTTCCAGGCTTTCCTCAAGAGCTGCTGGCCCATCAACCAATCAGAATTGCCCCACACATTCAAAATAACCAGCCAAATTAATCCCACCCAGATAACATTTACATATGCGTGGAACCAAATTTGCTGATTCCTGGCTACAATGATGCCTGCCCCAAAACACTATGTGGCCTCCAAGGGCACCAGGCATGCACGTGGTAAACAGAGATGGGGGGAAAAAAAAAAAACACCTATATACATAAAATAAAAATGAAATTTAAAAACTTTTTTTTTTTTAAACAGAACCTAGGAAAGTGCTTTTCTGGGCTCAGCCACCACTGGTCTCAGTCACTAGAAGCCAGTGTAGCTGTGGTTCAACAGGGCCTGGCTACTGACTGAGCTGGTGGGAGCTCTTGGCATTATCCATGCAGTGCTTATTTTGCAAGCATGCCGAATGCAAGAGTTGTGAGGTCACAAAGACTTCTGCCCAGATTTTTAAGGAAGGCCTAAGAAGTTAGGCAATGTGCATTAAGGTAAGATTTCCCACAGGCTTTCCCTCAGAGCTTATGTTGTCATAAAGACTGTAGGATACTGGAGATGTCAGGGAAGTGGAATGTCTGCTGAGGAATCCTGCAGTCAGTGAGTACAGCCAGCCCAGACAGTAAGCCACTTGAGCTGCATGTGTCAGTGGGCTATAAACAGCAAAGCCACGGGGCTGAGCTGCCCAAGCACACTGGAGTCTAGACGGCGCTGCCATATGCACCAAATGCCTTACGTGATCTTGTCTGTGGTCTGACCCTCCACTGGTCATTTCCCACTCCTCCCTTTTAGAATACTCCATTGTATACCAAAAGCACATGATTTTCTTTCTGATTTTACAGACTCACAGCTGAGTTTGCCCTGAGTATCAGAGGAGACTCTGAATTTGGAATAATACTAGAAGTATCTTGGATATTAATTCTTGGATATTAACTAAATGCATCGTACTTATGTGATGGCAATGAGCCTTAAGGAACCAGAGGCTGAATTTTATAAACTCTTTTAATGTTCACTGTTGTTTTTAACAAAATCTCAAATGTTCAATTTTACCAATAAAGTTTACCAAAAGAACTCGGGAGCCAGTTGCTGGGGTGAAAGCCCAGCTAGCTCAGCTGGTAGAGCATAAGACTCTTAATCTCAGAGTCATGGGTTTGAGCCCCTCATGGGGAACCAGATGTTTTTAACAAAAATTTTAAACATTCAATTTTACCAATCAAGACTTGGGAGCTAGATGCTGGGATGAAAGCCTGCTAGCTCAGAGAGGCAGAGAAAGAACCCAGCTGACCTCCTTCCTCAGCCGACATGCCAGAAGGAATAAGGAAGCACTGCCTCTCTACATGGTCTCAACCCCTCAAACTGAATGTACCCTCCCTTCTACTTCCTGTGAGTCTCTCTATCCATCCTCCTGACTTTCTTTTATTCTCTATGGTTTTTTTCCTATGTTCATTCCCTGTTGCTTGGCTCTTCCTCTTGACCTACAGTTGATTTTATTTAATTCAGCAGAAAGCTCTTGGTTTAATGGTGTGGGCTCTGGCTGAGCCACACCACAACTAGAAACAGGTATTTCCAGTAAATAACACAACCTCAGGGTTCATAGTGTTATCAAATAGCCTGTGATAGTTCACATGAGCTCATGATTTGAACATGTGGTCCCAATTAGTAGTCCTATTTGGGGGGCGTCTAGAAATGTTAGGAGGTGAGTCCTTACTGGTGAAACAAGTTACTGAGTGTGTCCATGAGGTATTTTTCCCTGGCTGCTTCCTCGCCCACCATAATGTAGGCTAGGCAGCTCCCACACCTTGACAAACTGACCCTCTGAAACCATAAGAAATAAAGCTTTCCTCTCTTAGATTGCCTATATCAGGCATCTGGATCACAGTGAAGAGAAAAGTTAAGTAATGAAATTATCCAAAGCATTCTCACATCCTTCCAAATCTTTTACAAAGTCAAGTTCTCTAGCAGCCTACCCTCAAAAGTCAGTCTTTCCAGGTCATAAAAAGAAGGCAGGCCAAACAGCATAAATGTTGAGAATGTCTAGATAAAACAAGTGAAAGGGGAAGAAAGTTCTAAACAACTTCTACAGGGTTCTAGTTTATAAGGCAATGTTAATTTGACTGTTGTACAGTGCAGGCCTAACCCAATTTCCCTTGACTTTGCTCTCTCTGACAGTAAAACTGGCCAAGTGGCACAACTGGAATCTAGAACTTTGTCTAGAAAGGTCGCAAAGACATGCAAAAAGAGTAGCTGTTCAAAAGCTCACCCTTCAGGCTGGCCAGCTCAGAGCTGCTGAGGCACACTGGACACCAGGACCTCAGTCTGTGGTGATGACAACAACAGCTAACACTTGTTAAATGCTTACTACCTTCTAAATCCTTTATGTTTTATACCAAAATAACCCTCTAAAATGGAGTCTTTCAAGTGAGAAAATCTGTGACTCTGAGAAAGGTTTTTTTAATAGATGATAGAATTTATTAAAGACACATGATAAGTTGAGAGAAGAAAAGTGCTCTACACAATGCTAAATCTTTGTTAGGCCTAATATTAGCTGCCAAAAGGTGCCAAGGTAAACACACTGAAAACAAAACTGTAAGGCTTATAAACTCCCTCCATGACCCACCAGGCCTTCTCCACAGGCAACTTCTTCTTCCTTCTTATCACAGAGGATCTCGGCACATCACAGCACCATGTGGAGCTGGCAGAGTCAGCATCTCCACACAGACAACTGGCGGTCTGGAATGTAGCACACAGTGGCCTTTACCTCAGCAAGTCCTGGGGATTCACCTCCTTCCTGTCTCCCTCATTCTTCCCCATATACTGGCCATGGTGGAAGTGTTCACAATCCCGGTATTGTGGAGGGTGCCGCAGGAAGACCGAGGTCAAAGGCAGCCTGTGTTACATACTGAGACCCTATCTCAACGAGTTTTTAAAAAATTTATAATAAAGTTATCACATGCAATGCTAAAATGTATGTACTATAAGCTCTTTGTCAAGGTGTGTTGTTGATGAGGCAGTTGTTTGTTTCTACACGGGGTTGGGTTTTTGTTGTTGCTCAATATGGGGTCTCAAGTATCCTAGGCTGGCCTCTATCTGGCTGTGCACCCAAAGTTCTCGTCCCCCTGCCCCCACCTCCTGAGTGCAGGGACCATGGCACACAGCACTCCCTCAAGTTTATGCGCTGCTGAAGACTGAATCCAAAGCTTTACAAATGTCGGCATTCTACCAATGAACTACATCTCCAGTCACCTTTACTAAAGTATAAAAAGAAGTTTTCCTCACTATTTAGAACTGAACATCTGATCTTTCCACAAGAATACTCCCCAATTGTACTAATGGCAACTTGAAATCATTTTTTTCCCCTCTTACAACCCAATCCATGATAGTCCCAGACAGCCCTCTTTCATACACCCTACAGACTTACTGTTTCAGGCTTGGCTCTTTACAATCTACAGAGCCACTGTAACAACCAAATATAATCAGAGACAAGAGACAGAGACAAAGCCCTGTGGGCTTTGTAATGACCAAGAAAGGGTGTTCCTAATTGACTCCTCCAGCCACATTGGTCTCATTACACATTAAATGTCTGTTAAGGTTTCCATTGCTGTGAGAAGGAAAAAAAACAAAGCCATAACCAACACCAGCCTGGGGAGGAAAGGGTTTATTTGGCTTACACTTCCACATCTTAGTCCATCATTGGAGAAAATCAGGACAGGAACTCAAACCAGGCAGGAAGCTGAAGGCAGGAGCTGAAGCAGAGGCCACAGAAGACTGCTGCTTAGTAGCTTGTTCCCTGTGAGTTGCTCAGCCTAGGACCACTGGGCCAGAGGTAGCACCACCCACACCCACCTTCCCACACCCATCATCAACCAAGAAAATGCACCACAGGCTCACCCACAGGCTACTCCGGTGGGGGCATTTTTCTAACTGAGGCTCCCTCTTCCCAAATGACTCTGGCTTGTGACGAGTTGGCATAAAGCTACCAGCACAGCAAACATGCTGATATTTTCAGGCCTCTGCACTAAATTATCCTACTAATGAAACCCTTTCCCTAGGCAGAGCCATTTGTCAGAGGCTAGCAAGGAGCAAATGGAAAACTGGTATATTCAAAATGAGAAACTGAAAGAACATACTCATTAGTCACACCATTCTGAGTAAAATCCTGTATTAGCATTCTTCAAATTGTCCTTTCCTTTTGTCCAAGTAACACTATCTGGAGAAAGCTGAACATGCTCAGGGGCATTTGTCTGCCACCACATTCTACTCCCAGCTCTCTAGGACAAAAGAGTACTTTACTTTGCTACTTAACTCAGGCTGGCCTTGAACTTGCAATGAAGCTCAGGCTGCCTTGAACTTGTAAGGTAGCTCAAACTGACCTTGTGCTCTATTTCTCCAGTGCTGGGATTATAGGATTGTGCCACCACACCTGCCTGCCATTTTAGGAATGCAAGGTGAGCATCCCCAGAGGCCTCTTGACCACCACTGCTATAATATGAACAGAATACGCCTGAAAATATTCCAGTCCTCCATTTTCACTTTTCAAACTTGTATGTGTTTTCATGGCCTTACGATAAGCATGCCCGAAAAATGTAGCCACCTTCTCTTCCTGAACTATAAAGTGAGCATGCTCAGGACTGTGTCTTCAAAATACTTTCCTATATGATTATATATAGACTGCCAGAAGAAACTCTCCATGTTTCCTTGCTTTTGCTCAAGGAGGGCACTGCTTTGGAAAGGACTCCGTGCAGTTCTTAAGAAATGCTTCTCTACTCTTATTTCCTGAGCCTGCTTGACTTGGCCAATGTATTGCATTTTGTTGTATGATAGGGAACCACATAAACATGAGAGCAGAATTCAAGAAAAACAAGGAGAGTGCAGTCCTCTGAAACTAACAATAATACAAAGTCATGACCATCCCTAGGTCCTAGGGGCTCAGAGAGATCAAGCAGATCAGTTACCTAATTTAGGCACCCTTTTAACCCATTTGTGGGAGAACAAAGAAAACCTTTGGGAGTGACCTAGCAAGGAGGGGGCTGGGGATTAACTATTGAAAAAACAATATTATCAACAGTACTGAGAATAGAAATAAGATAAACCCTAAATATGCCTGTATAATTTAATATGCTCATCTCCGTAAGTTAAGAAGCAGGAGGAAACTGCTAGGAAAGTGCTTCCTGGTCCTTTGGCCAAAACAAGGGTAGAACTGAGGGCAGAGACACTCCCAACCCACTCATACTACTTAACCTAAATGCAAATAACAGCATAATTCATATTTTAATGCATCTGTAACATTAGCCAAAATATGTTATAGGCTGGGCATAAAGCAGGCCTCAAGAAGTTTCAAAAGAGTAAAACCCTGAAGTATGCTTCTTGACCATAATGGAACTAAACTAGAAATCAATGTCAAAAACAGTAAATGCAAGATCCCAGACATTTAACCATCAAGCTAGAGGCTTTTAAAAAACACAAAGGATGAAACCACAATGGAAACTGTGTTCATTGAGAAGTAGGGCAATGGTCAATTAAGCATGTCTCCTGCAAGCAAAGAGGAGGCATGACATGGGATTTAATCATTTCTGCCTTTAAAAAATCATGAGCTTGTCCATCTCTGGCTATAGTGCTAGACCTGGGAGCCATCTAACCAATAGCTCTGCCCTTTGCACAATTCCTAAATGTCTATTTGGCTCATCGCTCTCCTGAGTTGCACAGCTGATGGTGGGCTATCGCACACTTCCCCAAAGTCTAGAGACAGCTTTACCTCAACCTGAGGAAAAATGGAACTCTCCTCTCTGCCTGCCAACCACTGCCAGCCAGCTCTACCCTCACACTCCTGCTTCAATGACTGCTCTGAACCCTGACCTTTCATACCTCTCATGCAATTCACCTTTCACTCAACTGCTCCTCAGACAGCTCCATCTTCTCCCCTGAATCTTCCCCAACTTCTCTGACACAATCTCTTCCCTCCAGAACAGATCATCCCATTCCTTTCTGCAAGCACGTCTCATGCTGCATCATAATTACTGATCGTGGAGGCTGACGGCTCGGCACTGGAGGCCCAGGTTCTGTTCCCGGCACTCATTTGATAGCTCACAATTGTCTTAAACCCCAGTTCAGTGGTCTTCAATTCCCTCTTGTGACCTCTATGGGCACTGGGCACACAAGTGGTACACACACATATATGCAGACAAAACACCCATACACATAAGTTAATTAAATTGAACATTAATAGTAAGTACTTATTGGCTTCCCTATTTGACAATGCTCCTGGAGGGAGCTACATGAGCACTTTCCAAGGTACAGAACATGGCAGTCTTTCAGAATCCATTTTCAGACTTCCACTTCCAAGTGTCCCAAATAGCCCCTTCTCTGACTTATTTTTCCCCAGTACATTGTGTCAAGGAATCAGCTAAAGGAACATATATGTGTATGGTCAAAAACCAGCATCCTTTGAACACTGTAACATCATTCAAGTCCATGTAAATAAGACTGACTCAAGATATTAATGTTTGTACTAAAAGCAAAGCTTTGCTTTCGAGCTATTTTGGTCTGCGCTGGCTTGTGTCAAATAAAGTATATTACAGCGTGGAGAAGTGAATACTATCAATAAGCCAAGATGGGCAATGTCAGACAGCAAAGCAGAGAACTTCAAACAGCTTTTTTTTTTTTACACACTTGAAGATAAGCTAAATATTCAGCTTGTCTCAATTCTTTTTTTTTTTTTTCTTAATTTATTTATTCACTTTACAACCTGGTTGTAGTCCCCTCCCTCCCCATCCCCTTCCCCTATTCCTCAGAAAAGGGGAGCCCCCCTACCCACCCATCCCAGCTCACCAACTCGCATCAGGACTGAGTCATCCTCCTCCCCTGTGGTTTGGTGAGGCAGTCCCGCCAGGGGGAAGTGATCAAAAAGCAGGCAGCACAGTCCATGTCAAAGACAGCCCCCACTTATCTTGGAAAGATGTTACTGCTTTTTAAAAAACCATTGTTGAGGACCAGCAAGATGGCTTGGGGTGGAAGGAGAATCAATTCCTGAAAGCTGGCCTGACCTCTGTGCACATGTTCACACTCACACACAAAATAATAATAGATACATGTTTAAAAGTACTACTGAACAACTTAAATATTTCATATAATTGATAATGGATGCTCATCCATTTAACGTAACGAATAGTTCCTGGTACAGTACTATAAACATTTTCATAATACTCTGGCTGAATATCAGAAGGGGCTTAAGTGTTTCAGAACAAATGTGTACCTTTCAACTAGATAGGCAAAAAACTGACTCTTGAATAACATCATGAGCTACTCAACCCCATTAGCTATTCCCCACAGTATAGAACTCTATCTTCGTGCTTTTGTTATGACAAGGTTGAACTCCAGCCACTAAACCAATTAGTTTTCTGCTTCACTAAGTATATTAAAAGTATAGGCATCAAGCTTTAAAAATTAACAAATTTATTTCCAATGCTTATAAGAGATTGTTATCTAATTATTCCTCAAACACAATCAATATAGTTTACTACACACTTAATACAACACCATGCCTCTACCATAGCCCTTAATTCATGAGACTCTTACCTTAATATTGTATTAAAAAAAAAAATTAAAGGGGCTGGGTATGGTGGTGCACGCCTGTAATCCCACCACTTGGGAGACAGAGGCAGGCTGATCTCTGTGACCCCAAGGCCAGCCTAGTCCGCAAAGTGAGTCCAGGATAGCCAGGACTACAAGAGAAACCCTGTCTCAAAAAACAAAAACAGAATTAAAAAAAAAAAAATCCAAGGTACAGAGTCACTTATTATGAAATGCTATCAATGTAATGAATACATGGCATATATTTAAAAAGCAAAATAACAAAAAACAGAGTCACAAACAGAACTACAAGACTCCCTTACTTTTGGCTTTACTAGTTTTAGTAAATCAGTTCACAAATGTCCCGTATCTTATTTCTCAATAGTTTTTAAAAGTTTTATTTACAGCCGGGATGGTGGTGCACACCTTTAATCCCAGCACTGGGGAGGCAGAGGCAGGCTGACCACTGTGAGTTCGAGGCCAGCATAGTCTATAAAGTGAGTCTAGGACAGCCAAGGCTACACAAAGAAACCCTGTCTGGAAAAAAAAAAAAGAAGTTTTATTTACTAAACTGTATTACATTCATTTCAACTAAAAAATCTAACTTCTTTTTCTGTCAGAAAGCCTAACTTCAGTGATTAGTTTGACAGGATACCTTTGTTAATACAAAAAAATTTAAAAATTTGACAAAATGTATTTAAACATGGCATAGATTAAAGTATTTTCTCAAAATTAAAAAATTTGTATCAGCAAAAGTACTTTGAAATTAAGTTTCAATTTGCCCCATAATCCTAGTAAAATACACTAAATAAGGAGCCACCAAGAAAATAACTGACAAAGCCATTTGACAAATTTTAATAAAGTGATTTTAATGATCCTCCAAGAAATTAAGACAGAAATGACGTCACTAGCCAAGCCCATCATTCTTCTGCAAGTCAAAGGTGTCTGTCTGTCCTGCTTTGCTTTCTGGTGCTGTGATAAAGACCATGACCAATAGGACCTTGGGCAGAAAGGGTTTACTGCATCTCACAGGTTTGAGCCTACCGTCAGGTAAGCAAGGGCAGAGATTCAAGCACGAACCTGAGGCACGGTCTTAATGCACAGGTTATGGAGGAACACAACGTACCGGCTTGCTTTCCAGGGCTTACTCAGCTCTTGCTTCCTTAAAGAATTCAGGACCAGATTGAGATCGGGCACGTCCATTGCCGGGGGAGGAGGGGGCTGCACGCCTTTAATCCTAGCACTCAGGAGGCAGAGGCAGGCAGATCGCTGTGAGTTTGAGGCCAGCCTGGTCTACAAAGTGAGTCTAGGACAGCCAAGGCTACACAGAGAAACCTTCTATCTCAAAAAAATAAAAATATAATAATAATAATAATAATAATAATAATAGAAAGGTATAAAGAAACATCCAATTTTTTCTTTGTTGCAGAAAAGTATTATGAAAATAAAACTTCTAAGGGAAGAGGCATATTCAGATAATCATGAAGTACAAGTAAAGCAGAGATACAAACTCAAGGAGACAACATCTGATGGCCAAGAGCCTCTAGTCTTTCAAAACACGGTGGCAGACAGACCTCTGGGGTAATCCTCGTCCACTAAGAGACCTGATCAAAAGAATAGAAGCAGAAGTCACCTTAAGTGTCAGTGTTCACAGTATACTACAAACAACAGCCTTTGTTACGGCACATACCAATCAGGAAAACTTCTAGGGAGCAACCTAAAAATAAATGCACAAACCACACATATTTGCAGACAAGAAAACTATTTGAAGATTTGAAGATAGTTTAGTTTTCAAGTGTGTTTTTCATGTTAGAAGGTGGATGTTTTAATCATCACTATATCCTGTGCCAAATACAGTATTTCAAACCGTAGATATTCAACAAATGTTTGACAAGTGAACAAATGATTAATTTTAAATTAACTACTGTCTCTGAGATACTGTTTTTAAGCCCTGAATAGTATTTTTCTGCATTTTTTGACTAGTTACAGATATGTTCATAAGTCAAGCCATTTATAACAGATTTATTTAAATGAACGGTTTAAGAGAAAATGTGAAAATCAATGGGTAACATAATTTATGCAGAAGAAACCAATGCAAGCTTCTCTTGAGGACAAGCTTTTTTGTTAATTCTAAGTTAAGAATTTTAAAGTCAGATGCAGTTACACATGTGTGTGATCCCAGAGGGGTGCCACAAGTTTTAGACTACTCAAGGCAACATTGCCTTTACATAAAATAATCAAGTAATTAAAAGGAAAGCCAGGTGTGGTGATTCACACCTTTTATCCCTACAATCAGAGGCAACTGGTTCTAAGTGAGTCTGAGGCAGCCTGGTCTTCATACTGAGTTCCAGGCCAGCCATGGCTACACAAGACCCTGTCAAGAATAGAGACAGGGTAGGCGTGCTCGCACACCTTCTAATCCCTGAACAGCAGAAAAGAGGCAGAAGGATCAAAAGTTCAAAGACATCCTTTGACAATTTACAAAGCTTAAAGCTAGCCTTGACTACATGAGACCTATCTCAAAAAGGGTTAAGATATAGGATACTCAGTGACAACTTCTAGAATAATTAGAGTAACCAGAATGAGCCCATTTTAAAAGTACAAATACAATGCTGCTGAGTATTTAATTCATATATAATAAATAATGCAAATAAAACCCATATAAGCTCAATCCATGTATTATACAAAATCACCACATATATCTATAGTCATGTATCATATGTCTCACTCAGCCGTGGAAGAAATATGCTTAAATTTTTTAATTAAAAAGAATCCAAATGCTAAAACCTTCCAAATAAAATTAAATTTAGAAAATATTTAAAGTAGAAAGTTTTAACTTTACTTCTAGAATATGTCTTACTTAAATGGATTTCTCAAAAGTTTATAAAAAAACATGTTTAGATAATAAAAAGTAATTAATCTTACACAAACCCTTTTGTCGATTACTCATTTCAGTGGACACCTATTGTGTTTAAATGTCCAGCATTCTTTATCCATTCTTTGACATCAGAATCCCTGTCTCCAGGCTGGAGAGATGGCTCAAAGGTTAAGAGCACTGGCTGTTCTTTCAAAGGTCCTGAGTTCAATTCTCAGCAACCACATGGTGGCTCACAACCATTTAGAATGAAATCTGGTGGCCTTTTCTGGCATGCAGGCACATAATAAATAAATAAATCTTTTAAAAGTATATATAAACAAAAATAAAAGAATCCCTGTCTTCAACAGACACCCTAATCCTGACCTTTACCCTACACCCCTAGAGATGAGGTCTCTGCACAGAACAGCTAAACACCCCACCCTCAGGCCACAGTGACTGCTTCAAAGACGAGCAGATGACTGAAGTCTTGCCATAAACAGCTTGGAAATTTGGTTCATGGTGGCAGTTTCTTTAACACTGAAATACAAGAGCAGTGCAGGTCTGACATGGTGGTGTACACTTTTGATCCCAACATCTGGAAAGCAGAGGCAGGCAGATCTCTAGGAGTTCCAGGCCAACCAAGACTACAAAGTGAGACTTTGTTTAAAAACAAACAAACAAACAAATAAAGACAGCATTTGAACACCAGTATCCGGTCTAGCCAGAAGAAATAGAGCCCCTCTTGAAACCGACCAGCTAACATGCTTTTGAGAGTATACTTAAAACCACATGGCTGCTGATTGACACTCATTCTAGTAAGGCAAAGGCAGGCCCAGAAAGCATAACCATTTCAATTTTACAGACAAGGGATGGCTCAGGAGTGGGGCTGTGGTCATGCATGCCACTAATCCCAGCACTCTGGGGGAAGAAGCAGGTGGGTTTCTGAGTTCAAGGCCAGCCTGGTCTACAGATTGAGTTCCAGGACAGCCAGGGCTACACAGAGAAACTCCTTGAGGACATTCTGAAAAAAAATCTAATAAAAAATACAGTCACTCACAAATACTCATCAATAAGTTAATCACAGAGCAAAATTCATTAAAGCAAGACTTCTTGGTCTTTATATAGGGAACTTTTTTCCTTTAAAATAAAATATTAATGGGAAATTTTGATCTGTCACATTTTTTTTCATCTCTAGAATTTGACCAATTCTGTCCTCTGTGGCTCTGGGTCATTAATATCAGCCAATTCCAGAAACCTTTTGTTTTCTTTCTTTTCTCTCCCTCTCCCTCTCCCTCTCCCTCTCCCTCTCCCTCCCTCTCTCTCTCTCTCTCTCTCTCTGTGTGTGTGTGTGTGTGTGTGTGTGTGTGTGTGTGTGTGTGTGTGTGTGTGTAGCCTTAGCTGTCCTGGACTCACTTTGTAGACCAGGCTGGCCTCAAAGAGCCTGCCTCTGCCTCCAGATGCTGGGGTTACAGGCGTGCACCACAGCACCCGGCTACCTTTTATTCTCTTTTACAATTTTTAATTGATACAAAATTTTACAGTGAATAGCTGTCAGTTTTATTTTAAACTGACAATTTCCTTTTTGTTGTTGTTGCTCTTGTTTGTTAGTATTTGACACTCAGACTCTCTGCATAACCCTGGCAGTCCTGGAACTCACTAGGTAGACGAGGCTGGTCTGGAATTCAGTTATCCATCAGCCTCTGCCTCCCAAGTGCTGTGATTAAAGGCCTGAGCCACTACGCCTGGCTTTGATAATTACTTTTTAACTGTTACATCGGGGTATGTGTGTGTGTGCTTCCTTAATATACTGGTACACAGCACTCAAGCAGAGGCCGGAGCTTCTCTGTGAAGTCAAGGCTACCCTGGTCTATAGAGGGAGCTCCAGTACAGCCAGGACTATATAAAGAGACCTTGATTCAAAATAAATAAACAAGTAAGCAAAGTGTGACTACATCTGATACTTTGTTTGCTAACCTCTGGAAAAAAGTTGGCTATTCTGCCCAATTATTTCAAGATCTTCGCCAATCTCAAAACTGCTGTATATATAACATTTCAGGTAATTCTGTGGCAGCCCTTCTCAAATATGCACTCAGTACAGTCTACAGACCATAGATTGCATTAATGAGCACACGAACTTTTACCACACTTGGCGCTCATTTCTGTGAACCTTCCTCAGGACACAATTGTAATGCTACAGTCAACTTGGACTGAGGATACCTTTGTACTTTGAGTCCTACACTGATGAAAGCCCATGCCACTTGATGTTTGTAACAAGTGACTCTGAGTCAGCCCAGTAGCTTAGTTGCACTCAATCACCAGCTGCTCGTTGATCAGAACAGGCTCAAATAAAACAAATGCTGAGCAAAATCAAGCTGTTTCCACATCTTACTTCTGTAGTCTGTGAGCTGCTTGCCCACATTTTCCAGCAGGTCTCTGTAAGTATCTTCAGCTTTAAACTGTCAATTCTATTAAACTCAAATTGTTTCCAATTTTTATTTTAGCAGCAGCACAGACAAGCTGGCTTACTTCAGGGCTCTCAACAGGGATACTACTGACATTTTGGAATGCATAGTTTCTTTGTTTGGGGAAGTTATCCTGTGTCATGGACTGTTAGCACAAAAAGCCTGGACTCACTGACGCCAATAGCATCCCTCTTGGTTCCGGGCAAGGGGAATCACATCAGGTCAAAACCCAGTAGTTTAGCTGGAGGGTGGTGGCGCACGCCTTTAATCTCAGCACTCGGGAAGCAGAGGCAGGCAGATCTCTGAGTTCGAGGCCAGCCTGGTCTACAAAATGAGTCCAGGACAAAACCCTGTCTCAAAAAAACAAACAAACAAACAAAAACAGTAGTTTAGTGATGCCACTTTTACCTTTTGTTGTTTGTACTAAAGATTGAACAAGTGCTAGGCAAGCACTCTATCACTGAGCTATATCCCCAGCCCACACCATTTTTTAAGAAGTATACAAAACCTAGAGCAGATTAAAAAAAAAAAGAAAGAAAAAAGAAAAAAGAAAAAGAAAAAAAATGCATCCAAAATATCCATCTTAAGAGACTGTATGTTCCTACTATGAATCTTCCTAATGACTTAGAAGGTTACAACTGTTCTGGGATCTTATTGTTAAATTCTTTAATACAAAATGAAGCCAGAAGATCCTCAGAGTCAAAAATACTGTTATAGGTCAACATAGCTAATGAACTCCACAAGGCTCAATATCTGGCAAATCAGAGAAAGACTAAACCATAATAGTTGTTCTCAGTTGAAACTAGTGTTCTGATTTTTCCCTCCCCAAAGTCACATGACTACTTCTATTACAGCCCAAGGACACAATCTTTAAGTCACAAAACATGTACAAGCATGAGGGTTTTTTTTTTTACTATTTTTATATAAAAATATTTAAAATAGACGTTTTATATGTTCAAAAATGAGAAACTGATAAGAGTACATGCTAAAATTAATGTCTAATGTAAGTGATCATATAGGACAATATTATGTTTATGTTCCCGATCATGAATGATAAATTTTTAAAAATGATACAATTTGTACAAATATATATATTTGCACAAATAATTACTTATACAGTTAGAATATATAATGACAGAATCAATACCAAAAGGTAGCTGATTACTAATGTGATGAGAGGACTGTTTTATAGGATTTGTCTGTAGTTTGCAAATTTCTAAATGAGAAATGGCTTATTCAGGAACATTTTAGTGTTTCTATAAACAGATCTATTTAACACACAACCATCATAAGGAAAAGGGAGTGAAATCTACGTAACAGTAAATGGTGGTAAAGGAAAACAATAAGGCCATGGATTTAGAGTGATTTCCAAGCTCATGGCTTTGTAAGGTCCAGTCTAACTGAACCAGCCTGTGGGCTCCCACTGTGATGATGTCACAGTGACCTGTGTGACTACTCGGTGAGGTAATAAGCTCCTTCCTGACTGTTTCTAAAACCTTGAGATATCACTACTACTAACTAAAGCAGAGAGATGATTTACAAGCTATAGATTCCAGTAAAAAGCAGGAGGTTGGAGAGGTTGTGGGTTTGTTTGGTTTGGTTTGGGCTGGTTTGATTTGGTTTGGTTTGGTTTGGGCTTTTTTGAGATAGGATCTCTCTACATAAAGCTGCCTATGCAGGAACTGTTACATAGACCAGGCTGAACTTAAAACTCACTGAGAACCTCCTTCCTTTGCCTCAGGGGTGCCACTTTCAACCTGTTTTTTTGTAGGGGAGATAAACCTGTTTTTGTTTTGATCCCAAGTGTGGGATGGGGAAGAGAGCAGGATGTTTACCACTTAGATGTGAGAGAGGTTGGAACTTGGTTTCTGGCTGTTCATCCCTGTTCTTCAAGAGGCTCCGCCTGAGGCTCCTGGTTCCAGTTGCTCCAGGTTCCAGCAGCCAAGTTTGGTGGGATTGCTGGTCTGCTGAAATCCTGCTGACTACGCCAGGAGAATCGTTCCTAGGAACTGATACTCAAAAGGTTTCATTCCTGTTTTCCTTAATCTCCTTTCCCTCTTGTTCAGGCTAGTAGAGCTGTAAGGGAGGTATGCTCATTTAATAAGTTCATAATAAAGTATAATTGTTAAAAAAAATTGAGCCTACAGTTTTTTGTTTTGTTCTTGGTTTTGTTTTGTTGTTGTTGTTTGTTTGTTTGTTTGTTTTTTCAGACAACCATTTCACTGTGTCTCCTTGGCTAGTCTGGAACGTAAAGTACTGGGATTAAAGGTGTAAACCACTTTGCCCAGCCTCTTTACTTTTTTACACAAATGACTTCCCCCCCACTCCCCCACCCCCCACCCCCTTTCTTATCATGCTTAGTAAAGGTAGTATCTTGAAAGCCAGCAAAGCAATTGCAACCTCTCACAAAAACATCCTTCATGAACTTTAACCTAGTAAGCCACCGAAAGCTTGTACACAGTGTTGACAGGCACTGAAGAAACGCACAGGCAAGGCCAGCAGGCATACAGTGCAAGAGAAGAAAAGCACATGACTTGCATCTGTTTTTTCATGTTCTTTGCTGTTCTTCTGTCACACTGCTAGGAAGCAGCTACAATCTACAAGCAGAGAACACAGTCTGGTCACATGTTGGAGCACAGCTGACGCTTCTCAGCATCAATACTAACCCATCAGAGCCTGCTGCTTTCTGTGCCGTTACATGTCTGCTATGACCTCTGACTGCAAATGTGCCAGTCTAACCTTGAAAGCCTTGACCTTAGGAGTCTGGCTAGCCAGGAGTTGGCCTTTTATTTTGTCATGAGGTCTCTTTCTTGTGCCCAGATCTCTGGTGAGCTCACAACTTTATTAACCCACAGTTCTCGTAGCTTCAGTGTTACAGTCTTTGTTATAGCAAGGCAGATCAGGTTAGCACAGTGCACTTATGGCCTGGCCAGCCAGAGTCAACCACCTAGTCTAAGAAGTCAGTACACTGTGCATAACGTATCCATGACTCACCTGTGAGATCAAACCTATACTTTGTTGGATATAACAGAAAACCGAGGGCATTTAAAGCTACCCTCTACTACCTATAAAACAGAGTTTTCGATTCCATACCCATATGAGTTTCTATAGTATTCATATTGGAGAATAATCTTCATTAAAAAAAAAAAAAACTTATTTTCAAGTGAATGCTCTATCTGCTTACTCTGGGCCCTGATAGCTAGAGTACAAAAATGGATGCCATCCAAACCCGCTCAATTCTAAACCCCCAGATTATGTCACATTCTGCCCTTGACATCTGCCTTCTATGAGAGAAAAGTGTTTCATTTGTATATATATATAGTGTAACGCCAAAACCTCATGCTTGGGTCCATAGCTAGTGGGTTGATGGATTCAAAATTGGTGAGATGACATTATTTGGAGATGACACACACCAGGAGGTGGGCCTAGTCAGACAAAGTAGAACCTGTCACTGAAAAGTAGGTCTTGTTCCTGACGCTTCACTCTGCCTCCCTGAGAGCGGCTTCGATCTGCTAAGCCTAGTTGCCACCATGGTTTTCTGCCTCAACCCAAGCCATGGGGAAGGAGACGGAAAGCATACACTGAAATATCTGAAACTGTGAGCCAACAGAAATCTTTACTTGTTTTACGTTGTTTTTGTGTTTTGACACCCAGAGGAAAAGTGAGTAACAGAATGGAAAATAAATGTTCTAAAAGTTATAACTGAGGAAAGGCAAGTTCTCTCACGAGCGGACTCATTTCCGTCTAGGGTTTTAACTAAATGTATGCCTTTCGGTTCTAAGAATGCTTGAAACTGAGTCTTCTAGTAAACTTCGGAAGGTCCATGGACACAGATTCTCCAGCAAGAATGTACACGTGTCTATGCCAACACAAGCCCTAAGCTGGCACATGATACAAAACCGGCTACCGAGCCCTGCGAGTCAAAGATCAAGGTCAAGCGCGGGTATTTAACAGCCCCTAAAGGCTGCTGCATAAACCTGAGTGTCCTCTAGTCTAAATTGGGATTCTTGTAGTAAACCTCTAGTGGGAGGGAGAAGAAAGCAGTGTTCCTAGACATCAGACACCTTAATCCAGACCCTTCAGATTTCAGAGTGGAGCCCAGGGGGCGCCAGCGCTTTGCCCCGCATCACACAGCAGCGAAGGGGAAGCTGCAGCAGCGAAGCCGGTGGGCCCAGTTACCTGAGTCGGTTCCCCGGGCGTGCATCAATCTGACCTCCAGCCGCTGCCGGTCCCCGCCCGGCCTGCCCCGCACCACCTGCCGCAGGAGCAGCCGCACACGCCGCGAGGCCACGTCGCCGAGGCCGCCCGGGGCTCCGAGGAGGAGCAGGCGGGACTGCATGGTGCAGGTGCCACGGCGGGAGACCTCCAGGGGCTGCGGGGGCCCAGCGCCGTCCCGGGACACGGCAGGAGGCGGTGCGGCAAGCGGGACAGGAAGCGGCTGGGAGGTGGGTCCGCCGGAAACTCCTTCCCCCGGCGCGCCGGGCTCCGCAGTGTGGGCCCGGCCCCGGGACGCAGGGCAGGTCGAGCGCCGACCGGTAGAATCGGCCACCCGGGCCCAGAGCACCGCCCCAGGCGTGGTTATCCCCACCTACAGTCCCGAGCTGGGGAGATGCCAAAGACCTTTAGCACAGTTCAGCTCTTGGCCGCTAGCCCAGTGTGTTATGATGCATGCACTGTGAGCCTTCCCTCAATGCTGCTTCAAATCTTTTCTTTTTTTTTTTTCGGAATTGAGAAAATACACGGGAGGTTATGGAATTCTACCTATTTTAAGTCGTTGCCATCTTCCCACGGTTTCCTTACAAGAGGCTTTAAAAGCCTCCTTCTGTGTCTTTTTAGCCTTCCTTTGTTGCACCTGTTTTTATCATCTTCTAAACTGTAAGTGGAAACTGTACATTATAATGGTGCATGAAAACGTTTAACTATCAGAAGGATCCAGAGCAACCGCTTTCCAGTCAGGCTACAAGGCAAGGGTTATATAAACGTAATTTATGTCTTTAGTGAGCAAAAAGTAGGACACTGGCTAAGGCTCCCTCTCTTCCGTACATTCCAAAAGCAGCAGCAGGCTTCCATAAAACAGACGAAGCCTGGTGTAATTATGCTACATCCCCAAATGTCAAGAGTGAATTAACCAAAGCACAAAGATTAAATGAAGTTCTGCGCAATGAAATCAAGCAAACAGGATGCAGGCCTCACTCTCAGCGAATAGCCTTGTCAAGTCTAGACCTATTAGTATCTTGCGTCCATGTTGAACACCTACAGCCCAAGCACATAACTTGGGATAAGAGCTGAGAGGAAAGCAACCAAGATTACACTGGAAGTCAGAAATTGGGCTGAGTGAAGAGCGCATTGAGCATCTTGCTGAGGAACTTGAACTTCAGGAAGAAATGGAGGGGAGGGGGGAGGGAGGCTTGTAATCTACTTTGGAAAAGTGAAAATAAAGGTAGTCAATAGTTAAGGTGTCAAAACAAGATCATTGCATGGGTACAGTCTCACTTACTTCCCCGTTAGGTCTCAAACCCTGTACAACTAGCTGAGGGACCTATGAACACATTAAAGAGGGCGCTGGCCACATCCTCAAGCTTTTCCTCGGCCACCACCTATTTCAGGGTGGTCCTGGCAACAAGCCTATCCGGTTCTCTGAACTTTCCAACCCAGGGCCTGGAATGCCCTTCCCCCAGCAGCTCTTCCCTATATAATCCAGCTATTTTGACTACTCTGGCCCTCTTTTGGTATCCTGGTCTCCCGGCCCCTTGGCTCTTGGCTCTTGGCTCTCCCCATCTCTCCTCCTCATTCCCCTCACATGGCCCTGCTCAGTCAGTTGGTCATGTCCGCTCTGGACCCTTCCAGATGTCTCCTGAGGAAGGTTCACAGAAATGAATAGGCACAGGACTCTAAATTAGCTGCATGCAACCATGTGACCCTAACAGGACACTCTAGCAGCCTTGACCAGTCCAGAGGAAGTGGCCCCCTTGGAAAACTCCTTGCACTTGGCCTTGGGGATGGTCATGGCATTATACCTGAGAGAACTTCCTTTGTGGTCTCCTTAAGGCTCACGAAATTGTTCTGCTCTCTTTTGTAGCTCATGTCCCCCGCCCTCCTCCTGACGTACTCAGAAGTTGGATGCTATGCCTGCTAGTCCAGACACCAGCAGGATTCTTCAGAATGTGGAGTGGTTGCACCTTCTTGCCCATAGATCTGAGCCCTACTTTCTAAGTCTAGTGAGAGAAAATACCCTTCTTAGCATCGTGTTCCCATAGACAGTTGCTTTGTGAACTGTTTGGCATTGTATCATGTGAATTTGTTTCTTCATTCAACTGAGAGCTGTCTATTACTGTTCAAAGTATATCTACTAGCTAAGATCAAGTGTGAAACACAAACAGCAGGCATAATAATGGGTGCCACATGGTGTGTGTGTGTGTGCGCGTGTGTGCAAGCGCGCGCGCATGCACCTATTTTTAAAGGAAGAGGAACAAGTTGCTCCATGTGTGATCACCTGAAGTGAGGTGTGGGGTATTGCAGTGCAAGCAGCAGGGTTCTGTCTGTGACAGTGCTGATGGGAGCAGGCAGGGCAGTGGAGGGGGAAGGCAGGAATGTGCTCTCCGTGCTCATGTTGAATGCGTTGCCTGAGTGGGAAGGAGGGCATGGAAGGAGAAGGTCTATGCATCCCTAAAATGGACTGAGGCATAGCACTGGGAATGGCAGCCTCCAGAAAGCCACCATGAATAAGAAAAAATCTCCAGGATTTTCCGCTGACAACTTTGAGAATAATAAATTGACCCTGACAAGGTGACACCCTCGGGAGACAGGGGTGTGAAAAGAGACAGCAGAATGGCTTAGAGGGTGACTTTGGTGCTGCATTGGCAACTAAGACAAGCCATGAGGAACTCAGAGTATGTGGCAGAGCTAACCCAGGCTGTTGTCATCTTACCTTGCCTGGGGTAACTGTCAGTGGGCTCTGTCTCTCCATCAGATGGCTCTGCAGGTGCCACTGTTATTGTAGAAAGACATATGAGCATCCAGACAGTGTTCTACATTCCCCAAGCTCCTAAACAGACAGACATCAACTGATGCTCATGGAGATGGAACTCAAGGACATACCAAGTCACGAGGTCTGGATGGTGAATGTGCTTGAGGAAGGATAAAGGGTGAGTATGGACCAGACCATCTTACCCACAGAAGAAGGGGGTCAAGTTCTGAGAAGTGCCAACCACCACTTCATGCCTGTGAAGGAGAAATGTTTGGAAAAACCTGGGCAAACTATCCTGTGTGCCTCTTCAAGCCCCCTTTACACAGTGCCCAGATACAAGCATCTCCAAGGAGAAGGTTGTGGACCTTCAGGTGAAAATGGCTGAGAGGAAGAACATCATGTGGATTGTGTTAACTACCCTGGATGATCTCTGAGCAAATGTGGAGCAAAGCCCAGCATTTTTCTCCTATGCAGGCATCAATGGGTCCATATAGATGCTCCTGAAGTGACGGGCACCTAGCTCTCGAGTTGGATCTGGAGGAAGAATCCAGAAGGCAGGTGCTTCCTTGCATGTCCTTCCTGAGAAAAGCTCAATACCCTGAGTGCCAACCAGTCCACAAGGGAGAAAGTGGCATTGGTGACAAGGTCAGCTATGCTGTGAGGTCATCCCTGAGGATCGCCACTGCTACATGCCCTCAATAGCTGTCCGTATGGCCAGAGCCATGACGAATGCAGCTCTTTCATAAGGCATCTGGAGAACTTATGGTAAAGATGCTGTCACATGCCTCTTTAATGGGATGGGAGAAAGAGGTTCACCGAGGTGGTATGTCTGAGTCTGAGTTACTGACAAAGCCAAGGAATTTTGCAACAACAGCCCAACTTTGTAGTCCTGAGCTTCCCAGTGATTTCCAACATGGCACCCAACAGTGTCATTATTCACTATGTGCTAACGGGACCTTGTCCCTAGACAAGGTGTAGCACACTGACCTGAGTGCTTAGTATAAGATGGAACCTCAGATGGAACTCAGACCTTAACTTTTGTGATCCCTGTGGTCTCTGAGAAGGAACACATCAAATACATCTTTAAAGACCATAGAGTTGTGAGGATGGCTGTTTTTCAACTAGAACCAAAGGCCACATCCTAGATTCATTCGCTCATTAAGCTATGTAGGATTCGGGCCTGGAGTACATCCATGGAACAGGGTGACATCCATGGCTACCTGTTTGTTTGTTAATGCTCATAAGTGTCCTTGCAGCATCTGTTACAAAGCATCCTCCGATGAGCCCTGGGAAGCTGGCATGACTATCACTGATAAACTAGGATATGATGAAGATGGGTTTGAGGATCTTCACCAAGAATGCTGTCATGATAGTTCCTGTCAAAACCAAGCATAATTTAAATAACCAAGGAACCTGATGTTTGAACCTCTAATTTTGGTAGTGATACAGAACAGATGTGGGTTCTCTTATAGACCAAAGGGCTTGACTGGCTCAACACCTATCACTGAACCTGCAGGAGTGTGATGGCAAAGAAAATACAGAAACAGGGTATCAGGAAGCTCTCCAGTGGCCCATCAGAAAGACACAGACAATTTCCAAACAGTGTTCATGCCCACATGTGCTTCCTTTTAGTAAAAATGCTCTGGGAAAGAAAGGCCTATAACATGTTTTTCTTCTTCCTCCCTAACTGCCTTCTTGACTTTAAAATACTAAGAAGTGAAAAAACAATCCACTTTTCTATTTTCTTGCAAATAGTCTTTTATAATTCTTTGATAGAGTCTGTCTATGTAGTCCTGGCTGTTGTAGAACTCACTATGTAGAGCAGGCTGGCCTCTAACTCAGAGATTCGCCTGCCTCTGCCTCTGCCTCTGCCTCTCTGCCTCTCTGCCTCTCTGCCTCTCTGCCTCTCTGCCCCTTCCTCTGCCTCCCAAGTGCTGGGATTAAAGATATTCACCACCACTACCACCTGGCCTTTTGTGAATGTTTAATTGTTGAGGATGAGCCAAGAATAAAATTGCTACATAAGAAGGGAGGTTCTCACAAAGCCAAAGACTTGACAAGGGGTTGACCCTCAAGCCCTGTGGCCAATGATGATAAATCAACAAGTGCTCCGTGATGGTCATGATCCAAGCGCTGGTCCATCACTCCTGGTTACCTTGATGCTCATGAGACCCCATTATGATCAGTAAATTATGATGTAAAAACTCTGAAAAAAAAGTTTAATTTAAAGCTATCATCGTCCACATTCTGTTCACATGATTACCTCAGAAAAGTGAATGGTAGGGTAAAAGAAAAGCATAATTTCCTTTAGTATTATTAAGTTACAAAACTGACAAGTATAAGTTCAAATGAAAATGTGCTATTTATGAATTCAAAAGAGAAAAGAGAAATGAAAGAAAAGGTGTAATGTCTTGTACCATTATACCCACCATCACAGTCCCAACAAACCAAGTCTACAAGCTTGCAGGTCTAGCTGACGACCAGGAGCAGGTATTTATTCGTCCTCTTTGTTTTGAAGGTCCCATTTCAGAAACAGATAACACGATATAAATCAGAGATCTCTGCTCCTCTACCCTCTCCCATCTCTCTTACTTCATAAAGGACAGGGTTCACATGACGGAGACCTACCATTGTGGTTAAGAGCCCTCGCTGCTCTTTCAAAGGACCCAGCTTTGGTTCCCAACATCCATATGGCAACAGCCTGTAAGTCCAGTTTAAGGAGCTCTAATGCCCTCTTCTGACCTCCAGGGGCACTGGGCACCAACATGGTGTATATACAAACATATAGGTACTCACTCATGCACATAAAATAAAATGCAGCGAGGGGGGGCTCTAAAAGATCCTTCTTATGTCTCTGTACTGGAGATCAGGCTCCCACCACATGCATCTTGTAGGTTCCTCACACTCTACATACACCATAGCGTTCTACTCCCAAGAGCTTGTGGTCTACTCACAGTAGGAAACATAGTCTTTCCATGGGGGAGGGGGTCTTCCATTAACCTTCAAAGACTTACAGGACAGATCATTAGAATTTATAAGTAAAACAAAACCAAAGCTTAAATGTCCATCAGCAATTAAGGAACTCAACCATGCCCAACATCTAAGTAAATTTGTTCTTGAGAGAAAATTGGATGTAGCAAAAAATAAATAGTAATAGAAAGATATTTAGACCCCTGAGGGAGGAGGGTTGTAGGAGGTCCTTGACCATGAGGAAGGTAGAGGTAAAAACTTTTGTCAAAGTCTTGCCCAGGAGGACCCAGTCTGGGCCTCCCTGAGTACCATATCGGCCCATACTTTTCCTTTCCCAATACAGCAGTGGACAACAGACTTCTTAGAAAATGCCTAACAGAAATGACAATATGTGATGGAGATTGATTTACATTCAGAATTTTAGACGCACCAAAATAGAAAAGATGTTTTCTTCAAGGCTGTTAAGTACAAATAGCCAAAACACTAAGAGTGTAACATTTATTTAATTCCTGATTGTGTCATGGTTTTTCTTGCTGTAGGTAGTCTATTGTATATTTTTGTAATAATATAAATGTATATGTAAAAAATAAAAAATGTTTAATAAAAAAAATTTTAAAGAAAAGAAAATGTCTAACAGCACAAATTGTATTGCTCAACATAAGACAGAAACAAATTTGTTACACATCAGACAGTTTTTACTGTTGTTATTATTGTGTGTGCGTGCATGTGTGTACATGTGTGTGCATGCATACATGTGTGTGTGGGAGTGTGTGATAAAGAGGTCAGAGGAAAGTGTTGGAATGACTCTCCCCTCTACCTTACAGGGATTACCAAGACTGCAAAGTGAGCATCTTCTCAGAAGCCAGAAGCCCCAGCGAGAACCTAATAAAAATAAAATGCCTTCATAATAAAGATGAGAGCAAGCTAAGAGGATTATCTTATCCATTGCTGAGGGTGGATGTGGAAAATGGTGTAGTTGTTCCTGGATGCGCTGTAGTGACCTATATCAGTGATCTAGAGGTTTTATACTCCTTTATGAGTCTACCCAGAGGAAATAAAGATGTTCTTTTAAAAAAAAATAGGGGATGAGAATGTTTTATGCAACATTATTTATAATATTAAAACACTAAAAAATTATTCCATAGGAACAACTAACTGAAGTAATTTATAATTCTATAGTCATAAAATATAGTATTATGATTGGAATGATCAAAACCAAAATTATACAGCTAGCATGATTCTAAAATTTTAAATGTATAAAGATGTAAAACAGAAAATAAAATCATTTGTGTGACTAATTCATGAATAACCATAAATTTCTGTTGAATCTTTTGATGTTTCAAAATGTTTCTCTTATGGGATTGGAAAGATGGCTCTGTGTTAGGAGTCTTTGCTGGCTGGTAGTGGCCCCCAGTTTGTTTCACAGCACCTGTACTAGGTAGTTCCCAGCTCTCTGTGACCCCAGCAGGCCTGACACCTTCTTCTGGCCTCCGTGGGGACACACACACCGTACACACACATACATGAAAAAGAATTTAAATTAAAATTAAAGAATTTGATTTTTTTCTACTATAAGTGTGCACTCATTAGATTCTTGAGGAAATAAGAAAATAAGGGGGGAGGGGAATGTCAGTTTTATTTCCACACAGAGAGATTTGTTGACATTTAAATCTGTGAATTTAGGAGACTCTATTATCTGAGCAATGCCAGATAACTGAATAATCTGTTTCTGAATTTGTACATTTCCCTGACATCCTAAAAGATATAACCTACTTTGCTACTGGGGAAAATAAGAAAGCTTCCAAAGAAAAAGATTCTATTTCCTGCCAGGTGTGATGCCCCATGGCTTTAGCTCCATGGGAGCTGCCTCCATGGGAGGCAGAGACAGGTGGATCTAGTGAGTTGAGGCTAACCCCGTCCACATAGGAAGTCCAGGACAACCAGCAATACAAAGTGAGATCCTATCTTAAAAAGAAAAAGAAGAAGGGAGGGAAGGAAGGAAGGGAAGGAGGGAAGGAAAGAAGGAAGAAAGGAAGGGGAACGATTTTACTTTCGGCCTCTCATGTTTTTCTTTGCTTTTTTTTTTTTTTTTTTTTTCTTTTTCCTTGCAAGAAACTTCCCTATGCATAAAGAATTTGACAGCAGTTTGTGCCCCGATGCATTGAAAAAGCCTCAACTCGGATCCTGAAAAGAATGAATGCAGATGGCTTAGAAATATCACCTTGAGTTGACTCGACTCTCATCCTACTTAGCCAATCTGGCTGTTTATTACAAGAGTCTAGAGCTCTGGAAAAAGTGTGGGCTGAGATGCAAATACTCATGTCACTAGGGTGACAGCTGAAACATGGAGCAGGAGTTTTACTCCTGGACACATGTGGCAAAGTCTGCAGGCATCTTTGATGTCCCTGGTTAGGGGTATGCTGTTTCTGGTATCTATTCAGATGAAGTCAGAGATGCCACCAAACAACCTGCATTGAACAGGACAATCCTTGACCACTCAAAAATAATTAGCAGGACCTACCATGTCAGTAGTCTCTACATTGAATAACGCCAACCTATAGGAAGTATAGCTACTTCAAAGAAGAAGCTGAACGCTTCCATTAGCCTTCAAATCTTACTTTTTCTTTTTTCTCCCATGCCCCCTTTCTTGTCAACAGTAACTTCCTTTATACTGAGTGTGCTGACACATATATGAAGTCCTAGCACTCAGAAGACTGAGACCAAAGGATTGCTGTGAGTCCATGCAGTTTTTATTACTATTGCGCTGTAGTACAGCTTGAAATCAGGTATGATGATACCTCCAGAAGTTCATTTATTGACAGAATTGTTTTAGCTATCCTGGGCCTGACAGGGGCCTACTACACAAAATATATAAAGAATTCAAAAAAATTGGACACCAACCAACCAAATTACCCAATTAAAATATGGGGTACAGAACTAAACAGAGAATTCTCAACAGAGGAATCTCTAATGGCCGAGACGCACTTAAAGAAATGTTAAGTGTCCTTAGTCATCAGGGAAATGCAAATCAAAATGACTGAGATTCTTCCACCCATCAGATTGGCTAGGATTAAAAATTCAAGTGACACCACATCCAGGTGAGGATGTGGAGAAAGGGGAACACTCTTCCATTACTGGTGGGGGTGCAAACTTGTACAACCACTTTGGAAATCAATCTGGGGCTTTCTCAGAAAATTGGGAATAATTATACCTCAAGACCCAGCTATATCACTCTTAGATGTATACTCTAAAGATGCTCCACCATACCACAAGGACACTTACTCAACTATGTTCATAGCAGCTTTATTTGTAATAGCCAGAAACTGGAAATAACCTCAATGTCCCTCAACTGAAGAATGGATAAAGAAAATGTGGTACATTTACACAATGGAATAGTATTCAGCTATTAAAAACAAGGAAATCTTGAATTTGCAAGCAAATGGATGGAACTAGAAAAGATCATCTTGAGTAAGGTAACTCAGACTCAGAAAGACACACATGGTATGTACTCATATAAGTAGATATTAGCCATAAAGTAGAGGATAATCATGCTATAATCCACACACCCAAAGAAGCTAAGTAACAAGGAGGGCACAAGGGAGGATGCTTGAATCTCACTCAGAAGGGGAAATAAAATAGACATTTGAAATAGATGGAGTGACAGAACTTCGTGGAAGAGGGGGTGTGGAGGGGACATGGGTGGGAATCAGGTACAGGTGAGGAAAGGGCTGGGAGAGAGTATGGAAATCGGTTGGGGGCATCTCTGGGACCAGCAGAAGACCTGGGACTGGGGATGTTACTGGGAGTCTATGGGGGTCACCCCAGCTGAGACTCCCTAGCAGCGGGAGATATGGAGCCTGAAGTGGCCACCTCAGGACTTCTAGCAGAGGGAGGGGGACACTAAGCCGCCCACAAAACCTTTGATTCAAAACTTGTCCTGCCTCTAAGACATACAGGGATAACAACAGAACAGAGATTGAGGGAATGGCCAACCAATGACTGGCACAACTTGAGACCCATCCCATGAGAGAGAGCCATCCCCTAACACTATTAATAATTCTCAGCTATACTTGCAGACAGGAGCCTAGTATAACTGTCTTTTGAGAGGTTTCATCCAGCAGCTGATGGAAACAAATGCTGAAACTCACAGCTAAACATTAGGTGGAGCTCAGGGAGTCTTGTAGAAGAATGAGAGGAAAGACTGAAGGAGCCAATGGGTCAAGGATACCACGATAAGACCTACAGGGTCAACTAATCTGGGCCCATGGAGGCTCACAGAGACTGAACCACCAACCAAAGAGCATGCATGAGCTGGACCTAGGCCCCCTACACATATGTAGCAGATGTGCAACTTGTTCTTCGCATGAGTCCCCTAACAATTTGAGGTGGGGAGCTGTCTCTGATCTGTTGCCTGCCTTGAATCCCTTTCCCCTAGCTGGCTGCTTTGTCCGGCCTCAGTGGAAGAGGAGGTGCCTAGTCCTGCTGCCATTTGATATGCCAGGATAGATTTAGTTCCCATGCGGGGGGGGGGGGGGGGGGGGGGGGGGGGGGGGGCCTCCACTTTTGTGAGAAGGAGAGGAGGCTGGAGGGAGGGGAAGCTACTAATGGGGTGTAAAGTGAATAAATAAATTAATTAATAGGGAAAAACCCTTTTAGAACACTGTCTGGATATGATGGCACAGGTTTCCATGCCAGTACTGCAGAGGTAGAGGCAAGCCAGTCTCTGTGAGTTCCAGTCCAGCATGGTCTACATAATAAGTTCCAGGCCAGTCAGGGCTACCTTAATGATGCCCTGATTAAAAAAAAAAACACAGCCATGGTGGTACACTATTTGTTTTTACCTCATTCAGTGGCTTACATTCCACCTTGTAGGTCTGCTTTTCCATCTGGTAATAATGTCCTTCATCCTGAAAAGCTTCACTCAACCTCCCACGCAGCACAAATCCGCTGCCTGTCATCTCTCAGTTTGTCTATAACATCCCAGCGACACTTGCACTTCTTCCTCTCTGGAGGACAGTTTCAGTGGAACATGGAGCTCTGGTTTAACCCTTTGCATTCAGCCTTCTAGAGACATCATCTCTACCATCATTGAGACCCTAGTGTTGATCACAAGTCAGTTTTACTGTTTTCATTGTGTGTGAAAGGGGGTGGGGATGGAAACAGAGACAGAACTGACAGTGTCATATCTTAAAATTTAAGCTGCCTTTAAGTTTTTTCTTAATTTCTGATAGTTAAAAATCTGGTCATAATGTAAATATAATTTCCTTTGTAGAGTTTACTGAGATTTCTAGTCTACAGGCATTTTTTTAAAAAAAATCAAATATAACATCTCTTGGGTTTATAAACCAAAGATATATATTTGGTTTATATATGTATATATATATATAAACATTATATAAATATATTCATTTCATAGTCTTTATTTTCACACCAGGCCAATTTCCAATCTGAGGGAAGCGATTCATGACTTTTCTAAGACAACTTCCCAGCTGTATCGCCTTAGAAGAATACTCAAGGTCTCTCCCTTAGAATATTAAACAGCACTACAGTTCTGCATTGGTGAGATTAGTTGAACGACAGCTGTCTGTCTGTCTGTGTTTCTTTCTTTCTTTGTTGTTTGTTTGTTTGGTGGGGTTTTGGGGTTTTTTGTTTGGCTGGTTGGTTGGTTTTTTGTCTTTTTTGTTTTTGTTTTTGTTTTTGTTTTTGTTTTTGTTTTGAGACAGGGTTTCTCTGTGTAGCCTTGGCTGTGCTGGATTTGCTTTGTAGACCAGGCTGGCCTTGAACTCACAGCCATCCACTTGCCTCTGCCTCCCAAGTGCTGGGATTGAAGGCATGCGCCACCATGCCCAGCTGACAACTAAAACATTGACCTTCATGAGAGAGAAAGCTCTGTCTTTGTGTGTTTTGCCTTATGTTGTTCCCAGCACCTGTCAAGGTGACTTCTTCAGGGTAGAAACTCAGTAGATGTTTATTGAGTTGGTCTACTGGTGAAGGCCTATGGCCCCTGTTATTCCTGATGCTGAAGCAAGAGGATCACAAGTTCCAGGGCTGCCTGAACTGAAGAGTAAATGTTTGTGGACTAGATTTCTAAACAATATGGATAATACTTTAAATCCCTTAGTACAACCCCTGGTTTGTAGTGAGTTTTCAACAAAGCTAAGCGGTTATTTGTAACTGACATTCTCAAAGGCACTTACTAGAGAAAAAAAATCATACCATTCAACTATTGTTCCTCAGATGCTTGGGAAACCCTGCTATGAACTAATTCTTTTGAAGATTTAGATAATAAAAAATATAAACATGAAAAGGGAAAGCACTGGGCAAGGGCTCGTGATCAGTAAAGTACTTCAGCTTCTACCTGAAAAGAACGGTGATATTCGAACAAGAAAGACTGAAAAATGCTTCAATTTATTTATGTATTCGATCCAGGATTTTTTAAAAGACAGTTAAAATTACATATTTGTTTTTAGTGTTTTGGGTTTTTCATTTGTTTGTTTGTTTGTTTGCGTTGTTCTGTTTTCTTGAGATAAGATAGCCCAAGCTGGCCTTGAACTCAGTGAATCTCCTGCTTCAGCACCCCAAGACTAGGATTACAGAGATGAGACACCATGTTTGGCTGTTACAGCATCTTTAAAATACCATATAGCTTCTAGAAACTCCTCCAGCTCTGGGAATAGTGTGATGTTTTTGTCAAGGTCCCTTCTCATTGAACTGTGTGTGGGAGGGGATAGGAGAGAGGAAAGAGAGGAACATGGATCTCAACTCCTGGCCAGGCAGTCCATGGAGTCCCTGCTCCACCACACACCCAGGAGAGCATGTGGGCTGCTCAGGTGCACTTCTGTTTGCCTAGTTTTAATGGTAAGTCAACACCCTGGGACACTGCAAGATCACTGTAACCAGGGCTCTGACCCTGCAAGAATGAGGTCAGCGTATTAGAAAAGCCACTGGCAGAGGTCCTAGCCAACACTAAGGAGTCCCTAGATGGGTAAAAGACACATGTAGGTAGTGAATGTCAGCTACAGTGTCCAGATCACCCGACCAGCCGTAGGAGGCTTTAGTTCTTCCTGATGACCTGTTCTTGTATGTTTCTTGGGAAACAAGACCACCCAGAATCCTAGGGAAACTATTTTTAGGTGAATTAATTAGTAAAAGATCATGGAAATGGGTCCCCTAAATCTCATTTGAAAGGCTCACTAACGCTTATGTGGAGCATGACTCCATCTGTCACTGGAGACTCTTGGGCAAAGACTGAGAACTGCATTAACAGGTGTGTGGTCCATTAAGAACCCATTCAGAAAATTACTATACACTGTAGGCTACATGGATTTACAGAGTATAACACCAAGTTTTAAATAGACAAATCCATAACACATGGACAAATGATTTTATAAATTTCTAAAATGATGATACTGGTTGAAAATAATACTAGTAATCTCAGTCAAGGGGATTTCAACTGGCTGAACTGACCTTCTAGAAATTTCTGCCACTGACCAACTTAGAAAGAAATTTTGTTATTCTTCATACTCTGTATTCTCACACCTCATTTTCTTTTTTTCTTTTTTTTTTTTTTTTTTTTTTTTTTTTTTAATATTTTTTTTTTTTT
>OU015748.1:41316100-41363635 GCA_907169655.1 Acomys percivali
CATTTAGGTTTTAGAATTATATTTTTATTTCCCCAATAAATCCATTCTGATGCATCAAGGTCCAGCAGATTGCCTCTTGTTATATTGCAATTTACAAGAATAAATGGCGGGGAGGGCACTAGTCCAGTGGAACAAACACTTTCCTAGATCCTTCCCTGTGTCTTTACCTGCTTTCCACCCCCACTGAGCTCGGCTAGGGAAACTTGCTGGTTAAGTCAGGTCTTTCTAAGCCTGGGGCCCTGCTCTGAGCAGCCAAGTTCTCAACACCACTCTCTTTGCTCTCCCAAACCTAAAGACTCAAAAGTGGTACCCGATCAAGCTTGGAGGGAGGCTGGCCTCACAAGTCACTGCCCCTAGCTCCAGAGCTTTTGCCCACTGGTGGCTTCTAGGGGAAGGAAGAGCCATGTTTCTTCAAGGTGTGGCCCCTGGTAACTCTACCACCATCCAGTGGATGGCCCCACACCCCTGAGTACATGGGCAGCACAAACTAGAATCAGTGGACCATAAAAGAGGGGCAGGGACAGAGAAGTCGCAAGAGAGGCATTGGGGAGAGCAGTGGAGCATGAATATAATCAAAATATAACATAGGCATGTATAAATTCTCAAAAAAATTTTAAAACGTGGTCTTTTTTTTAAAGTGTTGCCCAAGATGGCATGCACTGCCATGCCTCCTTCTGCAAGAGCAAAACCACAAGAAAGCAGAAAGTGACTTTCTTAATCCTGCCACCTTTCCACACAGCTGGTTTAGCCATCAGCTCTGTTCCTGGGGGAGGTGGCGTAGCATAAAGGGCTCAAAGGTCCAAGTGCAGGAGCACAGGTGTGTACCTACAGATGGGATTATGCAAACAGCACTTACCCAGGTTCCTTCAGATACATGGGCTTTGCCCCGTCCAGCTCTCCCTTAAGTTCCCTGCAAAGACTTCTACAAATACTCCAAAACGTCCTCCAGGAATATGTTATGTACCCATGCAAACAAATCTCCCTTTTCCCCAGGGTACCAGCCTCTCACACCTGGTATCCATCAACTTCCGGGAATACCCAGACCTCTAATGCTTGGAGCATCTGAGAAGCTCAGGCGCTGCACTTTTGTGTTACTAATAGTGGGGAGGGCCTCCTCGTGTGTGACACACTTTAGGAAGGGGTAGCTGAGCTTAAACTGAGAATTAGAGAAAGCTAAATACCTCCTTTTTTTTCCTTCCCTTCATGGATCCTCCTAGTCTGACTTGGAGAACATACACCCAAAGGGTTTTCAGTCAGGAAAGAAATTTGAATATCAGAGTTTAATATTTCAGATTAAAATTTGAGGGGGCTGGAGATGCAGTTCAGTTGCTAGACAGTCTGCCTAGCATGCATGAAGCTCTGAGTTTAATTCCCAGCACCATATAAACTGGGCGTGGCAAGCACATACCTGTAATCCCAACCTCGGAGGTGCAGGCAGGAGAAGTTTCTAATTCTTCGGCCACATAGGGAGTTCCCAGCTTGCCTGGAATACATACCTTGTTGCAAAAACAAAACAAGCCGGGCATGGTGGCACATGTCTTTCATCTCAGCACTCAAGAGGCAGAGGCAGGTAGATCCCTGAGTTAGAGGCCAACCTGGTCTACAGAGTGAGTTTCAGCACAGCCAGGGCTACACAGAGAAACCCTGTCTCAGAACAACAACAACAACAACAACATCCTATTACTATTTGAATATATAAATGCTGTTTCTATAATGGACCTTCTCCAACTACCAAAGCTTTATTATTATTATTATTATTATTTTTAACACAGCTCTCACAACACAGAATTTGTTTCCAGAAAGTGGGCCCTAGCCATTGTTATCGTTAGTAGTCAATTTGACACACCTGGGGAAAGGGAACCTCAATCGAAGAATTCACTGTGTAATATGGTATATGGGCATCTGTGGAGCATTTTCCTGATTGTTAATTGATACAGAGATGACACCGCCCACAGTGTGCTGTGGGCCTGGGCTGTGTAAGAAAGATAGCTGAGAAAGCCAGCAAAAGCAAGCCAGTATCTCTCCATGGTTTCTGCTTCAAGCTCCAGTTCTGCTCTGGCTTCCACTGATGCTAGCCTATACCCTGTAAGATGAAATGAATTCTTTCCTTCCCAAGCTGCTTTTGGTTATGGAGTTTATCATAGCACTAATACAATGTAAATTAGGACACACCACAATAGGCTTCTTAGGGCTCAGAAAAAACAGCCCTCTGGGAAGTTCACTCTGCTCCTTTGCCAGCACTGTTGAGACACGTGATTTTTGGTCTACCTGCCACCTAGGTATTATTTCAAGGTTTGCCCTGTCCTAATCAAGACAAAATATTGAGCTCCAGCTGCAAATGACAAGAGGCCTGATGGATGATAGCTTAAGCAAATAGTTTAATTACGGCTCATAACAAAACACTGACTGGAAAGCAGTCCCAGGCTTGTGCACAGCTCCCAGGCTGTAGGAAACTCAGGCTGGCTTGCCGACTTCTTGCCTTGCCATCCTTAGCCTGCCTGCCAGGTTTTGCTTTCACGGCTACTTCATGATTCACATATAGCTGCTGCCACCACCCCCCTACACACACACACACACACACACACACACACACATGGGAGAGAGGGAGGGAGGGAGGGAGGGAGGGAGGGAGGGGGAGGGAGAGGGAGGGCACTGTGTGCAGGGAAGATAGAAAAGGGGCCTCAGACTCGTGCTTCCAATTCTTTTATCAGGCCCTGGAATGTATGTTGTGTCTGGTCCAAGGAAAATCAACCCCCCCCATGCATGACTAAGTGTGACAATGGCACCTGTTGTGTTGTCTCGTTAGTCTCATGCAGTGACTGCTCTCCTGTTTTGGACTTGTAGGCACGTTATAGCCAAGCTCCAGAACGAGTCACACCTTCACAATCTTTGTCTAAATAATAACATGGATTTAACCAACTGAATGTCTACTTGCCCAAGTGTGACTCACATCCATAATCCAGCACTCAGGAGTAGGGACAAGGTGAGCAAGACCTTGTCTCAAAATGTCAATAACCGAATAAATCAGAGCTCCAGGATGATCTAGTAATTAGACTCTTTGCTCTGCCCAGGGAGGCATGATCTTTATAGAAGAAGATCTTTGCACTTCTGTGTTGATTACAGCACCATTCACAATAGTCAAAATACAGAATTGGCCTAAATATCCATCAATGGATGAATGGATTTTTTAAAAGTTGATATATTTGCACAATGAAATATTAATCATAAAAAATAATGAAATCCAGGCCAGAAAGATGGTACAGCAGATAAAAACACTTACTGTACAACCCTGATGAGGACATGACTTCAATTCCCAGAACCCCTGGGACAACCAACTCTCAAAAGCTGTCTGTTGACCTCTACAATGGCACCATGGCATATATACAGCCATGTTTCCCACACTCACCCTTCATGAGAAGACCAATAATAAACATTTTTAAAAATGAAGAATGGAATCCTCTTATTTGCAACAACATGAATGAAAGTGAAGATGATTGTGTTAAACGAAAAAGGTCTCAGAAAGAAAAAAAGACATTTTCTGACATTTTTAGAAGAAAGGAATGGAATAGTAGTCACTATTAGGGGGAGGGAACAGGAGGAAACTGAGAGGGACATCTAGGGACATGGAAAGGACAACAGGGGTCAAGGGCAGAGTGGAGAGTAGATGTGTGGCTGGATACCAATGTATTATCATGTATGTATTTATGGGAATATGTTGAATCCCATTAATTTACATAATTAATACATACTTATAATTCAAATAACAGTGATATAATATTAAAAACTGATAGCTTAACACATTAAAACGTTTCATGAAGATTCGTGAAAATCATTAAAATATTTTAGGTCATGACTTCACCTAACTTTATGCCATGCCAGGTTGTGTTCTGTGTCAAGTGCTCACCTGCTATCCCAATATTTCTCAAAGTGTGTTTTGTACCACTCTTTTCTGATGTTTAGGAAGTGGCACAAACACATGCTAGAAACACCACATGCTCTGTGTTTGTGTGTGTGTGTGTGTGTGTGTGTGTGTGTGTGTGTGTGTGTGTGACCTTTAGAGCTGTATGAGGCATGCTGGCACTGGAGTAAAGGTTCTACAGAGTAAGGCTATAGGGACTGGAGTGATAGCTGCACAAGCATGAAGACCTGAGTTCAAATCTTCAGCACCCACATAAGAAGTAAAAATATCAGGCATGGCCTTGACTGCCTGCAGCCCCAATGCTGTGGGAGTCAGAGGAAGGAGCTAGGTGGCATAGCTATCTCCAGGCTCAGTGAGAGACTAGAAGGACATTGACATTTTCCTTGACATTCATATGGTTATGAATGCCCACTGCCATATGTGTACATACAACACACACACACACACACACACACACACACACTTTTTTTTTAAGCCACACTATAGCCTGGGAACGGACTCAGAGCATCCTATTGGAAACAGATGACAGTGATAACAATTTCTTAGCCAATCACCTTCCAGGACCAGAGCCAAACTAATGATGGGGGTGGGGGTGGGGGAGATAACAACAAACCTCTGCTTTGATCAAGACTGCTTGACTATGCATTCCTTTTGCTCCAGCCCCAAACTCAAAGCTCATGTCTGTATCCCGGAGATGGTCTTGAGGGCATGCTTATCTGTTCCCACACCCAGTGCTTGCGTTGATAAAATCTCCTTTCTTTGCTTGCTACTCACAGGAAAGTCAGACTATAAATAGACTCATTTACTCTCTTTATCTCGATGCTTCCCAAGTTCTTTGGAGAAAGGAACCCTTTGAGGCATAGCAAGTAGGAACATTTTTATGAAACCTGAGTTCTATGGAACCCATTTCGGAGAGCACTGACCCGCCGCACTTCTTATGGGAGCAGCTCTATTAACCAGCCAAGCACATCAAGGTGAGTCGTCAAGCATGAAATGTCAATAGTATAACATGCACAAAACCATATTAGCTGTTCCCCACGTTGTTAAGAAATTCCTTCTCCCTTTTAAGTAAACTGTACATGTTTAAAGGGGAATATCAAAATAAAATAAAATATAAATAAATAAAGGGAATATCACGTCATGAAAAAAGTAAACAGTAGCATGTAGAAGACATTAAAAATAGAGTTTTTTTTTAATGCTACAATTAGACAGGAAATTACTCAACTATATTATCATGGCCACCTATAGAACTAAAAACGGAAGAGGTAGCTTAGGTACATAACCAAGTGGAAAAAGTAACAACAAAAATGACTGGATTGTAACTGTGGAATTAAAGGTGTGTACTACATTTTAGCCACAGGGATTAAAGGTGTGTTGTGTCTATATTCCAGCCAGAGCAATTAAAGCTGTGTACTAAGGGTGGGTCTGTATTCCAACCGGATCACACAGACCTAGGTCTTTGGATGTGATCTCCTGCCAGAGCAGCCATGTTGCTGGATTATAATGCCTCTACAGCGCTCCAATGTCATACTTTATTGTTGCTCACTTATTTTGGATGAAGAAGTCTGGATATGGATAGCCTGGGGTCCCTGCAAAGACTTCCTGTTGAAAACAGGCCCTAGTGATTGTGCCTCCACTGTAACAAACTCATTAAGTAGGCGCCTAGCCTGTGCAGATGAATACAATAAACAAGGGGATGCAGGATGGCTTGGCAGGTTAAGGCGCTTGCTGCCAGCACTGCCACCCTGGGCTTGACCCTTGTGTCTCCTGTGGTGGAAGGAAAGAACTGACATCAGAAAATGAGCTTTGGACTTCTACACTGAAACCATGACATGAGTACACCCTTCCCTCAAATAAGTAACTATATTTCAGAATAAAATACACATCATTAAATGTATTAAAATATACTACAATCTAAAATAAAAAGAAAATACTCATTTCCAGTCTGAAGCCTGTGAATGACACACTTCCTCCAACAAGGCCATACTTCCTAATCCTTCTCAAGTAGTGCCCCTCCCTGATGACAAGAAAAATGGAAGTAGTTAAGCCAATGGGACCATTCTTATTTAAACCAACACAACATGTAACACTCTAAGCATGTTTATGGTAGTGTGCAAACATGGAAACTGCCACCAACTCCTGTCTTTGGAGCTCCTCATGTTCCTAAACTGATACTCACAGCCATTAAACCTGACCTACTAGCCATTAGCCAGTCCACTCTCCCCCTGGCAACTACAAGTTCTGCTCTCCTGTCCAGGACATTGACTGTTTCAGATCTCTCAGATGAGTCTCACTGGCTTCTCTCACTTAACAATATGTCTACAAAGTTCAGTCACATGCTAGCAGATGCCTGCAATCTCCCATTTGAGGGGCTGAACAATAAATTGGCCCCAGTTCCTTCATCGTTTTGTGTTCCTAAACTATTTCATCCTGGCTACTTTGCCTTTTTAATATCCATACATTTCACATCCAAGTCACTTAGACTTCAGAGTTTGCCTGGGAGATGATATGAGTCCCTTTTAAGAGACATATACACTGGGTGTTCGGGATCTTAATGTAGCACTGAGCCTTTCTCAGGGTGAGCTCCTTTTTTAAAAATTTTGTTTATTTTTATTTTATGTACATTGGTATTTTGCCTGCATTTGTGAAAAAGCTGGATCCCCTGGAACTGGAGTTTTAGACAGTTGTGAACTGCCATGTGGGTGCTGGGAATTGAATTGGGGTCCATCTGAAAGAGCAACCAGTGCTTTTAACCACTGAGCCATATCTCTGGCCCTCAGGGTGAGCTCTTACGCACAAAAACCATATCCTGTGTTGACACACTTCAGTTAGCAAGAATAGTAACCAGAAGCAGAACCACAGAAGCCAAAAAGCATGTTTGGTACATTTTGAGACTTTCCCAGAACTACGGACTTTGATGGATTAGGTCCTCATTTTCATTTTGACATATGAGGGTCTACATGATGTCTTATGGCCTGAATGGTATTTCCATCATGGAGTCAGTTGTGCTAAGGTCTCGGGGATCTGTTATAGTTCCAACCCAAGGGACCTGGGAACAAGATCTTTTCATCATTGAGCCTGCAACAAGAAGGGAGTTAGCTTGGACCTTCTTAACTACGGCCCCCCCCTTCTGTAGAAAGGATCTGCCTCATGCAGAGGGTACATTAGCTTACAAAACAAGCAAAAATATTTAGAACAACGACATTTGTACAACATATTGACAACATGTCATACTGTGCTTCAAAATAAATTTCCTTGTATTTACTAAACAGATACCTTAAGAATTTCATATATTTTTAAAGCCAGGTATATTGGCACAAACCTATACCAGCACTCAGCAGACAGAGGCAGATGGATCTCTGAGTTGGAGGCCAGCCTGGTCTACAAAGTGAGTTCCAGAACAGCCAGGGATACATAAACTGTCTCAAAACAAAACAAAAATGTGTGTGTGTGTGTGGGAGGGTGATTTTAGTAATATTATTATAAGGGTCCTGTTTTCTTCCAGAGATATGTGTGTGCCTGTGTATGCATATATGTACATGTATGCACTACATATATATACATATGTGCTTTATGTTTTGTAGCCTGGGATAAATATACTGGGTTTTAAAAACCAGTACCTTTTAACCCTGGCTTTTCTTGTTCTCAGTATGTAGGCCAGGCTGGCTGGAACACACACCCCTCCTTTCTTGGCCTCCTGAGTGCTGGGATTAGAGGTACGTACTGCCACCCCCGCCACCCCTGCTCAACACTGCCATCTCAATTCTTCCTCTTCCTATCTGGATTCTGAGATCCCCTTACATGGATTTCTGTCATGTGGATGAGGGTCTGATCTCAGGATGTCCCAGTTGCCATTTCTCGAGTCTTTCTGCAGGACCAAGATGTTGGGAATTTCATGTTTCCTTCACATGAAGCCACCGGCTTCCATGATCCCCCCCTTCCCAGCACCTAAGTACCCCCTTTCCTCTGTGTTTATTATAAAGTTCATATCCTCTGGATATGAGCACTGCCAGCATCTACTTCTCTATTCTTCTTCAGCTCTTTCCTCAACCTAATCCTAAGTCTCTTTTCTAATTTTAGTAAATCATTTGTCTTAGTTTGAGTTGCTGTTGCTGTAACAGAACACTGTGACCAAAGCAACTTGGGGAAGAAAGGGTGTATTTGGCTGATACTTCCACATCACTGTTCATCACTGAAAGAAGTCAGGACAGGAACTCAAACAGGGCAGGAACCTGGAGGCAGGAGCTGATACAGAGTCCATGGAGGGGTGCTGCTTACTGTCTCTGTCTGTCTCTCTGTCTCTCTCTCTCTCTGTCTCTCTATCTCTCTCTCTTTCTCTCCCTTCTTTATTTCTTCCCTCTTCCTTCCTTCCTTTATTGTTGTTTTGCTTTTTTGCTTGATTTTTTTTTTTTTTTTTTTTTTTTTTTGAGGTAGGATCTCACTATGTAGCGCTAGCTGTTCTGGAACTCACTATAAAGACCAGCATGGACTCAGAGATCCAGCTGCTTCTGTCTCCCAAGTTCTGGGATTAAAATTGTGTTCCACTACACCAGCTCTCAGCCTGCTTTCTTATAGAACCGGGGATCACAAGCTCAGGGGTGTCCTCACCCACTGTGGGCTGGGTCTTCTCTAAATTATCACTAATTTTTAAAAAATGTCCTATGGCCTATTCTGTGGAGACACTTTCTCAGTTGATGCCTCCCTCCTCTCAGATGGTTCCAGCTTGTGTCAAGTTGACAAAAAACTAGCCAGGACACTTTGAATGCCTCTACTCTCCCTAGTCCTCAGACACACAAGTACATCACAGCATCCATCATGCCCTCAACACAGGGCAGGCCCTGACGCTACAGTGAGAAAGCACTTGCAAGCCTGTCTCTACTTTCTAGAAGTTCATCTGCAGGTATAAGTGATCCTCGTTCACAGATGAAGCAGTGTGGCCACCAAGGCCACCAAGGCCACAGGTGGAAGTTGATGCGAATAGAACACTGAGGTTTAGTGCTTACAACCAGATACCCTACTGGGCACGCAAGATGTGGAACTGGAACCATGTCAAGACCCAGACAGAATCAGGAAAGCCTGTTGGGAAGCGGCAAGGTGGCAATGTACCTGGAAGGAAATTTATATATAGTTTAATTTTGTCTGTCTGTCTGTCTGTCTGTGGCTGTGTGTCTGTGATCACAGCAAAGGTTAGTCTCAGTTCTTTGGAGATTAGAGCACCAGTGAGAGAAAGACAAGGATTTCCACATGGAAAATAACAACTCTGACCCAGTTACAAGAAGTAGGCCACAAGGCAGAGGCGGGGTCCTTAATACAAATGGTAAATCTAGAGCAATCCAGAAAGTCCGTGTCATCCCACAAATCTACCTCAACAAGCATGCAAATGTGCATGCAGCCTGCTAACCGAAGCACTGTGGATAACTGACAGACGCAGAAACAAAGGAATGGTCCCTGCTGGAGTTCTGATCATATAACTGAAGAAGAGAATGGGGCATGCATCTCCAAAGTATCCTGTTACTTGAAAGAAACTGAGATACATGACAATCAGAAAGGACTGCACACACTGGTACAGAGACAGACAGACAGACAGACAGACAGACAGACAGACACACACACACACACACACACACACACACACACACATGGGGGGGTGGAATTCATGCCTTGTGGTGCCTAACTATATTTTAGATAGTTACCATTTACGAAACATGGAACAATAGGGAGGATGGTTAAGAGCACATCTGGCTTCTGCAGATGATCCAAGTTCAGTTCCCAGCACCTCAGCGATTTATAACTCCAGCTTCACAGGATGTGACTCCCTCTTCTGGCTTCCTCAAACCCCAGGCACGAAGGTGATATACAGCCATTTATTAAGCAAAATGCTCATTTGCATCAAATAATTTTTAAAATAGACACTTTTTAAGGATTTCAAATAAATATAGCACAACTATTGATGAAAAACTGGTGCAGAGCCTAAAGGGGAAGGTATCTTCACCCAAAAGCAATCAACTTTAGGAAATCAATAACACCTACGGAAGCAAAAGAAACACGGTGTTCAATGAGGAACCGCCTCAGACTAGCCCTAAGCACTCAGGCTCCAAGCAGGACAACCACGTAAGGCATTCCTTCTGAGCTCTCACTGGGTCAACAGATGGTAGCTTGTGGACATCATAACAAACATCTTATAGGACTAACAAATTGTTTCCAGGGAGGGATTCGGTGCCAGTCCTTTCATGTTTTGTGCTGCTTTTAGATGCTCTCCTATTTTGTAAACCCTGGATAAGATGGAGCTCTGGAACCATAATATTTTCAGAAATACTCTAAGGATGGCTTCATTTTGAACTGTTTGGAGAGTCTGTTTAAAAGTGAACAAGGAGGGGGCTGGAGAGATGGCTCAGTGGTTAAGAGCACCGCCTGCTCTTCTAAAGGTCCTGAGTTCAATTCCCAGCAACAGATGGTGGCTCACAACCATCTGTAATGTGATCTGATACCCTCTTCTGCAGATAAAGCACTCATATACAATGAATAAATAAATTTTTAAAAAAAAGTGAACAAGGAAAGATTGGTTGTTGTTGGGTTTTTTGTTGTTGTTGTTGTTTGTTTGTTTTGTTTTTAGATGAACTTTCAAGGCAAACTCTACAGTGTGCTTTAAAGCAACACACACAGGATTTTATCAGGAGCCAGCGGAATCAGTTTACTTTCAACAGTATGAGGGGTTTGCCGCCAGTGTTTCTTGGGCACTGTCCAGATTCTCCCAGCCTCACCTGCCTCATAGCCTAGCTCCCTCCACAGCAGCTCCGTGTGTGCAGGCTACAGTTTCCTGCAAACACGATCTGGCAGCATCTGTCCTTGGAACAAAGCAATCTCAGGCTTATTTGTTGACCTGGAAGCAGAGTAGTGGAAACACAACCCACCTGTGGAGACAGGGCCAAACTCCTAAGGCAGGGGAGGATCTAGAGAGGGAGCCCTAGTTTTACAAGGTAGTTTGGATGTGCCACAGGAGGATGTGCTATGCCAGGATCCCTTTCCTCCTCCTCTCCCCTCTCACACACCTCCTCTCTACATTGCACTCTGTCTGGTACACACCTGTGTGTACTTCAGGGACTGCATTATGGAGAACACAGGATAAGACTATCTGCAATATTGAATCCCGTGGCCCTAATGAAGGTACAATTTAGAGAAAACCTAGATTGAAAAGAAGCCTGTCAAGTGTTACAAAGTTGAGACCATAGCACCATTTGATTCCATTTCCATGATATATGACATGGGCAGGAACTCCACACGCTGGAGAAACGGTGAGAGAAAAGGCCTCAGTGCTCCTGGGTTTTGCCCCAGTCTCACATATGCCTTATTTCTGTTTTCCTGCTTCTCTTTCACCTCAGCTGAGCTTCATCTTCTTTGGATGACGTGGAAACAAGTGCTGAGGCTGCTGAGGGGACTCGCCCACCGTACACTTCCCATGGAGGGAGAGCGCCTGTCTTCTCTGCAGCCAGGATCCCCAGGTCCTCCGCAAAGAAAGATTTATGAGTTTGCAGAAAGAGACCTGAATCTCTATGCATCTACTGCATCCTCCTCTTTTCATTTTGGGATCAGTCTACAGATTTTTCCATGCCTCTAGGCGGTAGCTTGCAGACTCTGATGAGGGAAAGCTAACACTCCACCACTGAGCCAAGACTGGGTTGGGTAATTCCCTTTCTGTCCAGAGTGCAATACAATCCAGCTATGTCTCGTGTTGCACACAGGCTCTGATCAGTGATAAATATGACATCTTTACCATCTATCACTTGTGCCCTCCATCAGTTTCCCAATTTCTTCTAAGCTTGCAGGCATGCTTTACATTGTGGAAATTTGATCCTCCGCACATATAATTCCTATATCATAAATTCAACCAACTATTAGTGAGAATATTTTTTAAAGTGATTACATCTATACTGAATATGTCTAGGGTTTTTTCCCCGCTTATCATTCTTCCCTTAAAAACATATAGTAATAATATTTATATAGTACTTACATAGTATTACATATTATAAGACATCTAGAGTGATTTAAAATATGACAACGGTAGAGGCTATATGAACTATGGCACCACTTTATACAGGGGACTTGAGCGTTCTATAGATTTTGGCATCTACACGGGGCACTGGTCTTGGAAACAAGTCCGACAGATACAGATCATTGACTGCACAGTAATGAATGTAATGGTCATTTTATATACTGACCCAAGAAAGAGCCTCTAGATTTCTTTTTTAGCATCCTTATGCCCAAGGAGAGATTCTTTTCATTTCCTTGTCTAAAATCCCTAGGAAAAGACTTCTGTGAGCACTGCATAAATGCTTCTAAAGAGACAAGGAATCAGCTGCAGACGTCCTTCAGTTGGTAGAGTGTTTGCCTAATGTGCAGGAGGCCCTGGGGCTCAGTCTGCATAAACCAGCTGTGGTTTGTAATCAGCCCTGGGGAGGTGGAGGCAGGAGGATTAGAAGTTCAAGGACATCATAATCAACATAGCAGATTCAAGGCCAGCCTGGGATACAAGAGACCCTATCTCAAAAAAACAAAAACAAACAAACAAACAAACAAAACCCCCCCCCCCCCCCCACCCAAAAAAATGAAGAAATAAAACACTATCACTAAACTTGGCTCAGGTAGTCACTGATGGACCAAATACCTGTGGTCAGTGACTTAAGCCAATTCTTAACATGGCATGCCTTAGCATTACAGCCACCAGCCTTGTGCATATCAGATATCCTGCATATCCGACATTGACATTACAATTCACAGCAGTAGCAAAATTACAGTTATGAAGTAGCAACAAAAATAATTTTATGGTTTTGAGTTATCACAACATGAGGGATTGTATTAAAGGGTCTCAGCATTAGGAAGGTTGAGAACCACTGCCCTCAAGACTTCCAGCACCCTTTCAACCAAGTAAGGGCACAGTGACACTAATTGTGAGAGTAATGAGATAAGTAAATGAAAGTAAACATAGTGTGCCCAGAACTCAGAAGTGCTGGGGGAATGTAACTTCTCGCTGTGTATGAACACCACAAACTGACTGACACTGAATACAGGAGACACTAGTGTCCTCCATCCCCCTACACCTGTACGCTGCAGCTGACATTTGTCTCTCTTTGACAGGTGTGTGTGTGTGTGTGTGTGTGTGTGTGTGTGTGTGTGTGTGTGTGTGTGTGTGGCTGTTTTGTCTGCATGTACATCTCCGTACTGTGTCTGTGAAGTGCCTGAGAAGGTCAGAAGAGGATGTCAGATCCCCTGGGACTGGAATTATAGACAGTTGTGAGCTGCCATGTGGGTGCTGGGAATCAAACCTGAGTCCTGTGGAAGAGCGACCTGCTGAGCTATCCAACAGTCTTTTGTTGGCTTCGTTTTCTTACTTTCTCATAGTTTTTCACTCTGCTCTAACCATGGGTCTCGGTATCTGTCCCAGCCTTCCTCCCATGTAGCCTTCACAACCTCGATCTCTGCTCTCTTCTTATGCTTCTCTTTAGCCCTGCTTGATTTCAACTGTCAGGGTTGGGGGCCTATTGCTGTGATGACCACAACAACTCGGAGAGGAAAGGGTTGGGTTGGGTTATATTTCCGTATTGTTGTTCATCATCAGTGCAATGCAGGACTCAAACAGATCAAGACCTGGAGCCAGGAGCTGATGCAGAGGCCATGGAGAGGTGCTGATGACAGGCTTGCTTTCTGTGGCTTGCTCAGCTTGCTTTATTTCTTTTTCTTTTGTTCTTTCTTTCCTTTCTTCTTTTAGCTTTTTTTTTTTTTTTTTTTTTTTTTTTTGGTTCTTTGTGAGTTTCACACCATGCACCCCAGTCCTCTTCATCTCCTCATCACCTCATAGTCACTCTTTGCCCTTGCAAGCTCTCCCTCAAAATAACCCCCACACACACAGACACAGACACACACACACACACACACACACACACACACACACACCAACAGCAAAAACAACAACAAAAAATAACTATAGCAAAGAAAACTCATCATGGAAGCTGTAGTATGTTCCCACAGCTTATCCCTCTGTCCATACATCTTCACTTGCAAATATTCATTGCAATGAGTCATTGGTCTGGTTCAATATCTATGACTTCTATGACACCATCAATATTGGGTCCTCAGTGGGACTCCTCTGAGTTATGGTGTTGTTGCCCTGTGTCATGGAGGTCCTCCAGCTCAGGAGTGCAGGCCTGCACCTACCTCATCTGGGCAGCACAACAGTTCTGGCCCAGGTGGAGGGAGTGCAGGTGAGCTGGCCCCAAGCCCAAAAGTGAAGTAGAGCTGGTCCCGCCTCTCATCTGCCATGAGTTGGCATGGGTGTGGGGGTGTTACTCCTCCCCCTCCACTACCTGCAGTAGTCAGGAGCAGTTTGGAACAGCAGGACTGGCCCTTTCACTCATCCCCAAGTGTTCCCAGATGATATAGATTTTTGGGGTGGGTCAGTTCAGAGCCCTGGATCTGGGCCTGGGTGGTGGCTAAGCTGGTCAGCTCACTGGCTCTCCCTTATCTGCACCACCAAGGTGAGCTCTCCAGCACTGCTCTGGCTAGGCCACCCAGTGCCACCATCAGCAGGAGTCAGGATCAGCTCTCCTGATCTCATGCCTTCGGGGCCAGCTCACCTACACTTACACCTCCAGAGCCAACTCCACTGTGCTGTCCAGTCAAGGTGCAGGGCCCACTCTTCCAAGTGCTGTAGCCTGTGAGGGGCTGGGACAGCTCACCTGCTTTCATGATCCCAGGGCCAACCCTCCTGACAATGAATGTGGTGGGGATGGGGGAAGAATATCACCCCTGCACCCATTCCAGAAGGTGACTAGGGGAGCAGGGGTGGGGGGTGGAAGGATGGGGAGGATGCTATCATCTTGCTCCTGTGCCAGCCCACAGCAGATGAATAATGGGGTCAGCTCTCCCACTCTCATACCCTTGGGGCCAGCTCATCCCCTACCCCATCAGGGCCAGCTCCATTGTGCTGCCTGGCAAGGCTCCAGTTCTGCATAGCCCCTGGGCATCAAGGTTGTCCCCAGGGTCTGTCCCCTCAGGGACATTCCCATGTTCTCTAGTGGTAATATGAGCCACAGACATCAACACCCAACCCCAGCCACTGCATTGACACAAACTCAGACATGGCCCTCAGCAGCATCTCAGGCTGGGACCTCACCATGGCCCAGGTTGCAGGGCTGGCCACTCATAACAGGCTACTCCTCTCCACTCTGGAGTCTCCAGTTCCATCTTTCTTCATAATGCTCAAGCTATTCCACTTCTCTTTCTCTCTCACATCTGTCTACTACATACTCGCACCTTATGATGGCTCCAGCTGCAGGCTGGCCAAGCAGCTGGCAGGCCCCTGGGTGACATCCTCCATCCATGATGCATGGCATGTCAGCAAGCAGGTGTCTATGGCCCACCTGTGCTGTACACTGGAGGGCAGGTCTGTGGGTGGCATGGCGGTCCTTGGCTCTCTGTCTTCTTCCTTCACTCAGCTGCCTGGATTTGATATGATTTGATTTTTATAAGTCCTAGGCATAAGACAGCTTTGACCACCAAGCCAGGCATCAAGCTAGGATGAGCAAAGGGCTGCCATCTGCTCTGTCCTGACTGATATAAGAACAACACCAACAACAAGGTGTCTCTTGGCCCACTGCCAGGGGATTCAGCTTTCTTTCTTATAGAACCCATGGCCACCATCCCAGGGATGTCACTATCCACAATGGGCTGGGCACACCCTCCCTCATCAGTCACTAATAAAGAAAACACACAACATGCTAGTCTACAGCTTGGTCTTATGGAGTCATTTTCTCAACTGAGGCTCCCTCTACTCTGATGACTCTAGCTTGTGTCAAACCAAAATAAAACTAGCGAGCACAGCAAAGGCTTTGTCAACTTGACACACAAACACATCACTGATAAGTCACAACTTTTCCTTCCTTGCACATCCCCAAGATCACACAATAATGCAAACATCACAATGTAAAACATTTTACAAACTTTAAAAGTTCCCAGTCTTTAGTGAGGCTTTTGTTTTCTGTTTTTTTTAAAAACGGGAATGTTATGTGAATGTGTTTTTTGTATTAGCCTCAGCTCTTGGATATGGGGCTTCGTCAGGTCTTTCCAGCAGCTGTGACAACGACAACAACAACATCCAATCCAACGTCTACAACCGTGGGCTCCTACATAATTTTTAAAAATGAAACACGGGGGCTGGAGAAATGGCTTGGTGGTTAAGAGCACTGCCTGCTCTTCCAAAGGACCAGGGTTCGATTCCCAGCACCCACATGGCGGCTCACAACTGTCTGTAACCCCAAGATCTGACACCCCCACACCAATGCACATAAGCTAAAAATTAAATAAAATATTAAAAAATAAAAATAAAAATAAAATAAAAATGAAACACTTTCTTACTTTAAGAAAGAAGAACCAGGGCACAGTCACAATCAGATCAAAGCAAAACCAAACTCCAGAGGGTAAATCACTCAATTTCTACTATCTGGGATTCACCTACAGTCTTCTGGGCTTCTCCAGGGGCCCAGGTCACTTCTCAGACTCTACCCTGTGCAACACACGCAGCCTGTATTTTTGGCTCAGGCTGATTCTGCTCCATCCAGCTGCTGCTCTTGGTGATCATGCAGAGAAGACTGCTTGGACATGGGTTTAAACCAACAGAGTGTCTTTAGTGGCTGGCTGGTGACTACATGGGGTGCCCAGGATCCAAGGGTAGCCCTAGTCCATTCTCAGAGCAAGCTTTAAAGTACAAAAACCATGTCCTGGGTTGACATACTTCAGTTAACAAGGACAGTTAGCCAGAAGCAGAACCACAGAAGCCCAAAAGGAAGGTTACTACGTTCCCAGAACGGCAGACTTTGATGGATTAGGTCTTTGTTTTCATTTTGGCAAGCGGTGCTGTCTACATGCTGAATTTTATAGTCTGAATGGTACTTCCATCATAGAGTCAGTTGTACTAAGGTCTCAGGGCCTACTAAGTCTGGGGCCCTGTTACAATTCCACGGTACTGGCATCTCCAAAGTGCTGGAGTCTCTGCTCTAACGGGACTGCACATGCACCAACAGCCTCTCCTGGGATCTCTTGATAGTACCAGACTTTAACTTCTCTGCATGATCCCTTCAATCCGTAGCCTTCAACTGAAGGGTGGCACCACCCACAAAGGGCTGGACCATCATCCCCTATCAACAAATAATTATGCAAATATCCTACAAGGTTGCCTATACTCCAGTTTTTTTGTTGTTGTTGTTGTTGTTGTTTTTTTTTTTTTTGGAGGCATTTTCTTAATTGAGGCTCCCTCCTCTCTGGTGACTCTAACTGGTGTCAGGTTGAACTAAAACTAGCCAGCACATCACCTCTACATGTGTCCTTGAGTAACCCCTAGGGTGGGCTTATGTAAATCTATGTATCTAGACCTTGTCTTAACTCTGAGCCTGGAGATACTTTATGCATGGCCATATGTACCCGATGCTTTAAATAGATGGCTTAGAATGATTTTTATAAATGCAACAAAACCAGGGACCTAATGGCTCATGCGTTAGACATCAATTAGCCATAGGATTTGTACCATCTGTTCAAGAATGGCACTCCAGACTTTTCTGTGCATAACATTCTCCCACAACAGACTCCTCTCCCCTTCTTCCTATATTCACCAGGTTTTATACCCTAATGCAAAAACTTCTTCCTCCCGCCTCAATCCTTCTTAGATGGATTTTTCTTTCTCTGTTCTCTGTCATTATTCCAACTCGCCCTTTACTGTTCTCTCACTGTCTCTTCTATTATATCAGAATGCCTGTCTCCTCAGCCTGTTCCCTACTTAGAGCTTTGGGCTAGCATTTGATTTTTCCAGCTCTGGGGCCCAGCTTTCTGGTCACCTGGGAGAAAGCCCCATGTGCCTTAGCCACTACCACTACAAGTCCCCTCTCAAGTGGCCTTGCTGCCCTATGTCTCTCCCCCCAATACACTGGAAGCTGATCTCCTTGCTTATAGAAATAACATAGAGGAAGATACTGAGGAAGCCAAAGTCCCAGAGGTAACTGCCAATTGCCAGGGGACCTTATCCCCATTCCACTAGACCCTATAAGGGTTACCTGTCACAGCTTCTCAGCACACCGTGGAGGGGGCGGGTTCTGGCCTCAGACCCACAGGAGCTCACTGCCATCCTCTCCTAGTTTTTCCTCTCCCTTTTGTCACTCTCTCCATTTTCTCATCTCTGCTCCCGGGATGAGCTAACTCCCTGGCCCTGAATATTTTTTTAAGACGCTGATGTCCATAGCCATCACATTGGTATCATCAGACAGTCTGCGATCTACACCACTGTCAGCATGTATCGAAGTGAGTCAATGTGACTGTCGCACCTACTCATTGTTGTGTCTTTAATGCCTGGTGTACTGCTGTAAGGATTTGATTAAAGTAAGCATCGTATAAAATATGTAAATGTAGCTAAAACAGGATCACACAGACAGAGAGGAGAGGAGAGGAGAAGCCCTAAGTGCACTGATTCCCACTGCTAGGCTTTCATTCTAGGAGGTATAACATTTGCATAATGTTATACAAATGCACAATATTACTGGAAGATGATGTGCAATGTTAAGACACACAGAGTGAACTTTTACTCATAGGTTCATTTTAAGGTGATTATGAGATGTGAGGCTAAGCTACATCATGCTACATTTCTATTTGTTTATTATTGTTTTATTTTATGTGTAGGAGTGTTTTGCCTGTGTGTGTATCTGTGTACAATGAGCATGCCTGTTGCCCTCGAAGACTAGAAGAAGGTGTCAGACCGCTTAGTATGAGAGTTGTAGATGGCGTGAGCTGCCATGTGGGTGCTGGGACTGGAATGCTGGTCCCACTGGAACAGGAGCCAATACGCTTAACCTCTGAGTCAACTCTCCAGCCCCTTTTACCTTGTTTTGTAAATTACATCACCTTATTAATTGTGTTACTTTATTTTTTCTTGCTACTGTGATAAAATACTCTGCCCAGAGCAACTTAAGAGAGAAAGGGTCTATCTTAGGCCACAGTTCAAGGTACGGCGCGTCAGGGCAGGGAGGTCAAGGCAGCAGGAGCTTGAAAACAGGAGTCACACAGTAGCCACAAACAGGAAGTCGAAGTCGTGTGAAGTAAATGATATTATGACAGAATTCCCTCTCATCATCTATGCCAGCAATTCTCAACCTGTGGGTCGGGACCCCTTTAGGGGTAGAATGACCCTTTCACAGGGGTCACCTAGCACCATCAGAAAACACAGATATTTATATTACGATTTACAACAGGAGAAACATTAGAGTTATGAAGTAGCAACAAAAAGAATTTTATGGTTAGGGTCACCACAACACGAAGAACTCTATTAAAAGGTCTCAGTGTTAGGAAGGTTGAGAACCACTGACCTATACAGTTCTGATCCCAGCCAGGGAATGTCCTTGATTACAACTAGGATGGGCCTTCCTACATCAAACATCATAAGTAAGGTAACCTCCATAGGCATACCCAGATGCTCACCTCCCTGGTAATACTAGATGCCATCAAGTTCACAGACACTGTGGTGCACTGTCTCCCGCTCCAACTGAACAAATGGCCAACACGCCAAACCAAGCAGTGGTCCTTCAGAGGACTCCATTAAAACAAAACACCCAATGTGGACACATCGATGACAGTGGCATTAACAGAGTCATTGTTGTTAGGCTTTCAACTCCCTCAAGAAGATTTTAAGCAAGATGGAGGATGGCTGTCAAAGCAGTCTGAGGTTGAGTGGGTGCTGAAAGAACCCTTGAATCTTTTACTAGAATCTCCTAAGCAATTCTTTCAAAACCAACTTCAAACATGAGTATGCTTCCCGGGTGAATAATATGACACCCTGTCACATAATTATGAAGTTGTGTCCCGGTGACACCTGGGTAGTTCAGATGGTTGCTGCATAGCCTAGATGCACCCAGGACTTTATTAAACCCAGGGTGCATTCATAAATGCAACACAGACAGATGCCTAATGGATTTGCAGAGACGAAAAACAAAAAGCCAAGCACTGCTGAGGCATTTGTACATGTTCGATTGTTTCAGACTACCCGAATGCCAATCTCTGGAGAAATTACTTTAACAGAGCATGAATTAGTGGGTGGAAGCTCAGTCTCCGCAGGGAATTAGTGCTGGGAAATAAACAGCAATTTAGGAGAAGTAAGAATTAGAGCAGGCTATTACATTTCCTTTCCCCCCTTTCTTCTCCCTTTTAGTTTTGTTATTTTCATTATGACTATTCTTTCCCCCCAAGAAGGTCTTTTGTTTACATTCAGGAAATCCAGGTAGCTAGAAATCCTAGTGGCAAAAGGCTTACTTTGAAAGAGATCTGGGTGGTGGCTGATGTACCCACCGTTCCCAGTAAATTTCACTAAGGCTCCAGCTATCTCTACGGAAGGATTTTCACACAGATTGAATGTTTTAAAAACTTAAGACCCAGCTATATTTGGATCTGTGAGCTATGAACAGCAGGGAACGTACAAGGCTCTAAACCCTGAGTCTCTCTCATTACCTCTGTTTTACTGAACTGCATGTGTTCATGTCTTTAGAAGCTGCCTCAATTCCTCTAGTCGGAGAACATTTTCCCTCCACTGCAGGTAGCCCCTGGCTTTTTCCGACTTCACTCGCAGATGTCACCCAGAAGTGACGCATACCACTCTCAGCTCAATTTGCATCGCCACACAAAAGGGTCTCTCCTGGGAAACCTTTTCTGCACTCCTGAAACATAATGGCATTTCAAAGGAATGTGTTCTTTTAAAGATAATAACTGCAGTTAACTCCCCCAGGAGTCTTGCTGAAGTATTTGACAATTAATCCAGCTTACCACCGGCTTGAAAAGATTTGACAATTATTTAACTCTTGGGAAATGCCTTTCTTCAGCTTACTGGTTAAGCGTTTCCCTTCCTTTCCAATGTATTTTGTTCCCTGAAGTATCATTGCTATCACCTTTTCTATGTTTGTCCCCTGAAATACTAATTCATTTCCTGTTGTGTGTTTATAGGTATTCAAAACATGTAGAATTATTGGGCAGTACGCTGAATTATATAACCCCAGAATTGGTATGTTGAATATTTCACATTGTGACTGGGTTTGGAGATGGGGCCATGAAAGAGGAGAGTATGCCAGACTTGAGTGTGAACACGGGTCCTAACTCACTATGCTGACTAGCCTAACATGAAGAGGAGATTCAGATACACAAAGACACACACTCTCAGAGGAAAAGCCACGTGGAGACATGAGAAGGTTGCCACATGCAAGTCACAGACCTGGAGACAGACTGAATCTGTTTATATTTTCAACACTTGGAAAGGATGAAAGTTGCCTAAGCCACCCACCTGTGGCGTTCTGAGAGGATAACTGAAGAGATTTCTTTCTGTTCCATTCCTTCCAAGGGTTGGTCGAGCTTTGGGTTCCTTGTCAGGGCTTTCCAACTCGCTTCCTAGACTCCTGCGTGCCTGAAGTGTTTGCTGTGTGCTAGGATTCCATCCTGTTGCCAGAAACAGCATGGCATCACAGAAGGCCACTGCTTGCAGAATAAAGGTACAGCAAATTAAGAGTGGACGTAAGTAACCTAGTCTCCAGGCAGCAACTCTGTGCTGGTTCATCATCACCCACACCTGCGTCATTGCTAAACCCAGACTCCCCTATGGCCAGCCCATTGCTCAACTGCTCCCTCTGTCCTCCTAACTCATTTGGCCCAATTGGCCACCTTTCCTGTTTCCCACCTGTACTTCCTGTAATTACCAACAGAAAGCAGTTGTTTCATGAACATTGGAGGAATAAAATATGCTAATGACACACCTGTCACCAACCTGACACTTTTATTTGGTGAGATTAAATTATACTTAACAATAAGCCTGCCTTTTAAAACAGGGAACAAGACACCCAGGGCAGTTTAGAAACCCCAAGTGGAGAGCACAATCCTTTGTGTTATGCTTCCTAACAAGGTTCCATACTCAGTCATAACACCATAGTAGTGATTTAAATTAAATATTTGCATAGTCCCTCCCAAGCTTTCCATCAGACTCTCCCTGTAGCCAGGAAGGAGTATAAGTAACCTAGGCACCGGAGACCTCTTCCAGTTCTGTGGGACTCTGCTGTTAAGGTTAAAGTCTGGCATTTCAGGACAGCCTCTGAGCTCAAGGTGAAGGACTCCCTTTCATATAGACCTCAGGGAGATTATAAACCCAATTCTTTCCTGATTTAAAAAAAAACAAACAAAAAAAAAACCTGTTCAGTGTGTGTCTGGGGATTACTGGAAACATCCACCCTATGCTAATGAGATATGTTGGTGTCTTGGCTGTCAACCAATGACCTTTAACCATACCTGGAGATTCTCCCCCCTCCCATAGAATAATTAAGTACTGCTTTCCCCTTCTTATGATAGGGCTGTGCTGTTACATGTAAAGGAAGTATTCCTAGCACCCCTAGACCCAATGAGTCACCCTCAAAACACCTCCTACAGCCCAAGGTTTCTAAGTCTCTGTTTCACATGACATAAAGGGCCCAGCATCATCTGTTTCATCAAAGATTGTCTGATACTTGCCATTTATTCTGGGAAAGGAGGCGCTCCCCTTCTCCCTGAAGAACTCATCACTGGACCCGTAGAACTTGGCTTTTGGTCAGTCAGCCACATGTTGCTGGCCACGGTGAGCTTCTGCCATTCACCAGTGTATCAGCACAGAGCCGGATTGCTGCCACTATCTTTCTAACACTGCTCCACCCAGTGCAGTGCCGGTCTGCGGGAGCAAGCAGCTGGTTGCTCTCAAATCAGCCATTTTGCCCACCAGGACAAAAGCGGGCTGCTACCTCTGCCTTTCTCAGTTTCAGAGCTCCGAATGAACCTCCGTAACCAGCCACTCAAGAAGCAGGCCCTGACTCGTCCAGGCTGGGCCTTTATTGCCACCTGGTTCAGGTTTTGGAGCCCTGAGATCCTTTGACCCTGCACTTCACGCTTTCTGGCCCACCCCCACCCCGCAGCTTGCACTTCCGGTTTCATGCTCAGCAGGCAGAGCCTCCCAGGGGAGTATCTGACAAAGCCCAGGCTCCCGCCTGACCTCCCCCCCACCCCACTCATCTTGTGCCCCTCTTGGTCCCTCACCTTGGAGCTCCTTTCCTTCGGTTAGCTGTCTGAACCTTGCTCAAATGATATTTTTATTTCTATCCACCCTTGTATTAGTCAGAGTTCTCTACAGGAACAAAACTGATAGAATGACTCTACATAGTCAGTGGCTGTCTATTAGTGAAAGTCCAATAATACAGAGTTGTGCAGTCCACGAAGCTGCATAGTACCCCGGTCTTCGGTGCGTGCTAGAATCCCGAAGAGGTAGGCTCCAGTGCCAGTGAAGGAATGGACCTGCCAGAGAAAGTGAGAGCAAGTAGGCAGAAAGCAAAAGCATCCTTCTTCAGCATCCCTTATATGGGATGCTAACAGGTGTGGCCGGACATTAAAGGTGGGTCTTCCCCATCTCAAACGATCTGGATTAAAGGCAAATCTTACTGCTTCAAGTAATTTAATTATGGAAAATCCCTCACAGGCATCCCCAGCTGCTTGGGTTTTAGTTAATTCTTGATGTAGTCAAGTTGACAAAGAACAACAACGACAGCCATCACAACTCTTTTTCAGGCCCGCTGGGGAAATAAAACAAAAACAAAAACAAAAAAAAAAAAAAAAAAAAAACCACTGATGATAACAATACTGACAACAGGAATTGGGATGAAAACATTGTCTTTTCGGTCATTGTTCTAACTGGGGTCTCTCTGTTCAGAACTGGAAAGAGGGAGAAATGAAACGTCATAAGTGCAGAAGCTGAGGATACAGACACCTCTTCTTCACCCCACACAAGCTGAGGACACAGACACCCCCTCTTTAGCCCACACCTCCTGCCATGGAGAACTGAAATGCTAAAAAAAAAAATTCAAAGAACATTAATCATTTCTTTTGTTTGCTCCTTTTTAAAAAGCTAGTTCCAACCAGATTTTTGGAAAAGTTTTACTTGAAGGCTTTTGCATGGATTAGCATAAAAGGAGGAAGTGACTTAGACAAATGAATTGCACAGGACTATTTCTTTTCCCGGATTTAGATTAAAAATGGAATTCTTAGTTTTCTGGTTCCTTCCTGGAAAATGGCCGTTTCTATTCCAGAGTCATCCTTGCCTCTGCCCCATATGCGGAGTTTTCAGAGATCATCTCCAGTAGAGTGAACAGGGATGGGGAAGCGGAGGCAGGGGTGTGGTTTCCTCAGTGACAATGTACTAGGACTGTCCTGGGGCTTCAAAGGCTGTGCTAAACCCTCACGGGCTTACCTCTAAGGGACATTCATTCTGCTTCCATTGAGGCATGTCTCATTATATTTCAAGTTGTTTTTTTTTTTTCTTAAAACATGTGAGTATGTGTGAGTGTGTGTGTGTGTGTGTGTGTGTGTGTGTGTGTGTGTGTGTGTGTGTGTACAATCGGGTACTTGTGTGTGAGGACACTCTCAGGTGTCATTCTCAGGAACATCATCCACATTCTTTGAGGCAGTCTCTCATTGGCCTGGAGCTCATCGGTTAGGACAGCCTGGCTGCCTGTCAGGATGAAAGATCCACCGGGCTCTGCTTTCACAGTGCTGGAATGACCCTGAGCACCATCGCGATGGCATTTTGACACGTGGTCTGGGTACCCAGTCCCAATCCTCACACTTATACGGCTCCTACTGTACTGATGGGACTATCTCAGGCTTGTATCATAAGTCATATGGGCCTTACTTCATGCCCTCTGAACTTTCCTTTATTTTGAGGGGGGGTGTCAAGACAGAGTTTCTCTGTGTAACCTTGGCTGTCCTGGACTCACTTTGTAGACCAGGCTGGCCTTGAACTCACAGAGATCCACCTGCCTCTGCCTCCCGAGTGCTGGCATTAAAGGTTTGCGCCACCACACCTGGCCCCTCTGAGCTTTCTAAAGACAAGGTCACTCACAATTATTATAAATGTAATGATGATGAGAAGGGCAAACTGCTCACGTGAAAGGTTCCTCCTGCCTTCCTCCTTTTCACTCTTACTGCTAGGGGTGTCTACTGTCAAATTTCTAGATTTCTCTATTATTTATCAACAAATACACATCTTTATATTAAAGGCATTACTTTTTTTTCATTTTTTTCTTTTATTGAAAATCGACTCTTTTCTCATACAGTATATCCTGATTACTATTTCCTCTCCCTCTACTCTTCTCAGTTCCTCCCCCCTCCACCCCCCACCAGATCCACTCTCTTTCTGTCTTTCATTAGAAAAGAAAAGGCTTCTAAGCGATAACAAGCAAACATGACAAAATAAAATATAATGAAATGAAGCCAAAACTATCATATTGAAGTTGGACACAGCAACCCAGCAGGAGGAAAGAGCAGGCACACCAGTCAGAGACACACTGGTTTTCACACTCAGGAGTTACATAAAAATACTAATAGCTTATATACATACACACACATACATACACACACACACATACACACACACACACACACATATATATACATACACCCACACAAATATATATATATACATATATATACATATATATATATATGTACCCGACCTGGTGTAGACCCGTGTAGGCCCTGTGCTTGCTGCTACAGTCTCTGTGAGCTCATATGCCCCTTGCTTAGTTGACTCAGTGGCCCTAGTTCTGCTGGTGTTCTCCATCCCCTCTGACTGTTACAACCTTTCTACCTCCTCTGTTGTGGGATTCCCTGAGCTGTTAGGGGAGAGATTTGATGTAGACCTCCAATTTAGACTCTCTCCACATAATGTCCGTGTGCATCTGTTCCCATCTGCTGCCAGAGGGAGCCTCCCAGGTGAAGACTGGATAAGACAATGACCTATGAGCACAGCAGAATACCATCAGGGATCATTTTATTTATTTTTTAGAGCAGTAGTAGTTGGTTTTAGCCTAGGTCTCTGGGCTATCTAGTCTCTGGTTCTTGGTTACCCAAGCAGTGTCAGGAGTGGCTTCCTTCCCGTTGAGTGGGCCTTAGGTCAAATCAGATCTTGGTTCTGGGCCACCATTGCCCTAGTATATTATGCAGGCAGGGCAGACTATAGAGTAAAGGTTTTGTGGCTGGGTTGGTGTTCACATTTCTCTTCTGGTAACCTACAGAGTACCTTCTCACACCGAAGACACGAGAGTGCAGGGGTGAAGGCTCCATGTAGGCACCGGCTTGACTTCTCCTTGTTCCATGAGTTGTGTGGAGGTTGTCCTCAGCAGTGAGGTCCTGCTGTCTGTCAGCTTGCAGACAGCAACCTTTTGTCTTAGCAACAGCATAGGTTGTGTGTGGGGTTTTCATTGGGATCTCTTGGCCAACAACTCAATTGAACGCAATCTAGTCCCGCCACTGGAAGCCTTGCTGGCTACAAGAGATGATCAGTTGAGACCCTGTATGCCCCATTACTAGGAGTCCTTATTAGGATCACCTTCATAGATTCCAGGAAGTTTCCACTGCACCAGGTTTCTACCACATCCCACAAATCCCCCCTCCCAATTCTAGCCATTTCTCCTTCCACCCCATCTTCTTCCACACACCTCATCCCTAGCTCCCCACCCGAGTCTGCCCATAAACTCTATTTCTCCCTCCCAGTGAGATCCCTGTGTCTCCCCAGATCCTTCCTCTTTACGTAACCTCTCTAGGTCTATGGTTTGTAGCTTGGTTATCATTTAATGGCTAATCTCCACTTACAGCTGAGTACATACCGTATTTATCTCTCTGAGTCTGGGTTAGCTCACTCAGAATGATTTTTTTTTTTCTAGTTTCATCCATTTGGCCATGATGATTTTTAAGACATGTATTCAGGACTGCAAAAAAAATGTAGCATGTTAAGGATTCCTTTTATTTCATTTTGTAATTATGTGTCTGTATGTGGGTATGTACCTGTGAGTGGTGGTCAGAGCTATCTTTTCAGTTTCAAAAGTAACATTAATCTGTTTGTTTGTTTGTTGTTGTTGTTTTGTTTGCTTGTTTTTGGTTTTTGGTTGTTTTGTTTTGTTTTGTTTTTTGAGACAGGATTTCTCTGTGTAGTTCTGGCCATCCTGGACTCGCTTTGTAGACATGGTTGGCCTCAAACTCACAGAGATCCACCTGCCTCTGCCTCCCAAGTGCTGGGATTAAAGGCATGCACCTCCATGCCCAGCTGTACTATTATTCTTAATCTCTATTTTGGGCATCAGTTTTGTCAACAGCACAAATGTAGTATTTGTCACTGCAAAGGAGGCATTTCAGAGTTCTCGGTCAGCTGGGAGCTCCCTCTCTTCTGTTCTGCCTTGCATTGAAATGGAAGTTTCTAGTTTCTTTGAAGACTCAGTTGGATCACATGATGTTTTTCTGGAAGGATCTTGTGAGACGGCTGGTGATGATTTTTTGGAAGCAGACGTGAGAGGGCGTGTGATATTTAGAAGATAAATAAAACCCTACCAACAGTGGGAGGAGGCTTTTGCATTGCTATCCTGGTCTTTGCAGGTCTTCGATGGTCTTGGCTGATCTTTGTTGATCTTCCCTTTGCAGGTAGAAACGTTCCAGAGAACTTCTCATGGTACTCCGACTGATTCTGGCCCCTTCCACTGACCAATGCTGATTTGGCAGAACCTTGAGGTTTCTTCTGGATTGTGCCACCGCTACAGATGCATGCGACTGTTTGGTGTTGGCCATTGGACTGGACTGCTGGTACCTTGACAATACAGAGTGGTATTGGCCCAAGGAACAATGTCTAAACAGGTCCACAACCACTTTATCCTTCTATCATTCTTTCTCCCTTTCTTGAGGTCCGTGGGTTAAAAGTGAGGTTGAAGTGTTTAAGAACCTTAAATGAAGTAAGTGTAGAAAATCTAAGCCTACAATCGCATGGTGGTTGCTATTGCAAGCATAGATTCAGGGAGGCTGTTTCCGATGCATAGCAGAGATCTGCGCACATTGGCAAGTATGGTGCCACTGTCACATCTAGCCCTGAGCAGCTGCCTCTTCTCATTGACCTCCATGCTGGCATCTACCACAGACCTAGGGATGGCTAATATTGAGGATCAGCCTGACAGGACCTAGAATCACCCAGGAGATAAACCTTAGGTCCTGTGTGCGATGTAGTTTACAGTTTGGGTTACTCGAGGTGAGATGATCTATCTTGAATGTGGGGGGGTGTTGTTCCAGGAGCTCGGGTCCAAGACTGCATAAAAAAGAAGACAGGGAGCTAAACACTAGCTTTCCTCTCTCTCTGCTTCCTGATGGCATACTGAGACCAGCTGCCTCAAGGGCCCCCTTTTCTCATGTTTCCATGGTGATGGACTGTATCATCAAACTGTGAGCAAAAAACCGAACCCTTCTTTCCATAAATCGCTTTGGTCAGATAGTCTGTCCTAGTAATAAGAAACATCATTAATATAGATCATGTAGCTCACACTGTAACTGTAATGGAGGTGTTGCCTTGCCCCAGCCCAGGGGCTCTAACTAGCTGCTGGCGTTTACCTAAAACTGGAGGTGTGGCCTGGGCCCTAGCTGAGGAAGCTCATCTGACCCAGTCAGATTTCTTTTCTTTTCTTTCTTTCCATCCACAGTACTGTTGGCAGAGAAAAAACCAAACCAAACCAGCCACACTCTCCCTGTCAACTTTTCTTGTTGTTGTTGTTATTGTTTCAGCATTGTTTTCGTTTTCAAAACAGGTTTTCTCTTTGTGGAGCCCTGGCTGTCCTGGAACTCACTCTGTAAACGAGGCTGGTTTTGAACTCAGAGACCCACCTGCCTCTGCTTCCTGGCTGCTGAGACTGAAGGTGTGCACCACCATCAATCGACAGGCTCTGGTCCAGTGTCCTTTGTCTCTCCTCTACACCACTGTGACAGCCAAAGGAGCTTTGTGGAGAGGCCTGACATAGGAAAGTGGGCACAGTTCAGTGTTCCCCAGAGCCCCACACTTTGTTCAGAGGCTCAGTCTAAAGTGGACACAGTATTTCTCCCACCAGCTCCTCTCTCTCTCTCTCTGCTTTTCCCGTCTTTCCCATCAAAAACTTTGATCTTGCCCCATAAAGGAGAACACATTCTCAGCCAGCAGTCACTTTTTTAAAGCTATTGTTTAAGGTATTGTTGTCTCTGCCAGAGGTTTCAAAAGTCTATTTTGAAACTAAAAGGTTGAGATTTTTTTTTCCTTCTGTGCTCTGTTCCATTACAGCTTTTTGGTCTGAGGCCTGGGATGCCCTGGTTAGGGCCACCCATGGTGGAAGGGCTGTTAAAAGAAAGAGGACCATCCACAGCAGGGAAGCTGGCAGGGAAGGGGAGGAGGAGAGTACTTAGTAAACACCCCAAAGGATTTCCCTACTGTAACAGGACAGCTTAAACATTAAAGAGATGGGGTAGGAATATAGCTAAGTGGTAGGAAGCTTGTTTACCAATTCTCACATTGAACTGATCATGGTGGCACATGCCTGTAATCCCAGCACTTGGGCTATGGATGTGGGAGGATCAGGAGTTCATTCTACATAGTGAGTTCAAAGTCAACCTGGACTAGATTCTGTCTCAGAAAGAAACAAATCAACAACAAAATCTGTTTTTGCTGGATCTTATGTCATTATTTTAATTGACTTATCCTTTTATTTTTTTTAATTTAAAAAATGTTATTTTTATTTTATGTGTATAATTGTTTTGCTTGTCTGTATGCATGTATACCATGTGTGTACCTGGGGCCATCCAAAGTTAGGAGAGGGCATTGGATCCCCTGGAACTGGAATTACAGATGGTTGTGAGATGTCATGTGGGTCCACTTTACTCTTTTTTTTTTCTTCCAATTTATAATCCTGTTTCTAGCCGGGCATGGTAGTGCATGCCTTTAATCCCAGCAATTGGGAGGCAGAGGCAGGCAGATCATTGTGAGTTTAAGGCTAGCCTGGTCTACAAAGTGAGTCTAGGACAGCCAAGGCTACACAGAGAAACCCTTTCTCGAAAAACCAAAATAATAATAATAATCTTGTTTCTACTGCTCCAAGAAACAACATGGCTGTCTTTCAGAACCACTCTGTTTTTTCAGACCTGCCCACAGTCGCATACGTGCTATTGTCTCCCAATGTAGTTTTAGTTCATCCACTGTAATGGGCATTTAGGCAGTGTCAGGTTCTGCTTTTGAAATAAGTACCCCTAGTGAAATCCTCCAAAACCACGTATTTCCTTATGGAGGAGTGTGTCCACAGTGTACTCTGCTAGACGCAGCCATGTTGTGTCACAGAATACACCAGTTTTCTATTTTGTTTCTTCTGGTCACATAATCACTCATACATCGGCCACAAGTCTATAAAGACATCTGTGTCCACCAATTTCCACCAACATGGGCATTTATCAAGCTAAAGCCATTCTTGTTTCTTGGGAATTGGTTTGTTTGAGACAGAATGTCATTGTGTATCTTTGGCTGTCCTGGAACCTGCTGTGTACACCTGACCTCAAATTCCTGATGCTCCTTCTGCCTCTGCCTTTCCAGTGCTAGAATAAAAATGTGTGGCACCATGCTGCAGAGGCCTTTTTTTTTTTTTTAAATCCTGGGACAGGGTTACAGGGTTTCTCTGTGTAACAGCCCTGGATGTCCTGGAACTCTGTAGAACAGGCTGGCCTTGAATTCACAGAGATCTGCCTGCCTCTGCTTCCTGTGTGCTGGGATTAAAGGCATATGCCACCACACCCGGCTAAAGGGCGGTGCTTCTTGTATGAATTGCTTATTTCCTCAAACTATTTTTTCTGTTAAACTTTTGTACTACTTAATTTATAAAGGAATTTGGTTTTGGTTTTTGAGACAAGGTTTCTCTGTGTAGCCTTGGCTATCCTGGACTCACTTTGTAGACCAGGCTGGCCTCAAACTTACAGATATCCACCTGCCTCTGCCTCCTAGTTGCTGAGATTATAGGCTTGCGCCACCACGCCTGTCCATAAAAGGTCTTTATATGTGAAGGAAAATAGATCTTTAGCATGTCTTCCTAATTTGCCATTAAACTTTGACTTTTTATATATATAAAAAAACTTAAATATTGTATGGTATAAGTCTATGAAATATATCCCTTTCTGCCTTTTGTGTTACACAATAAATAAGTATTCCATTTTAATATTAGGCCAATATTGAATCTTGCTGTAAACATTTGGGGTTTCTATTAGATAGCTGGGTGGTTGGGTTGTTGGTTGGTTCTTTTGGAGACGGGATCTCACTGTGGCTGGCCTTAAACCCATAGAGATCTGCCTGCCTCAGCCTCCCAAGTGCTAGTATTAAAGGCATAGGCTACCTACCACTCCAGGCACATTTTGGGTTTTCTATTTTACATTTTAATTGCTGGAATTTGTTCAGGTTTAAGGACACATTATCTTATGTTTCCGTGCCTGCTATTGGATACCGTGTCTCTTCCCTCCTATACTTTTAGGTAACAATATTACATTTCACCATAAGGTCTGTGAGAGCCAAAGTTATGTTTTAAGTTTTAATTTATGTGCCTAAGAGATCCACAAAACAAAACAAAAATGCCTCTAACCTGTAAGCCCTTTTCCCAAGAACAGATACTTCCTGAGATGCTGGAGGCTATCGTTCATGTAAGATAACAAGCCACTTGTATTCACTTCCCTAAATAAGTTTGGTTAGTCCAACTGGACCAGATGTGCTTGACCACACATAGGTGGGAGGTATGAAGGCAGGAATTACGTCAGGATGGATGCTTGGCTCGGATTGGAGGAAGGCTGGAAGTATACTTAGCCTTGTGGGTTTGTCTTTGTAAGCACCTGGCCGTTTTCTGGGAACCCCTGGAAAGGACCTAGCCAGGAGTCCATCATCCTGGCCAGGATTTAATTAAAGCTTGCTTCAAAGTTGGCTCCAAATTGTGGGAGTGGTCTTATTCTTACCCTGTGGGATTAGCGGGGTCCAGCATTACTGATTTGAGGACTTCTACTCTTTTTCTTTTACCTTTATGTCTTTTCTTACATGGAGTAGACAAGCCTGTGCTGGTCTTCAGCTGGGCATGGTGGATGAGGAGAAGCGGATACAGCAGCTGCCCTTCCTTCCTCCCTAAGCTTGGTAGCTCCTGGGATTAGCAGGGGATTAGGCTCTCCATAGTTGTCAAAACTAGCAGTAAAAACAAAAGCCAACTTAAAGTCCTTTGGCAAAATATCCAAACCCTTAAAGTTAACACAAATCTAAGAAATACCGTATGAGAGGCCTGTAAGATGGCTCTGCAGGTAGAGGTGCTTGCTGAGTGCCTGACAATAGGAATTGCATTAAACACACACACAGACACACACGCACGCACGCATGCACACACGCACTCACAGAGCAAACAAACAAATAAGCAAACAACTTAAGTGCTATGTGAATACTTGAGGATGAGAGTGCAACAGAAGAAGCAGAGCAGAGCTGGTGTGCCCGAGAGGTCACAAGGGTCACCTCCCAGTCAGGCAGGCAGAGGAGGCCTCCACTAGGAGGTGACCTTTACACAAAGATTTGGCAACAGGGAGATCATGAGTCAGGAGGTTTTCTGAGCAAAACATTTCAGGCAAAGGAATCGGCCTGTGGAGGTCTAAAGGGCATGTGCTTGTGAGAAGAGCTAAGAGGAAAGCAGTCTAAGCATCCGTGTGGGGAGGAGGGGAAGGGTGGGGTAGGAACGAAGAAGACAAAAAGATAAGGAATGGGGTGGGAACTGATCATCCAAGACCCCCAAAGGCTTGCTATCAAGTTGTGGAGCCATCTCACCTGTTTTTTGTTTTGTTCTGTTTTACTTTTTGTTCACTGTCCAAATGACTAAATGTTAATAACAATCCAAAGAGTGCTAACATAAATGGCTTTTGGCACGTGTCTATAATAACAATAGGAAACTGGGGTAGAGGACCACTAGTTTGAGTCCAGCCCGGCCTATAGAGCAACAGCTTGTCTTAAGAAAAGAGAAACATGGCTCCGAAACTCTTTGAGATCTCTTGTCAACTTACAGAACCGGAAGTCATTTGTAGACCTCTTGCCTTTTGTGGCCATCGCTGTATCGCAGCCATCAAAAGGAAGTTCAATCCCTTAGTGACTTCTGACTGAAGCAAGAACCGCAAACGCCATTTCAGTGCACCTCCTCACATTAGGAGGAAGATCTGTCTTCCCCTCTTTCCAAAGAGCTGAGGCAGAAAGATAATGAATGTCTGGTCCATGCCCATTTGAAAGGACGATGAAGTTCAGGTTGTCCAAGGACACTACAAAGGCCAGCCGATTGGTTAAGTGGCCCAGATGTACAGGAAAAAAATACGTCATCTACATTGAATGAGAGCATCGAGAAAAGGCTAATGACACAACTGTCCCACGTGGGCATCCACCCCAGCAAGGTGGTCATCACCAGGCTAAAGCTGGACAAAGACCAGAAGATCCTGGAAAGGAAAGCCAAGTCCGGACAAGTAGGAAAGGAAAAGGGCAAAGACAAGGAAGAAACAATCTAGAAACTGCAGGAGTAGAGGCCTCTCATACTCAACCCTCATTAAAGACTGTTTAAAAAGTAAAGAGAGAGAGAGAGAGAGAGAGAGAGAGAGGGAAACATAACCAAACCTGGGTGTGTCAGCCCCCACCTGGAATCCCAGCAACTTGGAGGAAGAGATAGAAGGATCCGGAGTTCAAGGGCAACGTTGGCTACATACTGAGTTACAGGGCAGGCTGGACAACATGCAATCTTGTCTCAAAAACAAAAAGACATTTACTTAAGCAGCATATAAAGTCAATCAAATTGGCATTTTTGCAGTGCATAACGGGCTAAATATTTACAGCAAAAGATCTACCTGCCTCTGCCTCCCAAGTGCTGGGATTAAATGTGTATGCCACCACACCTGGTTTCCTATATACTCTAAATCGCTTATTACTTATAATACCAAATATAGTGTAAATGGTACTATACGGTATTTATTTTTGGAAAAATGACCAGAATAAAAAGCAGGCTACATGTGTTTAGTCCAAATGTATTTTCTTTATAAATATTTTCAATTTAAAATTGTTTAAATTGACTGCAGTAAAACTGAAAGCTATGAACGGTTAACAACATAGAACTGTATACAGTATAGAGAGACATACGCCCTCTTCTGGTCTCCTCAGACTCCTGCACTCATATGGTGCACATACATACACTGAGGAACACACACACAACACATACATTAAAAAATTTTAAATACACATATAAAACACTACACATATAACATACATACTATAAAATAAATGTTAAAATTCAGATAAATGAGTTTGTTATATTAACAAATAATTCAAATGAATTCATATTACTATAACTCAATGTAATTGTCTAATATAATTTCATTATATTATAATCTCACTATGTTAAATATATATTAATCAAAGCTATTTTCAAAATTCTAAGGAAATGATTAGAAGCAGAGGAAAAATTAGTTTGATGGAAATATGTGAGATAGCAATCTGAGAAATTCTTACATCATCTGAAACAGCACCGTGTAACTGTTCTCCCAAAGTGTCCCAGGTTAAAAAAATATCTGGGTTTATCATAGCAGGAGGGAAAGTCATTGTGGCATCAAAGATACTCAATTTTTTCTCCCAAAACAGGGTTTCTCTATGTAACCTTAGCTGTCCTGGACTCACTTTGTAGACAAGGCTGGCCTCGAACTCACAGAGATCCATCTGCCTCTGTCTCCCGAGTGCTGGGATTAAAGACGTGTGCCACCAGGTCCAGCTGATACTCCAATTTTTATTGTTCCTGAAAGTGCAGTGAGTGGGATACAAAATGAACCTTTTCTTTTTTTTTTTTTTTTTTTTTTTTCCTTCAAAATGAACCTTTTAACTGACGAAGAAAGACATGTTTCAGACTGGATGGCTTTGGTTTTGGAAACTGCGTCATCTGAAACGCTCGTGGCACAGCTGTCTCAGCTGTACTCGGAGCATCTCTAATTTTTCAGGAAGTCCACTATTTCAAATGCATCAGAAACCTTGTGCAATGGCTAGCTCTGCGATTATCTATATGTGTATGTAATATATATTGTGCATATGTGTACATATATACATATATAATATATTACATTAGCTGTAATATCTATATCTATATCTATATATAATCTCACATTGCTATCATCAGTTCATGAAAATGCTGTTAACTATCTTACGAGTAGCTGGGCTTGGTAGCTTACCACTCTAATCCAAGTACTTGGAAGCCGAGGCAGAAGGGTTATAGTGGCAAGTTCCATGCCAGCCTTGGGCTGTGTAGTGAGCTCCTGGGCAACCTGGGGCTCAGAGTGAGACCTTGTTTTGAAGGAAAAAAGGGAAGGAAGGGAGGAATCAGAGAAAAGAGAAAGAGGAGGAAGAGAGGAAGGGAGGGCAAAAGAAAGAAGGTTTAGAAGAGAACTGACACTTCGAAAATATTAACAGGTGTCTTCGCTGTAAGAACAAGTTCTGAAACACTAACGACTTAAAAGCACAACCTTTTTACCAAGTTTTTTTGTTTTGTTTTGTTTTGTTTTTGTTTTTGTTTTTTGAGACAGGGTTTCTCTGTGTAGTCTTGGCTTTCTTAGACTTGCTTTGTAGACCAGGCTGGCCTCGAACTCACAGCGATCCACCTGCCTCCACCTCCTGAGTGCTGGGATTAAAGGCATGTGCCACCACTGCCCAGTCAAGTTTTTGTTTTGTTTTGTTTTAAATTTCTGATTTTCCTTACACTTACTTGTGTGTGTTTATGTCCAAAGTGGAGGTGAGAGGACAAGTTTTAGGAGTTGGTCCTCCCTCCTACCTTGTGGGTCCTGGATCAAGTTTAGGCAATATGGCTTGGCAGAAAGTGCGTTTGGGCATTGAAGCATCCCAACCTCCCCCTTTCACACAGTGGATAAAATTCCAAATCCTGAAGTGAATTATTATAATAAGTTGTAAGTTCATAACTTAAGAGCTCCCCACTCACATTCTTAACTATTTACATAGTTTTCAAGAAATTCATATACCTGAGACTTGAAAACAAAAATAGAAATATATATATATATATATACACATATATATGTATATGTATATATCATTTTCAGACTTTCCTAAACATGCACATAGTTTTATGATGTATGGAATGCAAAATACTTCAAGTGAGGCTAAAATGTTCTATTTAAATTTTGCTCAGCTGATAAAGATGTTTATGTTTTTAGGAAATACTCATACTTGCAGAGGCTTAGGAAGTTTGATCTTGGTGAAACACCTGAAATGATACAAAAGAACGGCCCACCTTCCCCTGCAGATGTTGCCTTTGGAGAACTTTTTAGAAGAATATGCAAAGTTTTGATCTTTTAAGGGCCAGTTAAAATATTAATTCAGAATTCACCAGGCACTGGGTGCAGTGGTGCATGCCTGTAATCCCAGCACCCAGGGAGGCAGAGGCAGGCAGATCTCTGTGAGTTTGAGACCAGCTTAGTCTACAGAGTGAGTCCAGGACAGCCAAGGATTTCTACACATAGAAATCCTGACTCAAAAAAAAAAAAAAAAAAAAGACACCACCACCAATAACAACAACAACAATAATAATAATAATAAAGTTCACCAAGATTCTACTCATTTGTTGTCCCAAACATTTGCACAACAGCACTGCCTATAAAAATGGAGTCTTATGAGACATGTTACTCACTTTTGAATGCAATTGCAGAGATGGTGGGATGGATAATACTTACTGTCGGCTTTACAAGGTCTAGAATCTCTAGGAGACAAACCTTAATCACCTCAATGAAGTTAACAGAGCTGGAAACACTGTAACCGCAGGAGGCACCATCCCATAGGTTGTGGTCTTGGACTGAATAGAAAACAAAGCAAACCGAGCAAGGGGAGTTTATCTTTCTTTGCTTCCTCACCTCAGATGCAGTGTGACCAGCTGCATCAACCTCCTGCCACTATGGCTTGCTTGTCATGATGGACTGTACCACCCATCCAACTGTAAGCCAAAATAAACCTTTCGTCCTCGAGCTGCTTTTGCCAGGTGTTTCGTCCCAGCAGCGGAGACAGGTGACTAACACAGATGGCATAATTTCTAATGAATGGATTTCAGTCTTCATTGGCCTCATGGGTTTCTCTGTAGCTTCCTGGGAATGCCTTGGTTTTGTTTAATAGAAATTGCACATATTTGATTTTGAAATATCCACACGGATAGCACAGGTGCTTGCTTCATGGCCTTCCTACAGATATTTGTAGAATCCTGTATCTATAAATGAAACAACATTTTTGTTTTTGGGTAAAGCCATAGTGGAAACACTATAGAAACATTATTTTCTAAAATAATGATGAAAGTTACAAACCCTGCAAAGGTTAGATGGCAGCTTAGCTATGCACGCCATTCATTACCTGCCTTTTTTTGGTTTAGAAGCAGACAGCATCCAATATGCCTCCTTGTGTTTACTCTTAGCAGAGAGTAAGTCTGAGTATTTTCCTTTTTTTTAAATATTTATTTATTATTATGTATACAGTGTTTTGCCTGCATTGACACCGTCACTCCAGATGTGGATACCAGGTCTCATTATAGATGGCTGTGAGCCACCATGTGATTGCTGGGAATTGAACTCAGAACCTTTGGAAGAGCAGCCATTGCTCTTAACCTCGGAGCCATCTCTCCAGCCCAAGTCTGAGTATTTTCATCGCAACACATACTATCGAAAGTCTAGAGATATCTGCATTTCTCATGCCCACTGTCTTAGGTAGGGTTTCTATTGCTGCAGTGAAAACACTATGACCAAAAAACAAGTTGGGGAGGAAAGGATTTATTCATCTTATACTACCATATTGTACCCCATCACTGGAGGAAGTCAGGATAGGAACCCAAATAGGGTAGAAACCTGGAGGCAGGAGCTCGTACAAAGGCCATGGAGGGGTGCTGCTTACTGGCTTGCTTCTCATGGCTTGCTCAGCCTGATTTCTTATAGAACGTAGCACCACCAGCCCACCCACAAAGGGCTGAGCCCTCTTCCATCAATCACTAGGTGAGAAAATGCCTTACAGCTGGATCTCATGGAGGCGTTTCCTCAATGGAGGTTCCTTCCTCTCTGATGACTCTACTTTGTGTCAAGTTGACACAGAATCAGCCAGTAATCCACCTAGAAGGAAACATGGAAGAACTTTGACAATGCCCCTCTTCCCCTGCACACACCCAGGATTTCTCTGTGTAGCCCTAGCCCTCCTGGAACTCACTCTGTAGACCAGGCTGGCCTCCAACTTAAAGATCTGCCTGCCTCTGCTCCTTCAGTCCTGGGATTAAAGGCATGTGCCACCCCTGCCCAGCTTTGAAACTGCCATTTTGTAGCTGTATGTTTTACCTAGTTGGAAAAAAATAAAAGTGAGGAATAACCATTAGTAACTAAAAAGCAAAATGATGACACAAGCAGGGATTTTTCTCACCTTCTTTCTTATAGCGCAAACAGATAAATAAGTTAAAGCAGGGGCCTGGAGAGATGGCTCAGTGGTTAAGAGTACTGACTGCCAAGAAGAGACTTGATACCCTATGAGCATATACAGGGGAGGAAGTCCCCCTCACAGTCATAGGGGAGGGGAGTAAGGGGGAAATGGGAGGGAGGAAGGAATGGGAGGCCACAAGGGATAACAGTTGAGATGTAATATGAATAAATTAATAAATATATTAAAAATAAAAAAGAGTACTGACTGCTCTTCCAAAGGACCCTGGTTCAATTCCCAGCACCCACATGGTGGCTCACAATTTTAACTCTGAGATCTGATACTCTCACACATGCAGACAAAACACCAATGCAAATAAAATTTTTAAAAAATTTAAAGCTATATTAAAAACAAGGAAATCTTGAAATTTGCAGGAAAAGGGATGGAACTAGAAAAGATCATCCTGAGTGACATAACCCAGACCGAGAGAGACACGCATGGTATATACTCACTCACAAGCGGATATTAGCCACTTGATGAAGGATAATCATACTGCAATCAGACTCTGATGCACCAACCAAGGACCATGTATGATGTGGACCTAAACCCTCTGCTCAGATGTAGTAGATAGGCAGCACATTCTCCTTGTAGGTCCCACATTAGGGGGAGTAGGGACTACTTCTGACATGGACTCTGGTCACCTCCCCACATTGATCACTTCCCCCTGGTGGGGCAGCCTTGTCATGCCACAGAGGACGAGGGTACAGGTAGTCAGATGAGATTTCATAGGCTGAGGTCAGACGTTAGGGGAGGAGGGCTTCCCTTTCTGAGGACTAAGGGAGGGAGAGAGAGGGGATGATGGAGAGAGGGTGGGGTCAGGAGGTGATGAGGGAGGTGGCTACAATTGGGATGCAAAGTGAACAAGTTAAAAATAAAAATAAGCTGGGCGGTGGTGGCGCACGCCTTTAATCCTAGCACTTGGGAGGCAGAGGCTGGTGGATCGCTGTGAGTTCAAGGCCAGCCTGGACTACAAAGTGAGTCTAGGACAGCTAAGGCTACCCAGAGAGACCCAGTCTTGAAAAACCAAAAAAAATTAAAAATAAGTAAATAAATAAATAAAAATAAGTAAATAAGTTTAAGCAGAAACAGAAGGTGACTTAAAAAAAGCACTTGCTGACTCTTATAACTTCCCCAGGAATTTTGATCTGCCTAACTATTATTTGAAGAAACACTAGTATCTCCTACCAGAATTTAGAGGCTGGAGTCAGGTCCCTCTCAAGGGAGTGGCAACAATTGTTCACTCAATAGATTTAAACACTGTATGACTTCATTTCCCACTTTTTGGCTCCTCTTCATTAAAAATAAGAGCAGAAATATGGTGTGAACCATCTGGAACAAAGTGCTTAAACCCCATAGTCTACAAAACAATTTAATGAAAAAACCCAACACAAGGAAAAAAAACTTAGTGGCGCTGTCAAGCTGTAAGTTTCCCCCCTCATCATTAATGCTGATTTAATTTATTTGATAGTTCTTAAGTGTCAAGTTAGGTGGAAGTAGAAGGGGCCAAGAGTGTGACTGAGCAGATAAAGTAACAACCTTTGACAGGGAAATTAAACAAGAATAGCTTCAGGAAGAAACAATGGTCCCAAAAGCTTGGAATAGCTGCAAAGAAACTGGCTGAGTAAACTATGTAACAGAATAGGTTTGAGGAGTTCACTGCTGACTTGATTAATGGTGGCTTCCAGTATGTGTGATATTTTAGGCTTATAGAGCAGTCTGTGAACATTCTCTCCCCTTCATGTAGTTCTTGCTGTTAAAGTATCCAGGCTGGGCTCTTTGCTCCTGCTTGGGCCCTCCCTAACACACCGGACCTGTCATCAAGATAGGGGACCCTGAGTGGTTCATGTATCTCTCAGCTCTTAAGTCACTGACTCCTAGGTGAGTTACTCAGCTAGGGCGGGTGGCATCTTTCTTCCAGCTGAGTTGAGGGGTGGCCTATTGGCACTTATGAAGAACTGTTGGATATGGATGAGAGGTAAAAACCATGAAAACATGGGCTCCTGGCAGACAGACTAATAAAGATTGAGACATAATGAGGATCTCAGACTCCAAGTTGCAGTCACAGTGTGGTAACCCTAGTGTACAAAGAAGCCTCAGTCACATCAGATAGTTTGTAACTGAGGATTTGAACGCCATTTGTAAACCAAGACAAGCTCTGGAACATGCAAATAGCCACATGTGACATTCTTTTTATAAGACAATTAGCTATGATGTCATGAGCTTTGCCCAGATCACCACTTTAGAGGGGCAAGAGGATGGCCATCAGTGGCTGCAGCTTGGCAAGATGTGCAACCGTGAAGGCTAAGAAGCTGGACAGCGAACAAGGCTGTCAGCACATGGGATGGATTATGTCTTCCAGGAGTACCTTCCGGGAACCTAAGAAACACCCGGAGAGCCAAGCAGTCCTTTTTGGGAGGAGACTGAGTTCCTGGTGAGTTGGTTGCAGCCCTCAGAAGAGCTAGTAACGGTTACAAGGCATGGACCAGGGCTCAGACATGTAGGGAGGGAAAGTTGATGGCTCAGAGATTAAAGCAGGAGGAGGCTCACATTTTGCTCCCCATTTCTTATTGTATCAGCTTCAGACTTGGCATTCTCACTTGAGTTTAAAAACTAAATATTTAAATTATGCATGATAATCTCTAGTCATTTTTTCGTATTTTTAATATACACAATTGTATTACATTTGGGGGGTGGGCGGTGAGACAGGGTTTCTCTGTATAAACAGAGCTGGCTGTCCTGGACTCTCTTTGTAGACCAGGCTGGCCTTGAACTCATAGAGATCCACCTGCCTCTGCCTCCCAGAGTGCAGGGATTAAAGGCATATGCCACCATACCCAGCTTTGTATTACAAATTTAAAACCCAGAAACACCCTTAAAAAGGCAGTACTAATAGTATGAATTCCTGTAGTTTGCTGTTACCATGAACAAGACGTTAAAGAAACCATAAAATATGAATATTCAGCATCAAAGTTTTAATGTCTAATTATATAGTACCCCTCAAAAAGCTACTACATGTAGACCATGGGGGAGTACTCCATTAATCCATCACTCAGGAGGCAGAGGCAGGTGGATCTGTGTGAGTTTAAGGCCAGCTTGATATCTGCATAGAGAGACTCTTGTTTTACACACACACACACACACACACACACACACACACACACACACACCACACACACACACATCCTCCAAAAGCTATAGAACTGTATTAAATTTTTCCTTTTTAGGTAAGTACTCTAAGCCCCCACTACTGAGCTACATCCTCAGACCTTTACAACCTACATTAAACACAGAAATGCACCCTTTTCCTGAGGGGGAGGGGTGGGAAGATGGAGGGGGGGAGAAGGAGGACGGGTGGTACCAGGAGGAGAGAAGGGAGGGGCTACAATTGGGATGTAAAGTGAATAAATTAATTAAAAAACAAAACAGCAAATTCATACGTGTATAAAATGAATCTTAGTTGTATCCAATCTTTCAGTCACTGCCCCCAGCCTTACCACCACCAGGCCCTCCCCACAGCATGTCTCCCATAGCCTTCCCAACTTCCTGTTGCTGTTGTTTAAAATAACCCACTAAAGCCCAGCTAGCGCTGCCTGTATGTGCATGTCCATGGGGTCATACACAGGGGTGTGGGAAACCAGCCAATGGCTACGTCTCCCCAACGAAAAGTGACTGTTTGTCCCTTCGCAGTTATCAGTTGCCATTGGCAACGCAGCTAGGGGTTTGGGTGTTGAGATGCCCCCTCCCCCACTGGCTGGAATTCTTAATGCCCTGGATCTTCTGGAGGCCTTGTGTGTGTAAATACAGCTGCTGTAAGTTTGCGTGTGTCATAGCCAGGCCACGTTCCGAGGCCAGTCTTTCACAGGGTTCCTCTCCATTCTTCAGGTTTTTACACTCATTCTTTCTAGTCCCTTCACTTCTGTTCCCAGAACCTCAAAGCGGGTAGAAATCATATAGATGTGTCATCTACACCTCAACACCATCAGCACCTCGACAGCCTATTAATTTTCAGCATATTGAACAATATGATTTTTTTTTAAAAGAATGTATTGTCTCTACGAAGGATCTCAAAAGCCAAACAAAAATCTGTACAATATTTATACAGAAGCCAATGTTGAATTGGACTTAAACTTCACATTTGTAGTGGAACAATTGACTGGACTTCCACACCCTCCACAGGCATCACAGAACAGCCATTTGTTCTTCCTCTTTCTCGTCTTCCTCTTCCTCTTCCTCCTCCTCTTCATCTTCTATTCATTCTTCTGTGAGCCTGCTACCCTACCAGGGCCCTTCTTTATTGCATCACTTTTGCCCTGTGCACAACCTGCAATATCCTGTAGCTCATACTTCCTTCAGTTCAGCTGCCCTCTGCTCACACGGTGGTTTAACTTTGGCTGTCTGCACAGACCACATCTCACCCAATTTCCTTGCTGCACTCCCAAGGGGCATGCCTGGGTGTTCACTCTTGATCTTTGGAGCATATTTAGAGCAAAACAGAAGAAGGCAGACGATGGTCTTTTATGAGTGTTGGGGTCTTTTTTTTCCCCCTGTTTCTTCCCTTTCTTATTGCCTTTGAGAGGAACAACATAATTCTTCTTCAGCTATCAGCATCACAGCAAACCTTGTCACTTGGAGCTGAATCTTGAGGCTTCAACTTTTCCTTTGCAGGCATGGCCTTCTTCAGGAACTCAGCTAAGTTGGCCTGGAATTCAGGCGTTTCTTTTCTGCTTTCCTATCAAGTCTGCAGGAGGACAGCCTTGGAAGCTGTCCCCTCCCCAGCTCCCTACCTCCTCACCCTCCAGTCACCAGGGTCACCTTTACTCAAGCTGACCCAAGGAGCTCTACCTGAGCCAGCTTTTTCCTCAGTCCAAACCAGATACTTTCTTTCCCAGACTCTGTTGTAAACTGGTTTCACCTTTTTTATATTATTTTAAATAGATGCTTCTTTAGCTTTGATTTTTTCCCCCCTCATTACAGTAACAATTTTGGTAAGAACTAGAAACCTATTTGTAGGTTTAGTAATAGTTTAGTAATAACGCTGCTGCCTGCCTACTACCTAGCTATGTACCTGTCCTTTTTTTATATTGCTGCTATCTTTGTGTGCCGTAATATTTATCTAAGCTGCTTAACTACCTTTTCTGTGATAGGAAATTATTTGAATGTATTGTCTCCCTCTACAGCCCAATGCTTTGTAGTTTTTTAGTTCATTTGTTGTTGACTTGTTGTTATTGAATGTTGTTTGTGGTGCTGAGGGCAGAGCCCATGGCCTTGTACATGCTAAACTAGGAAGTCCTCCACCACTGTGTCTCCAGCCCCTTTGCTGCAGGGTTTTGTATCTGTAGATTGTACTGAAAAAGTCTTTCAGCTTTTATTGTTTTTTTTTTTAAAGATTTATTTATTGTATTTATTGTATTTGAGTGCTTTATCTGCAGAAGAGGATATCCGATAACATTATAGATGGTTGTGAGCCACCGTGTGGTTGCTGGGAATTGAACTCAGGACCTCTGGAAGAGCAGGTGGTGCTTCTAACCACTGAGCCATCTCTCCAGCCCCTCTTTCAGCTTTTATCAACCAAAAAGAAGAGAAGTAACCACACCCAGCAGAGGAGGGGTTATGATAGAGGTCCATGTAAGAATCAGCTAAAAAGGTCTATCTCTTCAATCTTTAGGTTTGCCTATGTTCTCATCTGTGAGATTAAAAATCTTTTGCTCTTTAAGACTTTGAATGACACCTCTCTTCTATCATCTACTTCCATTAAATGTCTCTACAACTGAAGAAACAGGTGAGCAGACAGCCAGAGCATCCTCCAGACATCCGGAGCGTCCTCCAGACATCAAGAAAGAGCCCTTGTCTAAGGACAAATGGTTTCCAGTGGTTTCTTTCCCAGGATTTTATTTTGCATTGTTGTTGATGTCGTCATCATTGTCACTTTCAAAGATGCTTGCTGATCCCCAGGGATGGGGGAAGCACACCGTATTGTTTATCTCCTCACCTACAGATAACTTCAGTGGAGCTCAGGGTGAGCAGGCGCACTCTCAACTCCCAGCTTAGCTCTCAAGCGTTACTGCCTTGAGAGCTATGAAGTTGCAGATATTTCCAAGTGCCTTAGGGGAGTGACTTCCACTGGTAGATCAGATTTGTGGCTCTGGTCCTTCTGGCCGTAAAGACAACACCATCAGATATTAATCACTTTGGCCACTAATTCAGAGGATGTAGAGGTAAGGGAGCCTCTCTAACCTAGCATTGGCTTAGCGGTTTTTCATGATGGGTACTTGCTAACATCAGCGAACTCCATGGGCATGAGCACATTGAGTCACTGCTTTCATTGTAAAATTAACTCCTTGGCCAGAACAATTCTGTGCTTGCTAGCTTTATGTCAACTTAACACAAGCTAAAGTCATCTGAGAGGAGGGAACCTCAACTGAAAAAAAGAAATGCCTCCATAAGATCAGGTTGTAGGCAAGCCTATAAGGCATTTTCTTAATTAGTGATTGATGGGCGAGGGCCCAGCCCATGGTGGGTGTTGCCATCCCTGGGCTGGTGGTCCTGGGTTTTATAAGAAGGCAGGCTGAGCAAGCCATGGGGAGCAAGCCAGGAAGCAGCATCCCTTCATAGCTTCTGCATCAGCTCCAGGTTCCTGCCCTGCTTGAGTTCCTGTCCTGACTTCCTTAGATGACGAGCAGTGATGTGGAGTATAAGCCAAATAAACCCTTTCCTCCCCAAGTTATTTTGGCCATGTGTTTTACTGCAGTAATAGAAACCAAAACTAACAAATTCCAATAAAAAATTTTTTATTTTCATTTAACATATCCAACTTTTAACTCTATTAGGATGTATGTTGGGCCACGATAGTAAGTAGATATGTTCATTTATGTGAAAAGATGATCGATATCACTAAGAACCAAGGAAGTACAAATCACACACAAAGGCATGAGCACCCAGAAGAGGGATCAAGTGCTGGCCACAGTGTGTAGAAAGGAGAGCCTTTGTGCACTCCAGGTGAGGATGTAAACTGATGGAGCCATTATGCAAAACAACATGGTGGATCCTCAGAAAAACAAAAAACAAAACAACCTCAAAATAGAGCTAGCTACCCTATAAGATGCTTGTCTCCAACTTAAGGACACGTACAGAAGGGAAATGAAACCAGCATCAGATAAGACATCTGTCCTGCCATGTTGACTGTAATACTAATCACAGTAGTCACGCTACGTCCTGGCTTGTTTTTTGTTAGCTTGACACAAGCTAGAAGTGAAGCAGGAATGTCAACTGGGAAATTGTCTCCATCAGGTTGGCCTGTGGTGAATCCGTGCAGCATTTTCTTGATTAAGAGTTGATGTAGTAGGGCCCGCCCACACGGAGAGGTGCCATCCCTGGGCATGTGGCCCTGGGTGGTGTAAGAAAGCAGGTTGAGCAAGCCAGGAGGAACAAGCCAATAAGTAGCACCCCTCCATGGCCTCTGCCTCAGTTCTGGCCCTGACTTCACTTCATGATGGTCTATAAGTGTAAGCTGGGTGTTTCCTTTGACCTTAGACACTGTTCTATGGCTGCGATGAAACACTCTAAGCAAGGCAACTCATATAATAAAGCATTTAACTGGGGGCTTGTTAGAGTTTCAGAGGGTCCATGGTCATCATGGCAGGGAGCATGGCAGCAGACAGGCAGGCACCGTGCTAGAGCAGTAGCTAAGAGCTTACATCCCGATTTGCAGGCAGAAAGAGAGGGAGACTGAGCCTGACTTGGAATTTGAAACTTTTTAAAGCCCACCCCACTGGTGACACACCTTCTCCAACAAAGCCACATCTCTAATCCCTCCCAAACAGTTCCTCTAATTGAGCACCAAGCATTCAAACATAGAGCCTGCTCTTGGGCTTTGTGTTCATTGTGTCAATAAGATGCAAATTAGGACAACAAAGAAACAACTGAGCCCATCAGCAGATGAATGAAAAATCAAAACCAAAACCAAAACCATGATATTCTCCAGAACAGAATAGTATACAACTATAAAAAGGAAATTCTGCATTTGTGACAAAGTTGATTAGCCTACAAGACATTAAAAGTCAAAAAAATAAGAGAGACACAGGAAGACACGTAATACAAGGTCTCTCTCACACACGCAGATCCAAAAATGCACCAAACTGCTGTGCCCAGTGGTACATGCCTGAATTATTGGGATTCACAAGGTAGAGACAGAAGGACCAATACAAGTCCAAAGCCACCTCAGTCTATACACAGAGTTCAAGGCCAGCCAGAGTGACGTAGAGAGACCCTGTCTCAAAATAAGCAAGAAGAGACTTGATACCCTATGAGCATATACAGAGGGAGGTAATCCCTCTGAGGAACAGTCATAGGGGAGGGGAATAAGGGGAAAATGGGAGGGAGGGGAGAATGGGAGGATACAAGGGATGGGATAACCATAGAGCTGTAACAAGAATAAATTAATAAAAATAAAAATAAAAACGAAAACAAAAAAAAACCAAAATTGCTTAAAAATAAATAAATAAAATAAATAAACAAATGAGCACAGGAAATGAACAAATAAATAATAATAAATGATGTCATGTATACTCAGCTTCATTTCTTCTTTGTTCTCATGCAAAAAAAAAAATCCAAGATAACAAAGAAGTATGAAATATTCTGACTGCTTCACTGTGAGAACAGGTGCATAGAAACAGTTTGTTACACTGTAAAGCTGACTCGTTTATTTATCCCAAGTAATACTCTGAGAATTACCCATTCCTCTAAAAGTGCATTAAACCAGTTAACTAAATAACCCTCCCCCCCTCCTGCCACCCCGGTCACAAAATGCTAAAAGTAGCAAGAATTAGTTTACCTCAGGGATGAACCCTCTAATTGGTTATACAATACCAAATGATTGGTCCTAAAATCATATACATGTTGTATTTATGCATCTTAGTGTGTGTGTGTGTGTGTGTGTGTGTGTGTGTGTGTGTGTGTGTGTGTAATCATAATGGTTAATAAAAGGGCGGGCCAAGAGGGAGTCGGATAGAGACATGGGCTGGAGAGTTGTCTCAACAGTTAAGACCACTTCTGCTTTTGCAGAGGACCTGAGTTTGGTTCTCAGCATCCATGCTGTGTGGCTTACAACTACCTGTAACTGCAGCTCCAGGTAGATCCAACACCTGTGGCCTCCTTCAGCACCCACACCCTTGTGTACATACCATACCAT
>OU015748.1:41363645-41389172 GCA_907169655.1 Acomys percivali
ACTTGAGTGCTTTTTGGATAAAATACTTTTGTTATATTGATAGCAAAATGTGGCATGTTAGTCCATTATATAGACTGTATAGATATTCCATACTGATGTGATTACACTGATTACTATATTAAGATATTTAGAAATCCAGGGAGAGAAATCATTAGTTAAGAACACTTGTTGCCAAGCCTGACAGGACCCAATGGTAGAAAGAAAGAATGAGCTCCTGTAAGTTGTCCTCTCCTATGTCTGTCTGTCTGTCTGTCTCTGTCTCTCTCTGTCTCTGTCTCTCTCTCTGTCTCTCTCTCTGTCTCTCTGTCTCTCTGTCTCTCTCTCTCTCTCTGTCTCTCTCTCTCTCTCTCTCTCTCTCTCTCTCACACACACACACACACACACACACACACATACACACCTCTAAATTTATGTGAAATTTAATGTATGGGTACACGCATGTGAATGTATGTCACAAATGTATATGCCCTCGGTGGCAAGAAGAGGATGTCAAATTGGATGCCCTGGAGGGGGCATATAGGCAGTTGTCAGGTGTTGATATGGGTCCTAGGAACCAATCTCTGGTCCTTTGAAAAGGCAATAAGTATTTTTAACTCCTTGGCCATTGTTCCAGTCCCTAAGGTTAAAAAAAAAAAAGTTAAGAAAAAGTGTTTTGAATTTTTCTTCAATTAATAGCCCCTCCCAATAGGGGCTGTCTCTGATGTGGCTCAGCTGCATGCCTTTTGATCACTTCACCCTGGCGTGGCTGCCTTGTCAGGACACTGTGAAAGAGAAAATGCACAGTTCTAATAGGACTCATAGTGCTGGGGTGGGTTTGGGGGGTCTCCCCTTGACTGAGGGGCAGGGGAGGTGTGATAGGGGGATGAGGGAAGGACGGAGGGGACAGACCAGGAGGAGAGGAGGGAGTGGGTTATGACTGGTTGTAAAGTGAATAAACAAACAAACAAAAACAAAACCTTCCTAGCAGTGGTTCTGCAGGCTTCCAGCCCTTTTTCATTATCGGCTCTGATACCATTCACAAGCAGGAAAACACCTTTTCTAACTTGGGTGCTTTGGACTGACTCATTGAATCAATATTTTGTGAGGGATTTTACTGAGCTGATTCTTGCAATAGCCTTTAAAGAAGTTGACGTGTGAAGATCTAACACCGATTCAGTCATTATCTTGGGTATCTTCTTGTTTTGTTTTATTTTATTCTGTTCTGTTTTGTTTTTCTACGACAAGGTCTTGTGAAAGAGCCTGGGCAAGCCTCCAGTTCACGATGAGGTTCAGGCTGGCTCAAACTGCACTTTTTTTTCCTCAGCTTCCTCAGTGCTGACAGCATAGGCAGGTACCACCTCACCTCTTATTATTGGTGTGGAATCATCACTCATATAAAATCATATTTGTTAAGGAAGTCTGTTCAAGTTATTCTGAGCAATATTCAAATGGGGCAGTGGCTCCTGTGTGCTCATATGTAGAAGTCAGATGAACCTCAGAAGTCAGTTGGAAAATAGTGGAATGGAGTTAAAATAAAGTGTTTCCATTTCTGCCAAAAAATGGCAAAGCCACTTACAAATATATGCACAAAGAACAGTTTTATGATCTTTACAGAGCATCTGTCAATGCAAATTATAAATATCTCAATTAAATTTTTACATCACATTGGAAAATACATCTATGCACAATAGTAGACAAAAATGAGAGATCTTTCAGGGTGTTTAGAGTCCTCCAAGCTGGATGTAAAGTTGCAACTACTGACTCTAACACTGAAGGTGAATCAGATAAAAGGATGGTTCCTTGGGCCACGAAGAAATGGTGAATGTTTGAGGTGACGGATGAACTAATTACTCTGACTGGATCAGTACAGAACGTATAAAGGAAGGGACACATCACACTGTGAGCCAAAAATGTATACAACTATCATGCATGCATGAAGATGGTAACAGACCCCCAGGCATTAGCAGAAATCCATCATGGGAACACCATTCAGGCCACAAAACTCAGCATGTAGACAGCACCACCTGCCAAAATGAAAACAAAGACCTAATTCATCAAAGTCCATAGTTCTGGGAAAGTCTCTAAATGTACCAACCTTGCTTTTTGGTTTCTGTGGTTCTGTTTCTGGTTAACTGTTCTTGTTAACTGAAGTTTGTCAACCCAGGGCATGGTTTTTGTGCTTAAAAACTCACCCTGAGAAAGGCTGTGGCCAAATTTGAATCCTGAACACCCACTGTAGTCACTGGATGGCAGAGACAGACTTCCTACTGGCTTAAACCTATGTCTGAGCTGTCTTTCTCTGGTCTATACCCAATAACAAAATGAAAGAATAAAGTATATATTTCTACATGAGGAAGAAAAGCTAAGTAAAAGATTCCAAGAGGATGTGCTAGTAAAAGAAATCCATATATACATGCTACACTTGGTTCTTGGGACACACGTATTGCTAGTCAAACAAGCAGTAAACGAAAACAAACAAGCAAAAATCACCAGGACAAAAGTTGCAGCATCTATGGAAAATAATAAGGACTAAAATGGTTTCTTCTAAATACCTGTGATAAAGCCCATGTACCCACACCACGTCAGCCCTTTGGGTCTAGAAACAACACTGACGAATCTTTAAAAGGAGCCGGGGATGTGGCTCATTTGGCTCATTTGGCGAAGTGCTTGCCACGTGTCTGTGATAAAACACGACTAAAGCAACTAGAGAGGGGAGCTTATTTTGCCTTCCAGTTCTATAGGGAGAGCCCACCATGGCAAGGAAACCATGGCAGCAGACAGCTGGGTAGTCACATTTCACCACACAGGAAGCCAACGCATCAGAAACCGGAAGCAGGGTGAGGCTATGCGTTCTCAAACCCCCGCTTCCGGTAATGTTACTTCCTCCCTCCACCAACTGGGGACCAAATGTTCCAATATGTGAGCCTTATTGGAAACATTTCTCCTCTAAACTACCACATTCCACAAGCATGAGGCTCTGCATTTAGATTCTTAGTACCCACATAAAAAAAGCCAGGCAGGCCGCACAGGCTGTCATCCCAGTGCCATGCAGATGGAGGCAGAAGGGTCCCTGGGTTTCACTAGTCTAATTTAATCTGGGAGCCTCAGACTCAGTTAGAGGCATTGTCTGAAAAGGGAACAAGAAACTAAGGTAGGGAGTGACTGAGAAAGGCATCAAAGTTGACGGATGGTCTCCGCATACATGCACACACACACATGAGTGCACACACATACCATGAGAAAAGAGTAAGTCAAGTTACAATGCCGCGAGGGTCTTGTAGACTACACGCATGTTCTTGAACTCTATTCTGTATGCTTTGGTACATCCTAGGGGAAGAAGAAAACTTCACTGGATACATATGAATGCCCAGGACCCCGGCCCTGGGAAGAAGGGATGAGAAATTTAAGAAATGTTGCTATCTGTTGCCACGGAATTAAATTGACTTCTAGATTTGTTTGTTTGTTTTTCTTTTGAGTGTTTTTTTCTCCAGGCTTGTCTTCTTTACTTGAATTTTATTTACTATTTTGGCTGCCTACCACGTATGGAAAGACCATGTCAGAAAGTATGCTGTGAATAGGGGAGAAATAGCCACAGTGAAAAAGTGGTGAGTTCTACATGGCAACTGAAGGAGATGCTACAGTTTGGACCTCACTGCCACCCAAAGGCCCATGTGCAAAAGTCTTGCTCCTTAGAATGGCAGTATTAGAGCTGGGCATGGTGGTGCACACCTTTAATCCCAGCACTCAGGAGGCAGAAGCAGGTGGATCTCTGAGTTAGAGGCCAGCCTGGTCTAAAGAGTGAGTTCCAGGACAGCCAAGGCTACACAGAGAAACCCTGTCTCAGAAAACCAAAAACTCCAAATCAAAACCAAGCAACCAAATGAACAAAAACAAAAGAAACAAATGAAACCAAACAAAATAGTATTGGACTTAAGGAACCCTGTTGTGGGGCCTACTGTGAGGTAAAGTCACTGCAGGTGTTCCTTTGAAGGCTGTGGGACCCCAGGCTCCTCCTTTCTCTGTTTCATTCCAGGCATGAGGGAGCAGGTTTGCTCTACCACCACAGTGCTGCCACAGGCCCAAAGCGAGAGAGTCATTTGGTGACCTAGAATCTTCCAAATTGTGAGCCACAATAAACATTCTCTCTTTCTAAGTTAATTACCTTGGGCATTTTTATTTTACATTAACAGAAAGTTGACTAACAAGATCTTCTCTCAGATGTGCCTGTGTATGAGAATTGTGGCTTTTAAATTGTTAGCTGCAGTGTAGTTGCCCCAGGCCACACAACTTACTATAAATACTTCTTACCTCTCTCCTATCGTTTGCCAACGCCGGTAAGCAGACTCAGGGTTCAGACAGGAGCCAGAATGCTGTTCCACTGTGGGAAGGCCTGTGGGCCACCAGCGGCCTCTCAGGATTCTTGACTACATGTGCCAGGTTGATTACAGTCACAGCTTTCTGCTCCCTATAATTTTGTGGGAAGGTAGTCAGAGAAGGAAGCAAAAAGACCAGGCACAGTGGTCTGTGTGGTTTGACAGCAGGACTCCTGGAGAGGCCCAGGGATGTTACACAAACCTAGATTGTAGCTGGGCGTTGAAGAGTCCAGGTGTTGGAAATAGTTCAGGATTACAAAGAAAGAGATCGCCACCTGAAGAGTCTGGACGAGGGGAACTTTGCTCTTGATCAAGGGGTATGCTGGGAAGAGTGAATGGAGGCAGGAAGTGCATTTGGTATTGTAGCGACCCCGCCCCACCCCCACCACAGGTACCTAGAGTTCCACATGAGTTTCCAGGGAGGGCCACAAACTTGCAGCTAGCAACCGTTCCAAGGAGCTGGCACCTGGGACCAACCAATCAGAGCTACAGGTCACAGTGACCAGAACAAACAAAAAATTTCCCTCTGGGGTCTGGCCCTGGACCCAGCCAATCAGCTTAAAGGGCAACAACATTCCTGTACCCCTCTAACCTACCATGTAACAGCAAGGCTTGGAAACCCCCACCTGCAGTTTTTCCCTTTAAAACCCCTGAACCCCTAGCCCTAGGGGCTGCCATCTTCCCTACTCACGAGGCTCTGAGCTTGAGCTTGATCAATAAATGAGACTCTGTGTGATTTGCAACCAGCTGGTTCCTGGTGGTCTTCGGGGGTCTCACAGCTAGGGCATTACAGTATTTATTCTAAAACAGGTGATAACTGTGTCTTTTTCCCATTGGTTAGTATGTGACTTCACAATCTTATTTAATTGGCTAGTCTGAAAAGAATTAGTACACAGGAAATGAAGGAAGGGGATAGGAGTCAATGCTCCAGGGCACCAAATTCCTGGAATACAGCAGTGGACTTTCTTTTCCTTTTTGGGTTTTTTTTGTTTTGTTTTGTTTTTGTTTTTGTTTTTGTTTTTTGAGACAGGGTTTCTCTGTGTAATCTTGGCTGTCCTAGATTCTCTTTGTAAATTAGGCACAGAGATCCGCCTGCCTCTGCCTCCCAAGTGCTGGGATTACAAGAGTGCACTACTGTGCCTAGGTAGTAGTGGACTTTTACGTAAACAAATGTTTTACCGTGTGGAGAGGTGGGAAGATTAAAACATTTGCAATGCAGGGAGGAATACAAAGATTTGAATTCTTTGTCCTAAACACAAGTTTTATACAAAAGGCTTATATTTGATCTTTCTTACTTTTTTTTTTTTTTTTTTTTTGGTTTTTCAAGACAAGGTTTTTCTGTGGAGCCTTGGACTCACTTTGTAGACCAGGTTGGCCTTGCTCTCACAGAGATCCGACACCTCCCTGAGTGCTGGAATCACAGGCATGGGCCATCACACCCAGCTACATATGATATTTCTCACACTGGGGTGCTGAAGTTTGGCTTAGAATAGATCGAGCCAAGGGCAGAGGGAAGAGTGAATTAGGCCATCAAAATCCAAATCAGCAGTGCTGAACCCACACACACACAAGCACTAACACATACATACATATAATCACACACCACATACATACACACAAATATACACAGACACATACACATACTCACACTCACATGTAGGAGAGATAAACATGTTTTTGTGTTGATTCCAAGTGTGGGATGGGGAACAGACTAATGAGAGAGCAGGATGTTGATCCCTTTAGAAGTCGAACTACTTTGTGGGGGAGTTTGGATGTTGCCAGCTGAAAATACCCTAGTAAAGACTCTGAGAGGAGATATATAGATGTATAGATGAGCCCAAAAGAAGAGGCGGGCAAGAGAGAGAGAGAGAGAGAGAGAGAGAGAGAGAGAGAGAAAGAGAGAGAGAGAGAGTAGACTTGGGATTGTTTTGGCTGTTCATCAACACTTCAAGAGATGCTCCTAGCGAGAACTGCTCCAGGGAAAGGCTTTGGACTCCAGCTGAGGCTCCAGGTTCTGGTTGCTCCAGGTTCCAGCAGCAACTTTGGTGGGATTGCTGGTTTTCTAAGGTTCTGCTGACTATGCCAGGAGAATTGTTCCTTGGAACTGATATCCTTAAGCTTTCATTATTGTATTTTTTAATCTCCTTTTCCTATTGTTTGGGTTAGTCAGGTGGTAAAGGAGGTATGCTCATTTAATAAGTTCATAATAAAATATAATTGTTAATAAAATTGAGCCTACACTCACACACACTCACATATACACATACTCATACACTCACACACATGCTTACACACTCACACATATACACATGCTCACATCCACAATCACATATACATATACTTATACACACACTCACACATACTCACATACATACACTCTCACACACATACATACACATAAATAAATACACATACCCACACCCCCCCACACCTCCACACACACACACATACACCTTGTGCCTGAAGGATTTGGTTTGTTAGGTTGACTCAGAAACTTGTAACATTTGGTGGCCCAAAAGAACAACACGGTGATTACAGATGGACTGTAGCCATTGTCTAAGAAACAGTCTTAGATTTAGATGATTCCAGAAACTGAAAGGCCATGTCCTAAGGTTGTAGAGGTCAGAACAAGGCCACAGGAAAAAAGAAAAGGTGTGGGTGTCTGACATGGGACGGGGCAGGTGAGGGAGTCTGCTGTAGTTCAGGACTGAGTAAAAGTAGACAGAAGCGCTCAGAGAATGGACTGCATAGAATCTCTGCACACAGGAAGGGGCCCTTCTCCCCAAAAAATGAGGTGGGTTTTTTTTTTTTTGTTTGTTTGTTTTTTGTTTGTTTTGTTTTTGAGACATGGTTTCTTTGTGTAGCCCTGGCTGTCCTGGACTTGCTTTGTAGACCAGGCTGGCCTCGAACTCACAGTGATCTGCTTGCCTCTGCCTCCCAAGTGCTCAGATTAAAGGCATGCCCCACCACTGCCCGACTGAGAAATGCTTTTGAATACTGTACCCAGAAAGAAAACCAAGGTCACCTGAGACCCGGACCCCCAAGAGACTTGGGTAAGTCTCCCTGTTAGGATCTGAATGTCTGAGTCCCCTCTAAACTCATATGTTGACTTGCAGTCTTCAATGCAGTGCTATGAGGAGACACGACCCTTGGGAAAGGCAGCCTTCATAATGGAATTTGCTTCTTTACACAGAGGCTTAAGGACGCTCTATAGCCCTTCTGCTGTGGAAGTTCCAGTGCGAAGCATTGTCTGCAGGAGGAGGCTACCCCTGCCAATCACCAACTGCCTTGATCTTGGACTTTTCAGCCTTTGGGCTGGCAAGAAGTCAATTCTCGTGTCTGTAAACCCTGAGTCTGAGCTGTTTTGTTCTAACGGTTTGCACGGGCTGAGACAACCAACCTATCATGGGTTCTGGGGGACGCACCTGGGATACATGTTGAGGGGTGCAGCGTAGAGCTCTCCCTTTGAGACAATGGCACTTGTTCTGATGTTCCCCAGATCCTTTAGGGTTGGAGAATGCTGGGAATGGACAAATACCCTCCTACGCACTTGAGGTATTAAAAGTTTAAAAAGCACAAGAAGAATGCTATAACTCAAGTTGGCCCCAAACTCCTTGAGGTCATTCTTCTTCATCCTGCTAAGTGCTGAGTTTATAGGCATGTACTGTGGGAGGCCTGGAGGTCCATGAGGTCACAGATCAGCATTAGGTGAACCTAGACTGTTAGCACATGGCGTTGTTCCTTCAAGGAAAGGAATTCATATCCTAGTGTCTGTCCAGAAGGCTGGGAGCAAGCAGCTAAGCATTCTAGCCTGGCCATCTTTGCACTATCTGTGTGGTGGGAGAGCACATCAGACCCTTCCACAGACACCCCGCCCCCACCCCCATCAATAAGCTTGTTTTTCTCAGTCAATCTATAAACCCATCCTTATGGAAGGCATTACATGTACCTTAGAAAGAGTCTCAGTGCAGTCAAGTCTGAACTTTATTTACTTTGTTCCCCAAGGAGATTTATGTTTGCTTTCTTGTACACACAGGATTGAGTTAATTATCACCAGGTACACTGGATAGTTTTATGTCAACTTGACATAAACTAAAGTCATTTAAGAGGAAGGAACGTCAATTGAGAAAAAGGCCTCCGTAAGATTATGCTGTAGGCAAGCCTGTGCGCCACAGGTTACAGTGCAAGGTGTTTTCTTAATCGGTGATTGATAGGAAGGGTCCAGCCCATTGTGGGTGGTACCACCTCTGGGCTGATGGTCCTGGGTTCTATAAGAAAGCAGATTGAGCAAGCCAGTAAGCAACACCCCTCCATGGCCTCGACATTAGTTCCTGCCCTCACCTCCTTTGATGATGAACACTGCAACTGTAAGCCAAATCAACCCTTTCCTCCCCAGTTTGCTTTTGGTCATAGACACCCTAACTACGACACCAGGAGCGTTTTCAACTAATTGTGTTATATTTAAATAGGCCGAGAATAAACTGCTTAGTGTCAGACTCCCCAGGTTTGGGCCAACACAGCCCACGTAGTCACGTTGAACTGAACTTTCTTCTTGCCACCTGTGGATTGTTTACACTGCGGACTGTGGTGGTCACAGAGACTACCTCCCAGTGCACCACCACTCCCAGCCTTTTGATGTGTGGTCTTAAACTGTTTTTACTTCCCCTGGGTGTCTCTATCTCTTCTGGGTGTTATATGCATAGACCTGAGGATCTTTTCTTGGTCTGGAAAGGCTGGAGACAGGCAGCCTCAACCAAGCAGCTTGAGTACCACCATGAGTAGGAGAGGATGCTACAGGTTGTCTACCTAGATGAACCCATAGCATCCTGGGGCTGTGACCTCTACAGGCTGCATTTTCCCTAATCAGCAAAATATGGAAATACTCACACTGGCTCCAGAGTTGTTCTGTAGCTTAAATGAAGACAAATATATATATATATATATATATATATATATATATATATATATATAATACAAATATACATATCAGATCACTATGAGCAATTAATTGAGACAATGATACAAAGTGTTTGTTTAATAGTGATATACGGAGCCTTTACTAGGCCGAATCACTGAGAATCAGGCAGTGAACAAACACATCTTGATGATTGCGTCCTGCACTAGAAGATGCTGTTAATCTAGTGAGTAAGTAAGAAGACAACATAGTATTAGATGGTATGGAGAGTGCAAATAAGGGCTGAGAGGAGGAGGAGGAGGAGGAGGAGGAGGAGGAGGAGGAGGAGGAGGAGGAGGAGGAGGACTGATTTAATGTGAGTGACAGAGTCAGCCAGGTAGCAAGAATGGATAGGGACAGAACATGACAGACCTGAGGAATTTTAAAAGGGAAGAATTTCAGATAACCTCAAAAAACATATTAAGTGGTTAGTAAATGTTAATAAGATAACTGATAATGATCTGAATTATGCTTTTGAAATCTTGCTCGGATTGTGTGCTGATTTAATGAAAATGGCTCATAGGGAGCGGCACTATCAGGAGGTGTAGCCTTGTTGGAGGAAGTGCGTCACTGGAGTTGGGCTCTGAGTTTTCAGACTCTCAAGCCAGGCCCAGTACCTCACTTTCTCTCTCCTCCTGCTGCCTGCAGATCCGGATGTGGAACTCTTGGCGCCACGTCTGCACGTGTGTCACCGTGCTTCCCACCATGATGATAATGCACTAAGCCTCTGAAACTGTAAGGCAGTCTCGATGAGATGTTTTCCTTTGTAAAAGCCGCTGTGGTCACGGAGTCTCTTCACAGCAATAGAAGACTGACTAAGACAGACTGCCTCCTGGACCATGGATTTTATGGGAGACGGACAATAGTGGGAGCAGAAGCCCACTTAGGAAATAGACACAGTAGCTCACAGAACAGAAATGAAGACTCCTGCCTTAGTGGAGGTTGAGAGCACTGGGTGGCTAGACACAACTTGGAGATAAAGTTGGCAACATTTCCTGGTGACTTTGTTGCCAGTAGGGAAGGCTGGGAGTTCTCAGAGAGACTGAGGCCTCCAACCAGTGACTCCATGATTTTGTCACCATGAGATAAATAATTCAGATACAAAACAAAGGAAGGAATCAGGAGGAAGCCTTGTAACAGGGTGAAACACATGGAAGGAACATCTCAAGAGAGTGAAAGCTGCCAGGAATCTGGAGACACGCTTTAATGGAAGGAGGATAATTAATGAGTTAAGGTGGCAGGCAGGGCAAGGCGAGGAACTCCCGGAATAGGTCTGATTTTCCTGGAAGTAGGTCAGCTCTCTTGGAAAAGCCAAGTCAGTTGAGTACTGGAAAGTGTCACTGGTGTCCATCCTCAGATGGGATTTTTCAGATGAAATGTGTTAAATGAGTGACAGGCGTGGGAAATTTTGCAAAGCGGATGATATGGAGAACCCATTAGACTCAAGCAAAGTAGACTGAGTTCTGTCTGGTCAACCATGCTGCTCCCAGCTGGCTTTGGAGCCCCCCCCCCCCACTGCACCACAGCTCTGGGGCAGCATCAGCCTCGAGCCACTACATGTTTTGCCTCCCTTGTACATGTGCAACCTGCCTTCCAGTGCATGTAGGGATTGAAGATAAAAGGGAACGGATTCTAGGCCTCTGATTTATGCTTCATGTGAGTAATGATAGTTTAACTTGTGAGAATGTGGGTTCCAGGGATTGGATTCAGGTCCCCAGGCTTGATGGCAAGTGCCTTTCCTTGCTGACTCACCTTGCCAGCCCGAAAGCTTCTTACCATTATGGGGAGATTGAGAAACAAGTTGTGGTGGATATCTACTTAAGGTATACTAGATTTAATATCCCTGTTTGTCATCTTACTGGAGATGTCAAGCATACAAGGGAAAAGGCAGGGACCCTCGAGAGAGCAATAGGTGTTCTCTCTTCCCGGGTACACAAAGCTCAGAGAGGTGAGGCACCAGAATCCAAAGAATGGAATTCACAGACCACAGAAGGTGAAGATTAGGACAGATTTATCACAGGCTCACAGACGAGTACTGCACACAAACAGAGCTCCTGGGTGGCAGGAGCGGGTTCCTGGAAGTGGGTTCCTGTCTAACTGTTAGTCTGTGGTCCTCTTAAAGGTCTTATGGCACAAACTAGTGAGGCACAGGGAGGTGAGCTGGCCAGTCCAGTTGGCTCACCAACCCTGTGTCTACCTGCCTCTCAATTTCAGTCATGTCTTTTACATACAGATCCTAGGCAGTGGTGCTCATCTGGGTGTGTAAAAGGAGAAGAGAGAACAAGGCCTCAGAGCAGGAACCAAAGCCCCTTTCTGGTATTTTTGGCTTCTGACTAAGACAAAACCCAGGATATTCCCTGCTTCTTCTCGCTAAACTGCCAGACCACTCTCTACCTCTCGTTCTCATCAAATACCTGAGGATGTAGGGTGAAGGAAGACAGGATTAGAAATGCAGGTCACAGCCGGGCGCGGTGGCGCACGCCTTTAATCTCAGCACTCAGGAGGCAGAGGCAGGCAGATCGCTGTGAGTTTGAGGCCAGCCTGGTCTACAAAGCAGGTCTAGGACAGCCAGGGCTACACAGAGAAACCCTGTCTTGGAAAACCAAAAAAAGAAAGAAAGAAAGAAAGAGAGAAATGCAGGTCACAGTATAACTCTAGGCAATGAGAGAACCCAGAAGAGTAGACAGAGAAGAGAAAGGACCCAGAACTTGAGCCCCATGTCACAACAGTATTCCAAGATTGAGATCCTTGAAGGAAGAAGAGATGGCTACAATCTCACTGTTCTTTGTAAACAGCAAGAGAAGAAAGTCTTTCAACAGGGAGGGAGTCGCCAAAGGCAACAGCGTCAGCTCTTGTGGAAAGGTTAAGTCAGTTGACTACTGAAACGTGTCACTGGGTTTGACAACCAGGAAGATGCCCATGACCTTTCAAAGCCTGGCTGCTATGGTTAGGAAGAAATACAGACTTGGTGATGAATGAGGTGCAGAAAGCTTAGGGGAAGGCGGTGGAGCTGGCGACCTATGGTCTTTGGGATGCTCTTTTAAAGACTGGAATAGTGAAGGAAAGGTTCAAAGAAAAACCTTCCTACTTCCAAGACAGAGAGAGAAAGGGTGTAGGCATCCTTAGTCCAGGCCACTCCAACCCAACTCAGAGACTGCATCAAAGCACTGCCAACCCCACCCCCTCCTAGGCAGTCCAGAGCCTCCCTTCACTGCTCCTTGCTACCCTCCCCATCTTAGCAGAACCTTGAGGAGGTTGGCTCACAGCAGGCACAGCCCAACATTTGTATTGCAATGGTATGTGTTTTTCTATACATTGAGAAACCCAGCCTGGACTATTTTAACACTGACAAGAAGTAATCAAAATATTCACTTTTAAATCATCTTTTGTATGGGCATTTAATGTTAATGACCCTTCGCTTTCACTCCAAGGTTTTGGAAAGCTCCCATCTCGTTAATGAGATGCTTAAACAAATTCAACAACATGACTAATTCTTCGATCTAGTCACCAATTCCAACAAGACATTTCTCTTTAGGAAAAGCTCATTTGGCATGCACATTCATTTGATGTCTAGTTATAGATAATATAATTTATGGGCTGTGAGGCAAGAATATCCTATTCTAACAATGGGCTAGTCGAGTCTGCAACTGTTTAGTCCGTTCCATTTCCTCAGCAGCAGTTCCTCAGAAAACTAGTGAACAAAAACCATTGTGCTTGAATTCAGTTCCCAGCCTCATCCTCCAAACTCTCCCCACAAGGCAAAGCCTGCCTTGACTTGCCTTCTGCATTCCGCCCTGAAGAAACTGTTATTTCTAGATCTCTAGAGGCTAAACTGGTTAGTCAGAGACAGCCAAGTTCATTCCAAATGCCTCCCCTCTTGGACGTCATTTCTGTGATTCCCCACCCCTTTTCATGAAGGCTGAGAATGGGTGAGGTAGGGGAGGGAGACAGAGAGAGAGAGAAAAGAGAAAAGCAGATCCTTTTAAGATGGTGTCTATACACTTTAGTTTGTTGTTGTTGTTGTTATTGTTTTGAGACAGGGTTTCTCTGTGTAGCCTTGACTGTCCAGGACTCACTTTGTAGACCAGGCTGGCCTCGAACTCACAGCGATCCACCTGCCTCTGCCTCCCGAGTGCTGGGATTAAAGGCATGTGCCACCACCGCCCGGCTACACTTTAGTTTTGAAGATGTAATATCAAGGCATTAAAAATGAAAAAGGACAAGTTGTCATAAACTTAACTTGGCTGTTGGAAATTTATAAAGATCAAATAATAAGTTCATTGCTCACTATTATCATTGGGTTAAAGAGAGGAACAGTCTTTGAGGCTATCTGAGCCCACTCACCCCCACCCTTTGCCCAATGGCAGTGCTGGTGACAATACCCTAAATAGAAGGACTCTGGCTGGAGAGAGAGAACCCTCAAGGCAGGTTTCTGTTTACCAGGAACTTCCCTTTATCCAACCCTAAAGGGAAATTACCTCGGGCAAAGGCATCTAGTTGTCACTCTTAATAGCCTGTATCAGCTCAAATCCCCCACTCCACCCTACTGACTGTCATACAAAATCTGCTTATTTTTATGTCATTTTGTGTCTCTCTTCCCCCAACCCTGAGAGAGAGTCCTGGCAGTTTGATCCCCAATAAACCTTTCTTTCTACCCTCAGAGTGGTTCAGTTTGGTGGTTTCATTGTGCCCTTGCTTACACTCACCCCTTCATAGTATCATAACACACACACACACACACACATACACACACACACACACACACACACACATATATATATATATAAAATTTATATTATATGGCATATAATATAAATTAAATATAAAAATTTGTAAGCTGGGGAGTGGTGGCACTCAGAGAAACCCTATCTCAAAAAAATTATATATATATATATATATATATATATATATATATATATATATATTCATATATCACTTGAAAGAATAGATTTATCTTTGACTTCTTGCTATTCATAAATAGAGGTTTTGCCCCTGATATCTGTTCTTTCTCCATGTCCTGATACCCACTGTACCACAGAACTATATAGCTTCCAAGACTGATTGGCAAAGATGCTGAACCAGGAGGATCACAGGTTCAAGGCCAACCTAGGTGCTTAATGAGACCTTGTCCCAAAGCCACTACTATCTCTCCTCCTCCTCCTCCTCCTCCTCCTCCATCTCCTTCTCCTCCACCTCCTTCTCCTCCTCCTCCTCCTCCTCCTCTTCTTCTTCTTCTCCCCTTTCCCCTGCCTACCCTTCTTCTTGAGATAGTCTCACTTGTAGCCCTAGCAGGCTTGGAACTCACTATGCAGAGCAGATTGGCCTCAAACTCACAGAGATACACCTGCCTCTGCCTCCTGAGTGCTGGATTAAGGATATATGATACCACATCCAGATACTTTAGCATGGTTTTTAAAATTATGGAAAGAATAGGATTAGAGAGTTGGCTCAGAGGTTTAGAGCACTCGATGCTCTTCCAGAGGACCCAAGTTCAAGTCCCAGCATCCACATGGTAGCTCACAACCATCTGGAACTGTAGTTCCAAGAAATCCAAGGGCACCTGACATACATGTGCTGCACAGACATACATGCAGGAAAAAAAATCTATTAAAATAGTAAAACGATAAAATATAGTATGGAAAGAAAACACTAAATGAATGACAACATTAGGTTTGTTTTGATCCCAAGTGTGGGATGTGAAATTGTTTTGTGTTGAGGACATGTGATGTTTGTTCACTGGAAACAGACTGGGGAGAGGGCTCCTGATCTTTGTCAACTGGGAACTGCCTCCCGTGTGGGGTGTGGTCTTTGCCAGTTGAAAAACTTCCTGATACCAACTCTGGCTCTGAGAAGAGATAAATAGGAGCCCCCACCCCACCAAAAACAAACAAGCCCCCAAAATCCAGAGAGACATTGCATCACATACTTTGTGTTGTATCGAGATGCTCCTAGAGAGATAGGCTCCAGAGACAACCTTGAAGAGACTGCTTTTGGTTCCTGCTGTGGCTTCCACTGCTGCTTGTTCCTGCTGCTGTGTTTTCTGTTGAAATCCTGACTATAAAGAGTGGAATGGCCCCAGGGAACTGAGTCTAAAAAGGTCTACTTCTACTGTCCCTACTAACCTTTCTCTCCTCTCTAGGGTAGGTGGGCTGGAAGGGAGGTAGAGGGCATTAAAGAACCCCAAGTCTTCAAAAGATCAAAGCCTATAGATTTGATGTCACAGTTTGTCATGTTTTTCAAAGTTTCTTATGACGAGGGACAAGTGATGAAAACTGTTGAGCACAACTTCTGGGCAAGGCAAAGTTAACGATTCCCACGAAGCAGATGTTCAATAACTTCTTACTGATGAAGACATTATACTTTAAGACGTTGAGGTGCTTTTTTTGATGTCACAAAAAAAAGCAGAGACCCAATGAAATGGTTTTGACAGCTCAAATCGGGGGCACTATATTGTCTTCTATGGCTTACTGGGGAGTTCACTCTCCACCAGGAAGACAGTACCCAACCCTAGGGATCCCAGCCTGCTGCCAGCTCCACCTGGTACACACTTTACCAGAGTGTCCTTGGGGTGCAGGCAGCAGGGGTGAAGTAGGGCAGAGCAGTTAGTTCTGGGCTCCAGTACAGCTGGAACCCACTTGTAGGTAAGGAGAAATGCCAATTGGGTCAGGTCATGCTACTGCCCATCTGAGGATGGCCTCCCAGGTTCCCTTCCAGGTAGAACAAAGAGGTAAAGGAGAGAGGGGAACACCCCAGGGGAACCTGCCAGGCCCCTGGGCATAGGAAAACAGCAGCACAGGAAGTAGAATCAAAGGGCAGCATGAAGGAGAGTCTTGGATAGGGGGTGTCCTGTGCAGGACGAGGCTGGGAAAAGGGAGGAACAGGCTGGACTTGGCCAGTTTAAGACCTTTGTACTGAAGGCAGCTGCTGTATCCTGGGGCAACAGCAGAGAAAACGTACATTAGACCTGGATTCCAGTCTCGGTCCTGACACCAGTTGACACTGACAGCGGCGACAGCGTGGCGTGCCTGTCTTCCTTGTCTTTCTATTCTTGGCTCTGGGGAAACAGTTTCTTCACGTCTTTCTCAACCTGTGCTAATGATGTTCCCTGTCCTTGAGTCCTCTCTGGAGTTGTGGTTTTCTGTCTCTCTGTCTCCTTACCTTTGTAAACAACACTTGTGGCCCTTGCAGTAGCCACCTCCGACTTCCTTTTCCATCTTTCCTGTGTACCTCCCTCCCCTCCCCAGAGCTTCTCTCTTCCATGAAGACTCTCACCTCATCCCCTATTTTGAGCTGGAGCCTCACTGTCTAGCTATGTAACCCAGGCTGGCCTTGAACTCATGACCTTCCTGCCTTAGTCTTCCCTGTGCTGAGATTAGTCATGCGCCTGTTAGCCAAGGCTCCTTCCTGATTCTTCTCTCTTCCATGGGGTCTCTGCATGCTGAGAGTTCCACAAGCCAGCACTTTGTCTTAAGTGCTGTGACCCTGGGCTTAATGCCGTCTCCTGTAACAGCACAGTGATAACAACCTCCCATGGCCACTGTGATCCTTCCAAACTGTTGTTCTTCTATGATGGAGCTTAATGTGGAGCATGTCAATCTATGGCTCTTTTGTTGTTGCTGTTCCGATTTCAAAAAGTATATGACTTCCTTCATTTATCATGAGGAGCGCTGCTCCCAGCTAATCGGTGGGACCAGTTAACAATCAGTGCTGGCTAGTTTTATGTCAACTTGACACAAGCTAAAGTCATCTGAGAGGAGGAAGCCTCAATTGAAAAAAAAATGCCTCCATTCAGCTGGGCGTGGTGACGCATGCCTTTAATCCCACTACTTGGGGGGGAGAGGCAGGTGGATTGCTGTAAATTCAAGGCTAGCCTGGTCTACAAAGGGAGTCCTGGACAGCCAAGGATACACAGAGAAACCCTGTCTCGAAAGACCAAAACCAAAACCAAACCAACCAAACAAACAAAAACAAGAACAACAAAAAGCCTCCATTAGACCAGGCTGACAGCAAGCCTCTAGGGCATTTTCTTAATTAGTGATTGACTGGAAAGGGCCCAGCCCATGGTGGGTGTGGTGCTATCCCTGGGCAGGTGAGCCTGGGGCCTATAAGAAAGCAGTCTGAGCTGGGTGTGGTGGCACATACCTTTAATCCCAGCACTCAGGAGACAGAGGCAGGTGGATCCTTGTGAGTTCGAGGCCAGCCTGGTATACAAAGTGAGTCCAGGATGGCCAAGATAACATAGAGAAACCCTGTCTCGAAAAACCAAAATTAAAAAAAAAAAAAAAAAAAAAAAAGGCAGACTGAGCAAGCCATGGTGAGCAAGCCAGTAAGCAGTACTCCTCTGTGGCCTGTGCATCAGCTCCTGCCTCCAGGTTCCTGTCAGGTTTGAGTTCCTGTCCTGACTTGCTTCAGTGATGAACAGTGTATGGAAGTGTAAGTGAAATAAACCTTCCCTCAGCAACTTGCTTTGGTCATGGTCCTTCATTGCAGCAATAGAAACTCCAACTAAGACACAATCTCATTTTTTTTCTTTTTTAACTTTTTTTTGAAGATTTATTTATTTATTGTATATGAGCACTCTATTTGCATAGATACCTGTATGCTGGAGGAAGAGGGCATTAGATCACATTACAGATGGTTGTGAGCCACCATGTGGTTGCCGGGAATTGAACTCAGAACCTCTGGAAGAGCAGACAGTGCTCTTAACCACTGAGCCATCTCTCCAGCCCCTCATTTTTTTTTTTCTTACGAAGCCCTTAGTCTAGAAAAAGAATATACCCTGGACCAGGCTCCTCCTCCTCCTCCTCCTCCTTCTTCTTTACATTATTTCTTCTGTCCTGATTCCCCAACAGGTATCATTGAGGCAGGCTAGAAAGACCGTAGATATTGAGGGGACATGAGACAGAAACCTGGCTTATGTCCTTTTGTGGCTGAGACCACAAATTGCTTGCAAAGGACTGTAATTCATTTTCTGAGAAAAAGCTCATACACAAGATTATGACTCCGGTTTATAGCTGAAACACCTGCCTTGGGCCAGGGAGCTATCTTAGTCCCCAGAGTCCTGGTCTTGAAAAAATAAAGACCAGAGTCTGGCTAAAAAAAAACCCAAACCAAACCAAAAAAAAAAAAAAAAATCCAAGGATGATGGTGCCTGAGGTGTGATACCTGAGGCTGACACCTAAGGCACAGCCTCTGCACACGTTCAAACACTTGTTCACAGGCAACCACATACAGCTACACACGTACACCAAACAGGCTTTGACATTTTAACCCTATGGAGAATATGAATTTCTTTGACCTTTTCTGACCTATGTCTCTCTTATCAGCCTTTAAACGTGGACAGTGTACCTCACAGAGCAGTTTATAATCTCCTTTACTAAAGAAAAGTTCTTTAAGTCAGATGTGATGGAGCAACTCCATATCCCAGGACTCAGAAAAAGAGAGGCAGGAAGATTGCAAGTCCAATGCCAGCCCGGGCTACATGATACCGCTTCCAAAAAAAAAAAAAAAGAAAACAAAACAAAACCCGTTTGGTATGTGGGCGTTTGTTCAGTTGGTAGAGTGCTTGCCTAGCATGTACAAGGGAGAAGGAGGCGGAAGTTCAACGCCCTCAGCTTCATCGCAAGTTCCAGAGCAGTCTGAGCTACATGAAACTCTTTTTCAGAAGAAAAAAGTTACCAACACCGCGCGCATGCTCGAGTGAGTGCGTGCGTGCGTGTGTGCGTGCATGCTTACGAGCATGGGTGCGTGCGTGTGTGTTTATTGTTAAAACACATGGATGTGACTTTGATACCTTCCCTCTTGAGAAGCCCACGGGCACGGTGGTGGTTTAAATGCGAATGGATCGCCAACCCCCCCTCACCCCGCCCTTTTGTTTGAATGCTTGGTTGCTTGGTTTCCAGTTTGGGAAGGTTTAAGAGATGTGCCCAGTTAGCTCTTTTCTGCTTCCTGCTTGTGGATCAAATGTGAAGCTATCAGCTACTGCTCCAGTGCCATGCCTGCCTGCTGCTGCCATGTCTCCCGACCCCCGCCGTGATGATTCTGGACTTGTCCACTGCAACTATGAGCCCCAGCAAACTCTTTTTTTTTTTTTCCCCCCAATAAGTTGCCTTGGTCATGGTGTCTCTTCATAGCAATAGAAAAGTAACAAAGAGAGGCACCTTGGATGTGTACAACTTATCCCTCCACGCCCCCGAAAATTGTTCTCAATAAACTCCAATTTTGCTTCATATGGACTTGCCCTGATATTCTTTTCTCACTTAAGAGTCTCAGTATCAGACAGGTGTGGTGGCACGCCTTTAATCCCAGCACTTGAGAAGCAGAGGCAGGCAGATCTCTGTGAGTTCGAGGTCAGTTTGGTCTACAAATGAGTTTCAGGACAGCCAGGGCTACACACGGAGAAACCCTGTCTCAGGGGGGAAAAAGGTCTCAGTTTCACGTGAGGAACTTCTGAGGTAGCACAGTTGCCAATGTTGAGCTATGCCACTGTTATTACTGTGTAGCACCTGTTGGCCTAGGGCATTTGCTGTCGTGCCTATCCCAGACCACAGGTCTCAGATGTCCTCTCGAGCCTCCTGGACTCCTATCTGGCTACTGAGCAACCTACATCCACCTTCAGGCTCCTTCCATGACTGTTCTTCTGAGGCCCAGCACCTAGATGTGGCCTGATTCTTTCTACTCAGTTCTTGGCAGCCCACCACTGTCTAGAGTAGTTCTGCTAAAAGTATTCTTAGGGAATCTCAGGAAAAGCTGGCCTTTCTGTGTCTCTCCTGCACATGGAGTGGGACCCTCACACTTAGCGTTTCTTAAAAAAACAAAACAACAACAAAAACCACAAAAAAAACTTTATTTTTTTTAAGTTTATTTATTCTTAAGTTTATGTGTATGAGGGTTTTGCCGGCAATATATGTGTGTGTTTGCACCATGAATGTGCAGTGTGCACAGAGGCCAGAAGAGGGTGTCAGATCCTCCGGAATTGGAGTTACAGATAGGCGTTAGCCATTGTGTGAGTGTTGGGAACCGAACTTGGGTCCCCTGGAAGACAGCCAGTGCTTTAACCAGTAGCAGTCTCTTCTAACCAGTAGCCATCTCTCCAGCCCTGAATGTGCCATTTCTCGAATTACAGCTAAATCTGTTACATTTGATATTAATTTTAGGCTCGATTACTTATCCTTTTTCTGTAGACGGCAGATCTCATGCTACTTTATCCTTTCCTCTGTGTCATTAACAATCACATACCACAGTCCTGAAGTATCTTCTTTCACTTTTTTCTATACTTATCCCTTTGCTAACCCAATCATGGACAAATATTAATCATTTTCTTCTCTCATAAGCAAAAAATACTGTGCAAAGTAAAAAAAAAAAAAAAAAAAAGCATGATCTTACCATACATCAAACAAGAAGAAAGAAAAAATGTATGTACTTCTGAAATCCTGCTGCATATTAATAACCAGTAACCACGCTGAGACATAACCTGCCAATTAAAAATTTCATGTTTTATCATATGCATATTTTTTTTACCCATTTGACTTTAGTGAGAATATTCAAGTTTTATTATTATTAATACTAATAATTCTAAGTCAGTACTAATACATTTTACTATTATTAATTGTGTCTGTGTGTGACTATGTGTGCACCCGTGTGTATGACACCATGTACATGTAGAGGTCAGGGGACAACTTTGTAGAGTCAGTTCTCTCCTTCCACCTTTATGTGCATTTAGTGATCTAACTACCTAACTGATGTCACCAGGCTTGTGTGGTAAGTGACTTTACCATCTCACCAACTTTATATTGTAGCTTTCTTTCTTTCTTTTCTTTTTTTTAAATCTGTCTTTCACTTAAGCATCCATACCAGGACATAGCCAAGGTTAATTTAAGCTTTTTTCCCCCCCTCTCTCTCAGTATTATGTGAGATGAGGACAATAGAGAAAAATAAGATAATTTGTAGAACTTTGCACATTGAGTTGTGAGCAGTAACACTTGCAACAGTGCATCTGGCATGGGTGTGGTAACAGACCTGTAATCTCAGAACCCAGGAAGAAATAATGACAAAGACAAAACACCATTCTACTCCATGAAGAGCCAAAAAGGTCATTCTCAGGAAGGCCCCAGGAATGACCTCAGCCCACATCACTAAAGCATAGCAGTCCTCTTTCGTGTGCTCCACAGGAGGATTATAAAGTGGGACCAAACCCAGAATTCTCACTTCTTGCTTCAGATGTATTGTGACTAAGATGCAGTCTGTCAATGAGCTTCCCTGGAGGACAGTCCTTACAGGAAAGTCTTTACAAGATCACTCCTATAGGAAAGTGTTAGTCTCCACAGTGCTCCACCGAGTCCCGACTGGAACAGTAGAGACTACGGCTCTTTGTTCTTCAAGTGTGAGGTGCACATGCCTTTATTCTGGAGGGCTTCACCCGCCATGTTCCTTAGGTGCTGCTTTAGAGGGTAGAAATGGGGAAATAGAAGGAACCAGAGGGTCGTAGAAACCTACAAGAAGAACATCATGAGGGGTGGATCTGTCTGGGCCCAGGGGGGTCTGCTCAAACTACTGCACCAACCAAGGACAATACATGCAGTAAACGTCGAACCCTTACTCAGATCTAGCCAATGGACAGGACATTCTCCACAGCTGAGTGGAGAGTGGGGACTGACTCTGACATGAACTCTGGTGCCCCATATTTGACCATTTCCTCTTGGTGGGGAGGCCTGGTGGCACTCAGTGAAAGGATAAGCAGGCTACCAAGATGAGACTTGATAGGCTGTGACCATATAATGGGGGAGGAGGTCCCCCTCGGTCACAGACCTGGGGGAGGAGAATAGGGTGAAAGCGGGAAGGAGGGAGGAACGGGAGGATACAAGGGATGGGATAACAACTGAGATGTAATCTGAATAAAAACAATGAAAAAAATAGCCCACGTTTATAATCTCCATAAAGGATGGACTCTGGTTGCCTAGAACATGAATATCAAAATTTATCAATCTACAGTGCGTTGTGGCATCTGTTGCGTCTCATGCATGTGTTGATTCTATAATATTTTTTGACTGATGTATGTCCTGGCTCCTTTAGTCTGGGAAGGGTTTTGCGACAGTTCCAACTAACTCGTTTGCTGACAGGGATGCTATATGACTTCTTAGGAGAATTCGTAGAAAAGGATGCAGTTTGTACCTAGCTCTCTGTGTCTCAGCATACACCATGCTACACCTGGCCTTCTGGGTAAAAGTTTCCATCCAACTATCGTGAAGCCAGCGTACTGGAAGGAGTAATTGAAAGGCCTTGGAGAGATGTAGATACGTAAGGAGCCCAGCCTGTCCCAGCCCTCAACTCCTGGAGTCTCGCAACATCAAGGGCTACAGATACTAGTGAGCTAAGAAAATCTGGCAACTATTGGCAAAAATCCAGATCAAACCCTTCCAGGTAGACACCTCCATAATGCAGGATTTACTCCTCCTTCATGACTCCCACCCCCCCCAAAAAAAGCAAAAGCAAAAACCAAAAACTAGCCGGGCATCGTGGTGCATGCCTTTAATACCAGCACTTGGGAGGCAGAGGCAGGTGGATCGCTGTGAGTTTGAGGCCAGCCTGGTCTACAAAATGAGTCTAGGACAGCCAAAGCTACACAGAGAAACCTTGTCTCAAAAAACCAAAACCAAACCAAACCAAAACAAAAACAAAACAAAAAACAAAAACTAAAGCAAATAAGTTTCCTGAAGAGAGTAGCCCATCAAAACACTACCAGGCATGCAAGCAAACAAGCTGACATAAATGAGGCCCATATGTGCACACATGGCAGAGTTTGTTCAGGCAACTATAAATAAAAGAAACATTACTAAATTAATGTGCTTAAGATGTTAATGTGATGTTGGGCATGGTGACACATGCCTTTAGTCCCAGAACTGGGGAGGCAGAGGCAGGTGGCTATCTATGAATTTAAGGCCTAGCCCTAACCCTGTGAGTGAGTGACAGGACTGCCAGGGCTACATAGAGAGACCCTATCTAAAAAATACACACACACACACACACACATACACACACACACATACTCACAATCACACACTCACATACACACGTTAATATGGTAAAGGAAAAAGTATGAAAAAAGAATCAACAACTTTAAGAAAGAAGGAAATGAAAATTCTAGGAAAATAAATAAATGAAAACTCAATGGTCATATTAAGAAGCAGGTTAAATAGGGCACTCAAGGGGCAGAGACAGGAGGATTGTGGCAAGTCTGAGGCCAGACTGATCTATATAGAGAGTGGTAGGCCAACCACCAGAGCTATATAGCAAAACCTTATCTCAAAAAGACAAAGAAGCCACACTGGCAACAGCCAACTAAACATAGTTGCAAATAAAATTAGGGAATTGGGTAATATATCAGAGGAAATTATCCAAGACTAGGCAAGAAATGCAAAGAGGAAAAAAATATGAAAGAAAGACCAAGATTTGGAGGATAATATGAAAAAGTCTTAGTCATATCTAGTATGAGTTATAGTTACATAAAGTAGAGAAAATTGCATGGAGCAGGAGTGAAGAAAAGTAACACTTGAATATAAAACATTTCTGGATTAAAAAAAATAAAGTTTTGTGTTTTTAGAGTAAAATGAGTATCAAATTCTTAAAACAACAACAACAACAACTAAAACTAAAACTAAAACCATAATCCACTTAGTGAGTCAAACCATTAATCCAAACACAAAGTGAAAATATTAAAATTTATTGGACAGAAAAAAAATCTCTGTAGAGTAATGAGACTGGAAGTAGACCCCTCAGTGCTAGAGCCCTAGACGGCAAAAGACAACTCAGGGCCAGTGCTAATCATTTTCAATGTAGAATCCCATAGCCAATGAAATTCTGACTGAAGCGTAGGAGAAAATTAAAATAGAAGACTCCCAGGCCTTTGGTGAAAGAAACTTAAAAGAACACTCTCAGCCGTCCATGTGCCAGTGTCTGGAGAGGTCTACGAAGCATATGCCCCTCCCTGCCACCTCTTCCTCCTGCAGCTGATGACACTGTATCACTTCCCTCCTCTGTACCCTGGCAAAGCCTTAGGGGGTGGACGTAATGTGGAACAGTGGACACACCCAACAATCTATGAATGGGCACTGTTCCGTGAGAAGGAAACATGGTGTGGGGGAGGGGCGGCGGCAGGGAAGCCTTCCTAGAGCCTTTTAGTCTGATTAATATACATAATGAATGACAACAGCTCTAGAAAAGAACGCCAGAAGCTGTTGGGGGGGGGGGTGTCTCAGAATGGTCTGGTAGTAGTAAAAGCAAACTGTATTTTTTTTTTTTTTTTTTTTGGTTTTTTCGAGATAGGGTTTCTCTGTGTAGCCTTGACTGTCCAGGACTTACTTTGTAGACCAGGCTGGCCTCGAACTCACAGCAATCCATCTGCATCTTCGTCCCGAGTGCTGGGATTAAAGGCGTGCGCCACCACGCCTGGCTTGCAAACTGTGTATTTTTAAGACACCCTTAAAACACAGTGACTTGGGCTGCTTGGAAAAAGAATTAGTTATACTGTGTAATCAGTAGCAGAAAGAGAACTATTGCTATACAAAGAAACCTTACTATACAAGACAATTTAATGTGGCAACGCAATGGATACGGTGTTCTCTTTCTTGATTTATCTTTCACATTATTTTATGTGTGCGCCTGCGTGTCTGTGCGTGCACCGTGGTTCATGCAGGTAGCAGAGGCCAGAAGAGGGCACTGGATCCTTTGAAGCTGGAGTTACAGGTGGCTCTGAGCTGCCCAACGTGGGTGGGTGCTGGCTACTGAATTTTGGGTCCTCAGGGAGATCAGCGAGTGCCATCTCTCCAGCCTCTGAACCTCTCTAGAAGACATCAATCCCATTTATACAGGATCTGCTATCATGACCCAAGCACTTCCCTAAGTGCTCATGGAAGTGAGAACTTCATCAGGAATCTGGGGGGACAAAGACATTCAGACCGTAGAACCAGCTGCACATGTAGCCAAGTCAAAGAAGCAACGTGGTGGGTCGTAACCTTAGCTCTGGGGTTTACACAGGAAGCCCTTGGGCAAGCAGTTTTCTTCTTTTCTAATTTTAGTGTCTTTTCTCTAAAAAAAAAAAAAAAAATTATATGTGGGGTGTGTGTGTGTGTGTGTGTGTGTGTGTGTGTGTGTGTGTGTGTGTGTGTGTGTGAGAGAGAGAGAGAGAGAGAGAGAGAGAGAGAGAGAGAGAGAGAGAGAGAGAGA
>OU015748.1:41389182-41406853 GCA_907169655.1 Acomys percivali
AGAGAGAGAGAGAGAGAGAGAGAGAGAGAGAGAGAGAGAGAGAGAGAAACTTTTATTTTTTAAAGAAGTATTTTATTTTGAGACAAGGTTTCTTTGTGTAACCTTGGCTGTCCTGAACTTGTTTTGTAGATCAGGCCGACCTCGAACTCACAGAGATCCACTTGCCTCCTGCTTCCCAGAATGTTGGGATTCCAGGCATGTGCCTCTTTGCCTGCCAGGCGAGAGAAACAACTCTTGGGAGTAGGGTTACTCCTTCTACCCACAAGGTCTGGGAATCTGAAAGTCGTCATCACCCTCATCTGTAGTCTCCACGAAAGGCACTGATACATGTTGTGGAGAACTGTGAGGATGGCATGAGGCAATGCAGGGGAAACTGATTTTTTTTTTTTTTTTTAGAGCCTCAAAAAATACATCTCAAAACTATATCACAATTGATTCTTTCAACACACTTGAGAAACACATGGCGTGCTGAGAACTGTAGTGGAGCCAGGATGATGGAGTAAGTGAGGAATACTATTGGCTACCCGGAAGAATGTATGTAAAAGCTAACTTCAGAAAAAAGTCTTCTAAGGCATTGGTGCTAGATGGTATCATCATTCAGTGCAGAGAGAGCAGACAGCCTTTTACCATGCAGCAAGGTCAGGAATACTTTTGTGAGGAAGGCAACCCTTAGGGTGAACAGTGAAAGACGAACAGGTGTTTTACAGGCTGAGTAAGAGGAAGAACATTCCAGAAGAGGGCACAGCCTGCCTGGAAACAAGTGGCCTGAGGGGGAACTACCTCTGTAAGGAACTCCGAGTGTTTGAAGAGACTGGTGAAGTAGGCACTAGGTAAGATATTAAGCTTCAGCTGTTATCCTTTAAGGGGCTAACTTTGCTCACAGCAAGGGGGATGACACACAAACAATTTAGAGGCAGCACAATTAAATAAGGGCATTTGGAGGGATGGCTCAGTTGGGAAGGCACCTACTGCCAAGCCTGACGGCCTGAGTTCAATACCCAGCCCTCAGAAGATGGAAGGTGGGAATTCCTGCACTTATCTTTTAACCTCCACGCCTGTGCATGGGCCCACACGCAAAAAATAAAATATAATTAAATTCAAAACTAATAAAGAAAATAATGCAAAGTCTCAGGAACTTGAAACAAGAGCCCCTAAACCAGGCCAGGGCAGTGAGTGAGAGAGAGAGACAGCAGGGGACTGGGGCAAGGGGAGACAATCGCAGAATGGAGGAACCTAGGATAATTTCTTTTTTCTTTTCTTTTGCATGACTAAGTGAATTGTGGTGACATTTACATAAGACTAGAGGGGAAAAATCAGCTGTCAGGGAAGCACACTGTTTTAGACAGGTTGAAAATAAGGCTGGGGGAACAGAGGCAGAACTTTCTGGCTTTGGGGCTGGAAAGATGGCTCAGCGATTAAGAGCACACACTGTTCTTGCAGAGGACAGGCTGTTGAATTCCTAGCACCCACACTGGGTACCTCATAACTCCAGCTCCCAGCAGGATTGGATGCCTCTGGCTTCCCATGAACATTTGTACTCATGTGCACAACCCCCCCCCCAACAGACGCATACACATATGTGAAAAATGAAATTCTAAAGATTCAAAATATGTTTGGGGGAAAAAAAAGTTTGCTTCTGTCCTGGGCATGTAGCTTAGTTGGTAGATAGACCACTTGCCTAGCATGAACGGTGGGAAGCAGAAATCATGGAAATCTGTTACCAGTAACCGAAAGCAATTGGTTGACAGGACCTGACAGACCACCAATCCACACTACCCGACCCTCAACCTGAAATAAATGCAGGATGGGCAATTTAGGCAGCGTGTAAGAGGTCACTGAACAAAACGTGGTAGGAAACAAAGAACAGCCAAGGACCAATTTACAGAAGAGACTGAGGAATACAAATCTAGTCAGTCAGGTCTTAGAAGACGAGGGGGCTGGAAAACATCCAATGGTTTAGGTTCTTTCCACAGACCTTAGGTGACCTTTGTCAGCGTAGCTTCGGCGGGAGTATTAGCCTCGTAAATTAGAATAACGTGGGAGCTTGCTGGATCAGGTATGTGTTTTGATTTCTCGCTCTCAAAACGTGTGAATGCATCTGTCTACCAGACGAAGGGCCCTGAGAGGTGCTGGCAGGAGTGAAGGTCCACGAGAGGAAATGACCCATGTAAATGCAGTCACTGTTCGGTTGCAACTATATGGAAACCGTCTTTATTGCCAGTAAAGAAGGTTTAAAACGCTACTTGCAATTTTCGTTTTTCCTTTTCTCAGAAAGCAGCAGGAGGACACAGTTGACATTTGAAGTCTCTCTACGAATGTCCCTGCCCTTAATTTGATAGGCGCGCTCACAAGGGACCAGAGATCGGCTCCTTAGCTGGTGTTCTTTCCATGAAACCGTTTAGCCATAGAAAACGAACAAAAGAAGGGCTCGCCAAGCTTAACCTCTCGCAGATGGCCAACCAGCCAGTCATCCTAGCTGTTCAGAGTAAACCACCCGAATGGGTGCTTGGGAGAGGCTCAGGGGTGCGAAGCTCAGCCTCGCTCTGTTGAAGCCGGGTACTGTCCCAGGCAATTAGCTCGAGCCCGGGAGGCGGCCGGCGGGGGCTATGGGCGCTCGGGGGAGAGGGAGGGCGAGGAAAAGGGCGCCAGGACCGGTTCCCCTGGGCGAACTACTCCTGCCCCAGCTTCCTCCGAGGTTCCTGGCGAGCCCAGCCTTACGGGAAGGATACCTCTCTTTGCGCTGCTACCGCCCGGTGCCCGTGACCACCCGGTGGCCGCTTTCGGTTCCGCGCCTTATAAGGCCTGGCAGGGGGGTCACGTGCGTCCCGGGCCGCCCGCCGGGAGGGGCGGCTGGGGGGAGGGGCGGGCGTCTGGAGGAAAGGGGAGGGAGTCGGGGGCGGAGACAGGAGAGCGAGGGGCGGATTCTGCGGGCCGTGGGAGGCGGCCGCGGCTTGGGGAGCCGTGCGCTCGCGGCCGTGCCAGGGAGCGGGACTTAGGCGGCTGCGGAGGCGGCGGCGGAGGAAGGGACCCGCGCGGGGGCGGGCGAGCGCGGCGGAAGCCAGAGAGAGCGGGAGGGCCGGTGGCTGGCCCCGGTCGGGAGCCGGGGCAGCAGCGACAGAGATCGCGGCGAGGGAGGCGCAGGCGGCGGCAGCGGCAGGGGCCCGTGTCCGTGCGCTCCGGCGGCCAGCGGGCGCGGGCCGGCGGGATGGAGCCGCAGCACGTGCGCCCCGCTCTCGGAGCCCGCAGCCCGGCCTGGGAGGAACCGGTGGGTACCGCGCCCGCGCCCACCCCTCCCGCTTGTCCTTGCTCCTTGCCCCCCACCCCCCTCCTGGCCGGGGTTCCGTTCAGGAAGCGGTCCGGGATGAGGTCCCCAGCTGTTTCCCAGCCGGGGCTGCGCTTCCTCCGGCGCCCGGGCTCCTCCTTGTGCGCCGCCCGGAGCGCCTTTGTCCGGTCGGCAGGAGCTCTTCCCCGAGGGGCCTCTGGCGACGGTCCTTCGAGGACCGTTTCCGCGCTTCATCCGCTTCCCAACTTTGCTCTTCATTCCCGAGTGAGGCGCGACGGCCCGGGAAGTGGAGGCGGCGGGTTGCGCGGTCAGCGGGTGGCGCCGGGAGGAGACGGGGCTCCCCTCTTGACCGCGCCCTGGCAGTCACCTGGGCGCGCAGGTTCCCGCGGACCGCCGTCTTGGCTGGTGGGTAGCTGCCAGAAGCCCGGAGCCACGCCTCCGACTCCCCGTGCCGCGGCTGTCCCGGGCTGCCCCGGAGGTCAAGGGGCTTGGCGGGGAATCCAGCAACGAACTAACTTCGCTTTTGCTTGGATTTCACTGCACACGCTATGTAGAGGTTGAGTCATTTTAGGGACCCAGAATGTTGTGTGTGAGAATATAAGGAGAGTCGGGGGTCTTTGGATTTGTTCTCTAAACTCCTTTAACTTATTTCTTGCACCTCAGACGGAACCGTCTGGTATCTATCCTTCCAGGGATTCCTCCCCGGAGTCCCCGTCCCACGCAGACCCCTCTAATCTTGAGTGGGCAATGAATTTTGGCTTCGCACGCCCAGTCTGCGTACTTTTTGGTTGACGTTGTGAACCTGCCTGAAAAGCCTAGTCCAAAATGTCTTGCTTCATCCGTGTTGCGGTGCTGTTCAGATGATTTTTCCCAGGGACTTCCAGAGTCTGCTCAGGCGGGCCCTCTGCCTGTTGAGAGCTTGTAGGTCAGGTGCCAGGAGTGCGTCTTTCCTGACATGTACACTTCCAGCCCCTTTGCCACGGTACATTTCGCTGTCTTCTGCCTCCTGACCTTTCAGGAGTGTCCTTCGTCTTGGATCCATCTGTTGCTGCTTTTACTTTTGTGAATTTGCACGTTAGGCAGCCCCTCTGCTCATGTTCTGTTGCGGTCATCCTTAGGAGTAAGCTATTGGTTAAAAATACAATTCAGTCTTGACATTTAAGATCATTGGGAATTAAATCCAGGGACCGGTTGTGAACTTTACTATATAAAGTCCTATTGGCCTACAACACTCACAGTGGGAAACCCTGAGATATGTGTTAGTGTTTGCTGGGTGCTGATGTCCGGACTACATTGCAGTCAGGAAATTAGAGAAGTCCCGTTTTCATCGCAGAAGTGGTAAGAACCAAAGTGTTTTCTTACACTCAAAGAAAATACTCAGCTCTAATCGTCCCCAACCCCCGCATGAACTTGTAAAACTAAAACCTTCACAGAGGTGTCAGATCTAGTGGTAATACTGGCTAAGTGATGGAACTCTTCAAAAGTAGGCGTATTTAAATGGCGAAGGCATTTTATTTGCTCAGATATTTTTTATCCAACACCTATCATGTTCTGTGATGGTTGGGCAAGCTATTAACTCCCATACAAGCTTTGCCCCCAAGGAGCTTACACTCTTACAGCTAAAGTATGTGTCATAAAACGTTCCTCATTAGTGGTTTTATTCTGAGTCTTGTGTAGTGACTACAATGTTAAGCATTTCAAAGGAAATTTTAATGTAATTCCTTAAGAAAGTTGAGTTACCTGCATTGCTAAAAAAGGAGCTTATACAAGAGAAAGGAAGAATGCATTAGAGGAAAATCTTCAATTGCTAAATATTTTTGGCTTGTGGAGCAAAGGGTTTGGCGTTCATTTAGTCTAAATATGTTTCGAAGGGATACTGGGTCCATCGGAATCGGTTTGGTTTCTTCTCTGTGTTTGGGACAGAGTCTCACACTATTTCAGTGCCTGGCACCCCCTGCCGTGCGCTTGCCTTAGCATAGGGCTAGGATCCCAGGCATCATGAAGTTCCCAAAAATCAGGCTCTTTAACTTCGGTTCAGTGATCTCAAGAATCTGAGTAAAGTGAATCCTGGCCTTCAAAATGAGCCTTTATGACATATAGTAATGCAGGACACAGTCTATTTAGAACATTAATTGCTAGCCTATATAACCTTAAGGGACCCCCCCCCCTTTCTCTCACTCAGAGACTCAGATTGAGAATACCTGTTTCCCCATTGCTTCCTGGTGGGTGTCACAGAACAAGCAGCTGCTGAATGCTCTGGCTCGCACAGGTGGAACCTCAGCTGCCATGCCTTCTCCATCCACCCACCAAGATGCATTAATCCTCTGAGCCAAAACAAATCCTTCCTCTCTTAAAACAAAGTGAAACAGCAGCAAAGAAAACAAACCTGTTTTCATTTGGATTCCAGTTTTGAGTTCTTTAAAACCTTCTTAAAATTTGAAATATAGGCAATTTAATTTTTTACCATACAAGCTTGCAAATTTACATTTATATAAAGGACCCAAGTGTTGAATAAACGGAATTACTGTATTATTGTGATATATGAATTGTGACATATGGCAGCATGCGTGTAAGGATGTGTTTTCTCACTTTTTTTTTTCTGATGGAGCCTAAACCATGATGGTATGATTTCTACTATTCAGACAGAAAAGCAAAGGATTCCTTGGCGATTAATGAGGCTACTAAAAAAGAAACAGTACTTCTCAGCTAAAGTATAATATCCATGCCTGGAGCCAAGGGAGTTTCTGGAACTTGATGGCATTCTCTCTGTGAAGGGGAAATTAAGTTAATTAGTTAAATCAGAACATTTAGATACATATTAGCTTTATTTATTATTATTCTGGTTAAGTATTGAGCCTAAAAAAGATATGTGCTAGCACTTAAGTTTCTCACTTTTCTTTAGAATATAGTCACGTGTTAGTGAATATAGACATAACTTTGAGGAGCTGGGTGTGGTACTGCCCACTGTAATCACAGTAATTGGGTGCAGAAGGAGGGTCCACCCAGCCTGTGGGGCCAACATGAGCTACATATTGAGACTCTGCATACGAAAATCAAGTAAGGAAAATAATGGGGGGGGGGGGAGGCAGGTGGTGGTGGCGGCGGTGGCGCATGCCTTTAATCCCAGCACTTGGGAGGCAGAGGCAGGTGGATCTCTGAGTTCGAGGCCAGCGTGGTCTACAGAGCGAGTTCCAGGACAGTCAAGACTACACAGAGGAACCCTGTCTCAAAACACAAAACAAAACAAACGAACAAACAAACAAAAAAGGGAAGGAAGTAATTGGGGACTGGGCTGAAGCTCAGAGCTAGAACACAGCGCCTATGTCACACCCTGTACCTGTGCCACTCGCTGTGTTTGTCCCTAGCATCCCTAAACTAAACAAATAAACATTGGGAATGAGTGGGTAGGCAGACATTTAGTAAAGCATCCTTACTAGGTAGGCGTGGGTAGCAGAAAGGTAGTAAAAATTCTAGCTCAGTTAAAACACGGAGGAATATTTACAAAATGCCCCCCCCCCCTTTTTTAGTGGAAAGAAGCGTGAATGTGCTTCATTCCCTAAATTAAATGATTTTGTACCAGTTAGCATTATCAGTTAACATTATACCAGTTAACAGTCTGGAATTAATGGACTTGTAGAAAGGCAAGGGTTTTGAAGCAAAAAGGCCAAAATAGAAGCAAGAGGTTTCATAGTTGAATTTTATGCCAGGATGATGAGACGTTTTTGCCTTGTGTGCAAGGACAACCGTATGTTCCTGTAGTTGACAACACCATTGCTCTTGGAATGTGTTGTTTCCTGGATAACAACTAAGAAAATTTCAGCAGGGTAAACATTTTTTTGAATTTTAAGTTCTGAATACATAATAAGCACTGTATTATGGAAATAGGGCCACACTGCAGTCGCAGCAGCCTCTCAGGCCAGTGCTTGTCCAGGCTGCAGAGCCCTTGGTCCTGTACCGATCAGGAGCATGAGTCCTGCCTGGAACACGGTTTCTGAAGTGCCCACTTGTGGTTTTCAAGTTCTGACTTGTAACCCTTACGCTATATCATAACTGAATGTAAAACTATGGCACATGGGATTAGACACTTTAAGTGACTAATGATCCTGCTTGTTGTTAGTGTCTGATTAGTTCAGAATATCTCTGTAGATAGTAATACAGTGTTCATAAAGTTGTAATCATGTGGTGTTTGGCTTTGACTGATCTCTCTTCACCACCCTTTTTTTTAAAAAAGTGAGTATGGCACCTTATAAGTAGAAAATCAATTAGTGGTCAGCTCCACACATTTCTCTGCTGTCCTGACTGTAAAAGTGGCCAAGCACTTTTTATTGCTGTTGTTTTGGAGCCAAGATCTTGCTGTGTAGCCCTGGAGGGCCTGTTACTCGGTGTGTAACCCAGGCTGCCTTCAAGCTCTTGGCAGTCCACGTGCCCCAACCTTCCCATATGCAAACCTTAAACAGAATTGGTGATGTGTTAACACATGGAGATCTTCTTATGAGACAGGGACTCCCGGTACAGCCCAGGCTGGCCTCGAACTTACAGGGACCCACCTGCCTCTGCCTCCAGAGTGCTGGGATTAGTGATGTGCACCACCACCATGGCTCATAGACAAAGAACTCAAAGTAACAGTAATAAAAAGGAGTTCATGAGCAGCAGGGGCATTATCTGAAAAATCTAAAACACTAAGGAAAATGTCAAGGAACCTTTCTGTAAATCAAATGAGACAACATGCCACATATTTGCAATTTCTTTCCTTTTTTCTTTTCTTTCTTTCTTTTTTTTTTTTGGATACAGGGTTTCTCTGTGTAGACTTGGCTGTCCTGGTCTCGCTTTGTAGAGCAGGGTGGCCTCAAACTCACAGAGATCTACCTGCCTCTGCCTCCTGAGTGCTGGTATTAAAGGTGTGCGCCACCAACGCCCGGCACATATTTGACATTTCAGTAGCCATTTTGGGAAATAGAGGCTGATGCAGGACACTGCCATAAATACAAAATCAGATTGGCCTATGTACAATAAGCTCCAGGCCAGCCTGAGGTGTGCTATGATGCTATCTCAAAAACAAACACAGGCCCTAAACAAAGAAAAGATAAAGTGCATTTCAGTTAGGTTAAATACTCAATTTGGACATTTATCACTCGGAGAAGCAGTTCGAGGGTCAGATACCATTTTAAATTGGAGATTCTGTAAAAGTTTCTCGGAAAGATGGTTTCCACCAGGGTTTTTCCTGAGCTGTCTTTTGTGGGAAGTGAGGCAGCAGCGTTCCTTCCTTTGCCTACACACTGTTCTCAGCCTGGGTTTCCTCTACAGCTGCAGATGCTATAGAGCTGCCGTCACTTATGTAGCTGGAGCCGGCTTAGACTGGCTTTGCTTTCGAAGTTACAAGTCTTAGAATTTGCTACTGAAGTCTACATAGAGCAGAGCTGGCTGCAAGTCTAAGTTTTTATAAGTAACAAATACCCGCGCTTTGAGGAATTAATTACCTAGCTCTTGGATGCTAAGCTAAACAGTGTCTTTAAGCAATCAGCATCCTTTCAAAGCATAAGAAATGTAATCCATCTTCTTCATAAAATAGGCTTGGGTATTCCCACCTTTCAGTCCAATCACGGTTGCCTGGATTCTAGAAAATGTCGCTGTATACAACCTGAAAGTTTAACGTGTGGGTTGAAGTACTATACCGCCAAATCGGCCTTTAGCTGTATATAGTGTGGTGAGGAGAACGTTAGAATCACAGTCACGTGCTTTTTACCTTGCTCCCAGCTTGTGTCCTCAATGTCCTCTCTATGTTAAAGGGAAAGCCTGAAAGCCTCCTATGTACACCTGTAATCTCAGCATTCGGGGAGGCAGAGGCAGGGGAGTCTCTGTGAGTTCGAGGCCAGCCTGGTCTACAGAGTGAGTCCAGGACAGCCAGGGCTACACAGAGAAACCCTGTCTTGAAAAACAACAGCAACAACAAAAAGAGGAAAGTTTGAACTATGTGCTTTTTAAAGTCCCTTTACTAGTCACTTATCATTAGACTTGTCTGTGACCAAATTGCCAGACCAGGCTAAAGGCCACTAAAAGGGCATTATTTTGTCTTCTGGCTGTGACGGGGCCATCTGTCTTCTAGGCAAGAACTCTAGCAGTGATCTCTATCCCCAGCCAGCCATTATATAATGTTATTTTCTCTTAAAAATCTCTCAGTAGTATGTACTTGTAGGCACCAAATGCCATATTATAGGGCCATAAGTACTCGTGAGGTCCATTCACCCCCACTCCTTCCTTTCCTAAAGGAAAAAACTGAGCATGAGAGAGAAGCTGTCTTTGTGTTTAAGCAACATGGCTTATACTGAAGGACTGAGACGTATTTCACATTTTTAATATAGTTAAAATCTCTTAGAGCTGGCAGCTCTAACGCTGAGTGGAATCATTGTTGGGCTTAAGGTTGTACCTGGGAAAGAAATGAAACCCAGAAATCTTAGTTTCCAGGAACTGTGTCATGGCCAACTGACAAAATGGGAGAGAAACCTGAAGGGTTAAAAAAGATTGCTCCACCGAGAGCCCCCAGAGTCCTCTAGGGACTCTTTTTTTTTGGGGGGGGGAGAGGAGGTCAAGGCAGGGTTTCTCTGTGTGGCCTTGGCTGTCCTGGGGCTCGATCTGTAGACCAGGCTAGCCTTGAACTCACAGAGATCTGCTTGCCTCTGCCTCCCAAGTGCTGGGATTAAAGGCATGCTCTGCCATGGCCCGGGACAAAATCCCAAACCCACAGCTAACTGCAGGGCGAAGTTCTCTTTGGTTGATAGCTGGAAATTTGATCTTTAAGTATCCTCTCCCTCAGCCTTCCCCCCGACCCCTACAGGGCTTTTGAGGTTGAGTTAAGCATTCAGTGCAGTGAGGTTGCTCATGCCTGCCACTGCGCTGCGCTTCCAGAGCAAAGGCTGCAGCCTGTAGATTCTTTCCTCAGTCCGGACTAGGGAGGGGTGCTCTCTCATGTGTGTGTCTATATATATATTTTTTCTTTGCCCATTACTTTGTTCACGTGAATGCATTCTTTCAGGCATTGTGGATGAGCGCTTCAGCTTAGACATTTATTTCAGGATATTGTCGTCTTGAGCTGCGTGTCCTCTCTTGTTTCTGCGCTCCCTCCACGCCCTTCCCAGCTTCCTGTTAGCCAAAGGGAATCGCTCTTTCTGAACGAAAAGTTCTCAGAGCAGAGCTGAACCTCCCGGAAAATGCTCTTCTCTTCCGTGTGCGCCGGATGGGGGTGGGCCCGAAACTAAGCACCACCGTAGAGGAGGCTGAAAGGACCCGAACTCTCTGGCAGAGGTAGGAGAGGTAAGGTCCTCGCAGTGGTGCTGAGGGGCCAGAGACTCAGTTCATCTCTTGGGCAGAGGGAACTTTTAGCTGGAATGGTGCCACACGGCCCAAGTATGTGGAGAGATATGGGGTCCAGGGGTGCACCCCAGGACGTAGGAGGAAGCTCCATGTTCTTTTTTTTCCTAAGAAGCCTTCCCTCACTCCTGCTGCCTGGAACCAGGGGAGGAGCATCTCCACTGCCCTACCTGCTGTGGCACGCTCCAGCCTATCTCTGCCTTCGATTCCCTTAGAGCCTTCCAGACACTAAGAGCTTTAAGAGGGAGGTTGTCCGAGGCTTATTGCGACCCCCATCCTTTCATACTGGTGCAGGTCGTCCTGGGTCAGCAAACCCAGAGCATCTCAAGGCTGGGTGCGCAGGCATGAAACACGCAGAGGACCCGGGAGGTCTCCGCTGGGGCTGCGTGGTGTCTCGGGTCCCCTGCGCTGCGCGGCTGGGACCACGGAAGATGGCGCCAGCTAGACGCTGTGCTTGGACGCCCGGGCAGAGCCCAGCAGCTGACCACAGCCCCTCGGGGCGCTGCTGTGTCCCTGCAGGAATCGGAGAGGATGGCCGGAGCTGGCAGCCAGCACCACCCTCAGGGAGGAGCGGCCACTGGGGCTAGCGCGGTTTCCCCCACCGCTCCGGGACCGGGAGAGGATTCGTCTGACAGTGAAGCAGAGCAGGAGGGACCTCAGAAGCTGATCCGTAAAGTGTCCACCTCTGGACAGATCCGGACCAAGGTAAGGCTGGGTCAGGGGCTGGCCGGAGGCTTGTGGGTGGAGGGAGCTCGCCAGGAGATCCCGGGAACAAGTATCTGGAGGAGGGGTGCGGGGGGTGTGGTTTGGATGGGGCGTGGCCTCGCTCAAGGGGCAGGACCGGTATCAGGGATTTTTGCTTGGGCTTTAGAGACTACCAGGGTGTGTTCCAGAGCTCTCTGCTAGCAGTCAGAGCAAGCAGTCAGAGCAAGAGCTTAGAGCATGGGAGAAAGTTGAAGTCCTGCTGTGAGTTCACTCTTAAGGAACTTAAAGGAATTTGGTTTCTCACTCTCTCTGTGCGGCGTGCACTGGAAGACCTGCAGAAGCTGTACCGCGCCAAACACTGCAAATTCCCACCCACAGCAGTCTGCTTGCTCCTCAGTCATTTCCTCTGGTGTGCTGTGCATATAATATAGGCTGGCAGGTTCCCACAAAATGCCAAGCACAGACATCCATGGTGGTTCATCACAAGTTACCTCTTCAGGGTATTTGCAGAATGTGGTGGTGCTTTTGTGGCATTGTGTTGGCCAGTCTCAAAGTTGAGCTTTCATTTGATGATGAGCACACACAAGACAAAAGGCTACTGGGTATTAGTGGACTTAAATATTCTGAAGTTCATCTTAGTTTAGAAATCTTCAACATCTAGTCTACTGTTAGTGGAGGAGTTAAAGGAGTAGGGGACAGATTAAATCAAAGGATGTTTTAAAAATATATTTGCAAAAGTTCATTCATTCTAGTTATTTTCATGAAAATTAGCTTCCTAAGGCTTATGGGAGACTTTTATGGAAACAGGTTCATGCTTGTTTTAGAGCCTGCTGACTTAAAATTAAGTAGATGGACACATGTCGCTTCAGCTGTTTGCTTACGTGCACATTTTGGTTCTACTTTGAGATGGATTTTGAGTTTTGTAGCATTTGTAATATGTTGGGACTTAGAGATTTTTTGAAGAATAAGCTAACGAATATAGAGTCTTTACTAACAACGCTTTTAACATTTGAAATCTTAATCTTAAAAAAACTGTAAAACTGAATTAAAGAGAACAATGGCAGGTTTCAAAAATGGCACATCATATACTTACATGCAATGCCCAAAGTTCCGTGCGTATGGTCACATCATATACTTATATGCAATGCCCAAAGTTCCATGCGTATTAATATCAAGACTGGTTAGTAAAATTCATGCAATTTGAGAAAAATTTAGGGTAATTTTAGATTGAACTGGGGAAATAAAATTGAACAATCAATTTTTTTTGTTGTAGTTCTGTTTTTGTTTTTTTGAGACAGGGTTTCTCTGTGTAGCTTTGGCTGTCCTGGACTCACTTTGTAGACCAGACTGGCCTCAAACTCATAGAGATCTGCCTTCCTCTGGCTTCTGAGTGCGGGGATTAAAGACGTGTGCCCCCACGGCCGGCTTGAACAACCAAATTTTTAGGAAGTACTAGTAAACTTTGTAGGTTTTATGAACTTGAGGTCATAGCTAAGATTGTATTGTTTAATTATGGGATAAAGCATTGTTATGAAGACTGAAATAAGTGTACAAGGCATATTGCTGTTGGTTTTCTGTTTGATTTCTGATAAGCATTTGCCATAATGCAGGCTAATTAACAAGCTTTGAAATATTGCTTCTGGCATTCATTCATATCCAAATATCAGAAAATCTGCGTTTTATGCTTCCTCATATGTTAGTATTCATATAGAATGTTTTTATATACAAACACTTGAGGCCAGAGCATTAAGTTGCCAAGACTAGGGAGCCTCAGCCTCACACCCCATCTCCTGCTATCCAGATTGTAATGTGTGGTGAACTCCATTGCATGGCTCTTACCACATACACTGCTACTGAGTGAAGAAGGTGAGGTCAGTGGGGGAGTTAATAACAAGTAGAGCTGCTAAAGGTAGCAACAGTCATTGGGAATTATCCAGATAAGAAGAGAAGCACCCTTGGGAAAATGCATATATTTCCTCATCTTCTCCACAGGGGTGTGAGATGGGAGAGGCTCATGCCTCAGATCTAGCTCAAAGCTTAGTTGTCTTTGAGGCAACACTGACAGTGCTCATATATCCTGAAGATGCATCGAAACCCACTTAGTATGATGGGTTAGGGTTGCTAGCGGTACCTTTAGTTCTGCATCCCCACACTTACACACAATACATGCTTACATAGAGATGTGTAATAAGCTTCTGGTAGAGTGTGGATATGTAGGTAGACATATGGCCCATAGGTGAATGCTAAAGATGGAACCCAGAGCCTCCTGTAGGCTAGGCATCTGCCCTGCCCCAGCCCAAGGATAAGACTGTGCTTTGGAGGAGAATGCAATTTACCAATGATCTTAGTGCATCCCTGCTCACCTCCCACTGTTGTATGTGTGGGTTTTGTTCCTTTTTCATTTTCCATTTTCCTCCATGGTTTCTTAGTACCTGTTTTGTCATTTTTGCCACTTTCTTTCTGTATTTTTCACTTGTATCTTTCCTCCTGTCAGCTGAGTACTTCAGGTAGTTACAGCTAGGTTCCCATGTGCTCAGCAGATAATTCTGTATCCAATTTCATTTCCCAAAAGCAACAAATCCCTGCAGGAATGAAAGTGATGTTGGTGTGAAGAAACCAGACGGGAGCAGTGAGGTTGCTGCTTCTTCCCTGGCTGCTGCTGCTGCCTCTTTCCCGGTCCGTATCGTTCCCTGTGGGGTGGAGTACCCCCTTAGACGTGGGTGCTGCAGAGCGTTTCGTAGGCATTCCATAGGCGCTGACAGTGAGACAGTCTGGAGCGACATTAGTGGAACAGTTAGTCCCGAACAGGAAGGAGACTGTGTGCCTTTTATTGGAGTGTGAATGCAGTATACCCTGCCATTCTGCAGCAGCGGCAGAGGTTGCTCACTCAGCTGGTGGGACAGCATAGTTAACTGCCACAGAGTGGTGCTGGCAGATGAGAACTGTCTCAGTGACTTGCAGCCACTGAATTTTCTCGGCCAAGGTCAGGAAGCTTTAGTGTGTCAAAAATATCCTGATTAGGTAATCGGGTTCTCTTTTTGACATTTGTATGTAGTCATATATTAATTCTAAATGGCTATAGGTTATTCTTCAAATTTGGCAAAGACATACCTAAACACAGAGCGCAGTCACCGGATGAGTAGATTGCTTTTAATTTATCATGAAAGTTTCTCTTAAATAAACATCTGTAGCATTTTGTGGATTTTTGTTTTTCTTTGTTTTGTGAGATATAGTTTATGCAATTAAAACATTGTTGTCAGATGTTGTGGTGCACACCCAGCACCTGGGAGGCAAAGGCAGGTGGATTTCCATGAGTTTGAGGCCAGACTGGTCTATGTTGCAAGTCGCTGGTCAGTCAGGGCTACACAGTCAGACCCCGTCTTAAAAACAACAACAACAACAACAACAAACCCACTCTGCAGCCAAAAGTGATTATTACTATTTTAACTATGATATCTCGGTGGAGGAGACCTGGGGCCACTTGCTCACTGACTTTCAAATTGTAAGTGGTAGTGTTTTGGGACTCATGGTGGGTTTTGTCCAGTGTTTCAACCAGAAACAATAAACTAGAAGATACCATTACAAGTCCTCAGTCCGTGTTCTGTGCAGAAACATCATACTCAAGGGAAGATCCGAATAAGATGAAGAGAGAGAAGTAAAGACTGAAGTCCCAGAGACGAGCAGGAGGCAAAGAAGGAATGTGTGGGTTCTGATCAGCTCGTCTGGGGCAGAGCCCTGCCTACTGTTTGTAAAGATCAAAGCGCTAAAGGTTTGAAGTTTTGGGCTATTAGGATTCCCTCAGAATGACTCAGCTCTGAGAAGCGATGGGGCAGGGAGAGAGGTGGAAGAGGGGTGGACTGGTGGTGGTCAGAGGGTACAAACTCTCCGTCGGACTGTCTCGGGTAAGCTCTGGACTATAGAATAAGTTCTATTGTAACTATCATGGTGATTATAGTTAATAACAGTTACATATGTCAAATTTGCAATGAGTTAGAGTTTAAGTGTTCTTACTATAAAAATGTAGAGTTTATCGGAAGTAGTCTAATTCAGTGATTTCATACTGTTGTGCACCTGGAAAAAATCGTAACATAAATTACGCAATTTTTTTTTTTTTTTTTTGTGGTGCTGGAGGTTGAACCCAGGACTTTGAGCATACCAGGAATCCTAGTTAGGCTTACTATTGATAAGATGAAACACCGTGATTGAGAGCAAGTTGGGGAGGAAAGGGTTTATTTGGCTTATGTTTTCATATTCATAGTCCATCACTGAAGGAAGTCAGGACAGGAATTCAAACAAGGCAGGATCCTGGAGGCAGGAGCTGATGCAGATGCATGCTGAAGCAGAGGGGTGCTGCTTACTGGCTTGCTCCCCATGGCTTGCTCAGCCTGCCTTTTTATAGAACCCAGGACCACCAGCCCAGGGGTGGAACTGTCCACAATGGGCTGGGCTCTCCCACATCAATCACTAATTAAGAAGATGCTCTACAGGCCTGCCTACAGCCCAGTCTTATGGAGGCTTTTTCTCAATTGAGGTTCTCTCCTCTCAAATGACTGTAGCTTGTGTCAAGCTGATAAAATTAGGCAGCACACCAGGTAGGAACTTGACTGCTAAGGAAGGCTCATTGACACCTGTCTTTGCTTTCTTTCAAGTTTTATTGGCGAGTGTGTTTCTCTGTGGTGCCCAGGCTGACCTTCACCTTGTAGGCCTGTCTCAGTCTTCAGAGTGGGTGGAATTATAGTCATGAGCTACCCTGACCATCTTATAATTTTTAGTATTTTTTATTCTTCAGTAATTATATACAGTGCATTTTGATCATATTCACCCATTACTCCCAGTCTTTCTATCACTTTCCATATTTTCCACCTCCTCTGGCTCCTCCTCCTCCTCCACAATCCTGTGCTTAGTTTAGCTTAGTTGGTGCTGTCCTTCTATTCCAGTGTGATAGGCCATCCACAGGAGTGTGCTAGACCTACCAGGGGCCACACTTTTAAAATGACTTTTCCTTCCCCAGAAGCCATGAACTATCAACATCAGCTTATAATTTTGGGTCAGTAACACCTTAATAAAGAAAAAGGATGACTAGCTGAGTGGTGGTGGTGTACGCCTTCAATCCCAGCACTCTGGAGGTGGAGGCAGGTACACCTCAGAGTTCAAGGCCAGCCTGGTCTATGTTAAAGGACAGCCAGGGCTACACAGAGAAACCTTGTCACGAAAAACCGGAAGAAGAAAAGGGAGAAGGAGGAGAAGAAGAAGAAGAGATAAAGGATAACAACACCAAGCCAACCAAGCTACCACAACCCAGCCATGCCGCTATAGTGTGGATTGGTACTGACGATACTCAGGGGAGTAAGTGTGTCTGTACTACACTACAACTGCGTTCACGGAGCTGGAATTTAAATGTCATAAGATTTCCAGGTTTAAAAATACTTTAAAAAAAAAATCAACCTGTTTAACTATGTAAAGCTCTTCTCTCATGTGTGGACTGTGTAAAAATCAAGTGCCAGCAGGATGTGGCCAATGGGATGGTCTGTGGCTGTTGTTGGCTCAGGCTGGCCTCTCCCGGAGAAGACTGAGCCGGTGTGTGGTTAGGTTTCCAAAGCAGTGCAAAGTTAAAGCCTTGCTAAATATCAGCATCGGAGGCACCAAATAAAGCTAAATTTCAATCCATTTGGAAAAAAAAAACCCCTCATCTTTGTAGAACGTTTTATTTTTAGCTTGGTTTGCGTCTTTGCTTCCATTTTAATGTGAACTAAATATAGCCTGGAAACTCTGACTCCTGGTACAGTAATATATAGTATAGCAGCTCTCTTTCCATTTCGATTATGTCAACCATGATAGCCCATTATTAAAGATAATAGACATAAATAACTTACTAACCCTCTACGTATAGCGTAAGGACGCGTTGCTTCAGCGTTATCTAAGTTTAGAGCTCGCCCGAGAGGTTGAAGGCTGCCTGCTTGCTGTTAGGGTGGGAGTGGGAGGGCAAGGCTCGCCTTGGCCTTACTCTGATGCTGAATTTGCCGGGTCTCGCTTACTGAGCAACTGTGTTTATAAGGGAAGGTTTTAATTAAAGAGGGTTTGTTGTACATCTAAGAATAGATTTTGAGAAAGACCATAGCATGTTAGTACATTACAGTTGCCCTTGACAAATGTGGTTTCACTCTGTGACTTGTTAGCCATTTGAGAAACATTTGTATTTGGTCATGTGGCTTAAAATGGCCAATGGTTATTATTGATCACAGCTTTAACTTTAAAATTAAATGCGCTCTCCCTCTCTCTCTCTCTCTCTCTCTCTCTCTCTCTCTCTCTCTCTCTCTC
>OU015748.1:41416634-41435652 GCA_907169655.1 Acomys percivali
ATGATGATGATGATGATGATGATGATGATGATGATGATGATGATGATAATTTCATAATAAAATGTATTTGTTAAGAAAATTGAACCTACACTATGATGAAGAGTTTCTTAGCCAATCAGATATAATAAAACAGCATAAAATTGTAGGGTTAGGGGATGCTCGTGCCTTTTATCCCAGTACATGAGGCAGAGGCAGGTGGATCTCTGTGAGTTAGAGGATAGTTTGATTTACACAGAGAGTTCCAGGCCATCCAAGGCTACATAATGAGACCTTGTTTGAAACAAACAATCCAAAAACCCAAAAATAAGATTTTAAGAAATAATTTGTCTTGGATATGGAAAGAGATAGTGTAACCAGAAAAAACAAAAGAGCCCCCAAAATTGAATGTGCTTACAAACATATATTTTATTTTATTTTATTTTTTTGTTTTTTTTGAGACAGAGTTTCTCTATGTAGTCCTAGACTCACTTTGTAGACCAGACAGGCCACAAACTCACAGAGATCCACCTGCCTCTCAAATTCTGGGATTAAAGGCATGCACCACCACGCCCCACTTATAAATGTATGTTTTGTTTTTGCTTTTTGGCACAAGGTTTCTCTGTGTAGCCTTGGCTGTCCTGAAACTCTCTTTATAAACCAGGCTGGCCTCAAACTCAGATCTGCCAGCCTTGGCCTCCCAAGTGCTGGGATTAAAGGCATGAGTCACCTAGTTTATAAATGTATATTTTAAGTAAAGTATCTTAAATCAGTGGCAGTTTGGTAACTATTTAGTTAAAAATATAAAGCCTAATGCCTATTGTACACTACATAATTTTTAGTTGGGCTAATAATCAGACTTGTAATAAATGGAATTGTTAAAAGTATTAGCCTAATTATAAAGAGATAAATATCTGTATACTTCAGGTAGGGTGTTTACAAACAACATTAAAAAAGGAAAACGGGCCGGGCATGGTGGCACATGCCTTTAATCCCAGCACTCGGGAGGCAGAGGCAGGCGGATCGCTGTGAGTTCGAGGCCAGCCTGGTCTACAAAGTGAGTCCAGGACAGCCAGGGCTACACAGAGAGACCCTGTCTCAAAAAAACAAAAACAAAACAAAACAAAAAGGAAAACGGAAATAAAAGCTTAGTACATTCTGATATACTGAAATTTATCATGAACCATTCATACAGTCAGTAAATTGCCAGCTTTTTCAACACTTAACCTGGAAGGTGTTTCTCATTTTTTATTTATGATAAAAGTATCCAGTTACAAAGAATTGGTAAGATGGATGATGTATATCCATATTATTTTAAAAAAATCATTATTCAAACAAATGCCTCTCGAAGGCATTCAGTAGGTAGAGGATTGAAATAATAAACTTAATTATATTGTGTTGAAGTGGAAGATAAAATTTATAACTGAAAGAGAGAGAGAGAGAGAGAGAGAGAGAGAGAGAGAGTGTGTGTGTGTGTGTGTAAGGAGAAATCCCAAGGCTCCTCTTTTTGTTTTTTTTCCCTCCATGTTCATGTGTTTGGGACCAGAGGTCAACCTAAGCTGTCATTCCTCAGGAGCCATCCACTTTGCTTTTGTCAGTCTCTTAGAGGGACTGAGGCTTGCTGAGTGACTTGGATAGCTGGCCAGCTCCAGGAGTTTCCTGTTTCTGGGACTACAAGTGTAGGTTACTGTGCCTGGTGGCGGTGGTGGCAGTGGCAGTGGCTGCTCCCACCCCCACCCCCTTGATGCTATCACTATTATTATTGAGGCAGCGTCTCATTATTGGCTGACCTGGATCTCACTCTACGCTGGCATGGCCTCATGCTCACAGAGATCCACCTGCTTCTGACTCCTGGCTTTTTATGTGGGTTCTGGGGCTACAGTTCAGGGCTTTATGCTTGTGTTACTAGCACCTTGACAGTGGAACCGTCTCCCTAGTCCCAGAAGTGTTTTTCGTTTATTTCTTTACTTTTTTTTTGCTCATGTCCATAAATTTTTTAGTAGGGAAAAATGTTTGTTTTTGTAATAAAAACTTTGACTTTTAAATTTGGATATCTTTCATTATATTGCAAAGATAAGATTTTAATTTTTACAATTCACTCAAGAACACAAATTGACTGTATTAATAAAACATTTAATAATTAGATTACTCAGTGTTTCATATTTCTAGAGGGAGCTTAAGCATTTTTGATGGATTAGTAATAAATTGTATAATTGTTCACCTAACACTTTATTAAGTTCTTTTTCTATAAGAAAGAACAACTGAATAATAGTAATTCAGTGTTTAAAAAATTACAAATTACATTTATTTATTGTGCACATGAGCATGCTACAGCACACATGTAGAGGACAGAGGGCAACTTGTAGGAACTGGACTAGATACAGTAAAAATAAGAGTAAAGAACCCAGGTTCATGAGACTGTTAAAAAGAAAAGATGGCGTTGAGATATTTAGAGTTGAAATTAGTCTGTATAACCAGTTTTTCATTTTAAGCAAAGGAGTAAATTTTGGTAATTAGAACCATTCTAAGAGAATATGTTAAAATTCACCAGTTACTTCTAGGCAGAATAATCTGACTTGTAGATTGAGTTTACCTTAAGATTGACCAAGGTTTTAAATGTCTTTGTCTCATTTTGTTTTCCTGTACAAAAAAGGACCCCAATATAAGGAAGCAAGGAGGGCAAGAATTAAACTTCAAAAGGAGGGTGGGACTGTCATTTAAAGACTTGGAGAAGTCCCCACAGCTGCGGGGGGGGGGGGGGGGGGGGGGGGGGCGGGGCGCCCCCCCCCAGCGGGCCGCACAGGGTACAGCATTGGTCGGCTCTGTTGCTTTCTGCATTGCCGTCTTCCTGTGTAGATCCCAGGGCTCAGGCAGAGCTTCACTGTGTGCTTTAAAAGCCAGCCTTTCCAGGCTCCTCCGTCTCTGTCACCATGGACTGTCCTGGCCGGAGGCCCTCTGGAGGAAAAGGCCCGGAGAGAGATACATCTCTAGGCTAGTCACTCCCTGGAGGCAGCATGGCCCGTTGAAGATCTCACCTAACCTGTCAGCCTCAGAGTGTCTACAGGAGAGACACTTCTGATGTAACATCTCTGCAGAGATACAGCCAACATGCCACATGTCCACAGGCGCTGCAAATGTAGACTACAGAAGAATTCCAGGAGCCTGGTGCCAGAGTGTTAGCACCCACACGTGGAAGGGCCATCTGGCAGCTGTAGGTTCTGCCTGAGCCAGCTTGACTGTCCCACTACTTGTCACTAGGATGTTCTCTGGCTTCAGCTCTCTACTATGCAATCAGTTTTGTGAAGGAAGTCTAGATCGCTCAGAAATTAGTACATTAGGTCCTTGGTGGTCTCACGTGGCAAGCCTGCTGGGCATGCCTAGTCCATATAAATCCGTTGGTTCTGGTCTGTATGCTCAAACATTACGGTCACTTTGATCTCAGACAGTTCTGGAAGAAGTACAGACATCCATCAGCCAGACATCTGTGGGCTACCCAAAACCTCCAGCCTTCTCGGTACGGCCACCTCATGAGCTGTACCAATGTCTTCTCATGTCTTGGGATTCTCAGAGCAGAGCAGCCGTTCTGAGACGGGGAGCCCCATACACCTGGCCAAGAGCTAGTGGGGCAACTTGTTATCAGGGGCCCGAGGACAGGTCCTGTGGTACCATACACCTGGGCTGGGTCCTGGCTACCTGGACAGTTACAGGTAGGATCATAGACATGATGATTTATGTCTTTAATAAATTGGGTTTTAATTCTTAGGAAAAGGCTGATAAAGCCTGTTGGTGGTAGTACACACCTTTAATCCCAGCACTTGAGAGGCAGAGGCAGGCAGATCTCTGTGAGTTCAAGGCCAGCCTGGTCTACAGAGTGAGTTCCAGGACAGAGAGGTGTTACACAGAGAAACCCTGTCTTGGGGGGTGGGGTGGGGAGGGAAGAAAAAGAAAAAAAGAAAAGGCTGGTAATAGAAAGCCTTGGCTATTGGTAGTATAAGATTTATGTGTGTAAAAAGTACACAGTACATTAGGAAACAATAATGTGTTGGCAGGATACTGGTAAAAGTTTATTTGGTAAAATGTGCTTTTGTGTGAAAAACTCTTTGAGCAAACAATATGATGTGCTTCTTAGAAATGGTTTGCTGCACAAACCTTTGAAGTGAGTTTTGGCTTTTTTTAATTTTTTTTGCTTTTTTCGAGACAGGGTTTCTCTGTAAAGCCTTGGCTGTCCTGGACTCGCTTTGTAGACCAGGCTGGCCTCCAATTCACAGCGATCCGCCTGCCTCTGCCTCCTGAGTGCTGGGATTAAAGGTGTGCGCCACCACACCCAACGTGAGTTTTTACTTTAAAGATAAAATACATTACCCGAATCAGTGATGGCCTTTTTCATACTATATAATAAGTATTTGTGAGATAATGCCTCTGTATTACTGAACTCATATCTTCAGAGAGAGTTTCTCTCTCTTGGTGTGTGTGTATGTATGTGTGTGTGTGCATGTGAGTACATGTGCGTGTGCGTGTGGTGTGTGTGTGTCTTGTGGGAAGGAGTGGCTGGATGAAAGCCAGAAGAGCCAGTGCTGAGTTTGTGTCTTCCCTACTGGTTCTCCACATCATCATCATCATCATCATCATCATCATCATCATCATCATTATTATTATTATTATTACTGCTGCTACTACTACTACTTGAAATCTCTTACTGGAACTCAAGCTTAATGGCTAGCTAAACTGGCTGGCCAGCAAGCTCTAGGGGGTCCACCTGTGTAACTAGCCTCCTCCCCTGTCCCCTCCATTCTACCTGGATTTTGTTGTTGTTGTTGTTATTTTTTATTTGTATAGGCGTCTTGCCTGCATGTGTGTCTGTGTATTATGTGCACGCTGTGTGCCTGTGGAAGGCACAGGAGGGCATTGGGTTCCATGGGGCTGGAGTTACAGATGATTGTGAGGGTGCTGGGAATCAATCCCAGGTCCTCTGGAAGAGTAGCCAGTGCTGCTGCTGAGCTGTCTCTCCAGGCTCTGTGCCTGGTCTTACATGGATCTGAAGCCAGGCCTCATGCTTGAAAGCCAAGCACATCACCAACAACGTTGTCTCCTTTGCCCGATCTGGTGCCCTATAGTGCAACTGCCTTGTGTTACTGAAACTGAATTCAGCACAGTGTTTAGCAGAGTTTCTTCATATAATTAAAGACATTGTGGGAATGTACTTGACATTTTACACAGTTGAACAGTCATTCGTGGTGTCTTCCCAACTTGCCAGTTCACCTTCTCAGCAAGGTTTCTTTGTAACTTCAGAGTCATCTCACGTGCTTTCATGTCATTTTGTGGGTGTGGTTAAAGCAGTGAGAAAATTGAGTTGCCTCATGTGTGCATGTTCCTCACCAGGGTGCTGCAAAGGGTGTTCATCCTCCCTGCCATTTATTGTCTTATAAATAGGCATCCTTCGCATCATCTCTCAGGCTGGGTCCTCTTTTCTCTGTGTTGGTAGTGCTCTTGCTGGTTAGTGCTAATGTGTGCCTTGTGCTCCTAAAATCAAGAAAGCTGTGAGGTGTTATATGCAGAAAATGCATATAGGATATTTTTTCCTTCCTGTCCCAAGAGAAATAGCCCTCTGTCAGCTCGCTATCTGTTCCTTCAGTGATGCAGCCGTGTTATAGAACACAGCTGTGACAAGTAACGTGAGTCAGTTGTGTGTTGAACTGCGTGAAAGGGAAAGGGTTGTAAAAAGTATCTGTGTTGAAACCCGTTAGCTCAGGACCTGTCAATCAGAATAGCATGTCGAAAGCTCCCCCTGGAAGAGTAGGGAGTTCAGATATACTTCCTTATGTTTGGATGCTCTAATTTTCCACACTTAAAAGGGAATTTTGAAGATGCAACACAGAATTGCTCGTTAAGGTGACCCATTTTTCCTCAACAGTAAGTACACTTTTGGCTTTGATGTAACCTGTTTATGTCACAGAGTAGAAAAATGGCTGTTAGCCCAGAAAAGCTTGACATGACAAGTATATATCATCGTGTGTGCTGGCACCAACATTTTTCATTAGTTCTTAATCATCGGCTTTAATTATTCATTGTTGCTCTACAGTCGATCTAGTGATCAATAATACATCTTTCATTGAGATGTTAGTTTAATGTAAATGGAACAGCTCCGAGCAGAGATATTCTTGGAGGCAGGGGAATGTAGCTTCCTTTTGTTTTCATCAGTACGTTTGATCTTTCCCCGTCATAATGATCCTTCTGGCTTCCGTGCCTGTTGTGTTTATACAGTGGACTCCCAAGATGGTCTTTAGAAGTCGAGGCTGTATTCTGCCTCCGTGAGTTCCAGTTGCTTAATGGCTGTATCGCAAGAGAAGCTTCTGTCCTGAGGTGTTCCTTCGAGTAGAGTTCCTACCGGAGCGGTTACTGAGCAGGGATGTTGAACTGTTGCCGTAGACCGTGACTAAGGCAGGAGAGGACTGTAGGTAAGACCAATGGATTTTGTTGCTTGAGAGAGGGACTGGCTTTATGTCCCAAGTGTCTCCCAAGTGACTTTGCAAACAAGACTTTGCTCTAAACCTAGAATAACCAAACCTACCTCAGTTGTGAGGACTTGAGCCACACGGGCGTTTAGAAGCGTGGCTAGAGCAGAGCAGCTCTTGAACAGGTCAGGGTGCCGTTCATGCTGAAAGAAAACAGGCAGCACCACAGTAAATTCAGTGTTGAAAATAAACTCAGCATAGGAAACAAACTTTAAGCATATAAGCGGGAGAGGAAATGCCGACCTTTACAAAGAAATGTAAGTGCTCCCACTGTCGTGACACGTTGGCCTCCTGTTAAGTTTTGCTTTAGATGGTTTCTGAATGTGCAGGATTGTGAAATCTCCTGAAGGCCTAGACAGGAAGATGTATGGAGTTTTGGTTATAACCACTGTCTTATAGAACATAATTTTGCCTTAACCAGGGGATTTTTAAGCAAATGAAGAAGAATTGTCCTCTAATAAAACATCTTCCCCATGCAGAGAAAAAATAAGATGGATAGCTTGAGGAACGAAACCAAGTCTGTTCTCCTCCTTGGAGCACGCATGCTCACATGGACACCTGTACAGACATGAACACACAGAATAAGCTAATCATTTTTACAGTTTGCCTACTGCCAGATCTATTTATTAATTTCTATTCTGAAATGACGAAAGTTCAGTTATTTCCCTCAGAATCATTTATGGAAAGCACCTAGCTTCCATCTTTCTTTTTCCTTTGACTCAATTAAATAAAGGAAACATTTGAAAATGTTTAATTATCAGTGTCACAATAAAAATATTAAGGTGTCTATTGAAATGATCAGTATTTTGGAAGTACAAAAAGCTGCCATCACTCTGTTGCGATGTACAGAGTGCATCGGTGTGGTTCCCAGAACGCAGGATGCTCAGAGATGGGGATAGGGCGTACCCTATCCACACACCCCACCCACGCACCCCGACTCATGCCCCCTTCCACTCAGCTGTACACTCTTCTCTAACATCTTGAACTTACATTGTATTTAGGTGCTAGAATTGCAAGGGATTAATCAGCATTTTACTACTTAATACTTTTTTGTTTCCTCTTTTGAAACATAGTCTCACTAAATGGTTCAGGCTCACCCCAGACCTGGAGGAGCCTCCTTTTGCTGGGATTGCATGTGTGCACTTCCATGCCTGACTTCCTGTCCGTGTTTTAGCTGTTCACTGGCTGATAACATCTGTAAAAGCAGTAGATCTGCTTTTAATCAGTACATAGTTTTATTTAACAAAAAAAAATTTTTTTTTAAAGTAGAATGAAATATTTTCAAGTATATGCCACTCTGGAAATGAGCATAGCCTGGGCCTTTGTCATTGAGCTGGGGAGCCATGTGCATGGGAGCCGGTGCAGTCTGGGTGTGGAGGGCTGATAGGCCTCCTGTCTCTTGATGAAGTTTGGTACGAAAGGTGTTGCTGGTCGATCCCAGGGCTACATGCATGTTGATCAAGCGTGTCATTGGCCTGCACCCCTGCTCTCACTTCCCCCTCTCGTGGGTAGGAGTTGTATGACAGAAGGTGAACTGTTTAACATCTGCAGAAGCCTCAGTTTCCTCCCTTGAAAGCCAAGATCAGTAGATTCGTTCTTCGAGGTTGTTGGGTAGACCAGAGGGGAGAGATTGAGAGAGCTTCAATCTTGCTGTCTCTTTTGTACTTTTTCCTGCTTTATGTCGAGTTGATGACATTTGTTATGCTCGAGGATAACTTGCCTGGTGATGTTTGACAGTGCAGTAATCCCTCTGACTTGGCAAAACCCTTAGAATATGAATTCTGAGCTGGCAGATTTCCGGTGGCCATGCTGCTACATAGTTCCTTCACTGATCTAAAGGGAAAGAACTCGGTAACGAAAATATTTATTTCACCACCAAAGCATGTCTCCTGGGGCCAAGGGACATCAGTGAATATGAGAAGTGAGGGTAGAGGTGCTATAAATCCCAGGCTTGGCTTCCACCTGCGTTATTTGTACACCATTGTTATCCTATAAATAAAATACCATCATGCTCCTAACTTGCAGCTCTCCCAGAGCCTCTTTTGAAATTCAGCTCATAGCAGATATGTCCGCTAGTCAGGGTTGCTGCTACCAGCTTGCTTAGTCTACTTAAATGTTATTTATTAATGTCTACTGGTAGCTGGGCCCACAAGCTGAAATTTGAGAATGGCGCAGATGGGGAGTCTCTTAAGCCTCATGCTGTGATAGATGCTCATCTGTTGATTGCGGTTACCATGGCAACGACTGGCTGCTACCTGTTTCAGCAGTTTCCTCCTACTCTTTCCTATTTTTGGACTATCTTCATTTCACAAACTCATCACCTTCATTCTACCAGTGTTACCTCATTCCACCCTTGATTTCTGTGCTTCAAACCGAAACTTCCTATTTTTTGAGGGAACTAAATCTCTTGGGCAATTTTATGCGATTTAAAACCTCACGCAATAATAGTTTTCCCGCTTAACAGGAGGCCACTTGCAATGTAGTTCCACTTTGCATTCCGCATCATCACTTGCAATCCTCTTACAGTCTTGTACGGGGAAATTCCAGATTGGTGTTCATAAATACCATGCCAGAAGCCTTTTGTAAGTAACGTTCTTAAAAGTTAGTCTGTAATTTAAAAAAAATCTCAAGGCATCAAGACACTGACTTAAGACTAGAGTGGGGAGATGGCTCAGTGGGTAGAGCCTGCTGTGCTGAGCTTGGATTTCTAGCACCCTCTGCGGGGGGGCGGGGGGGAAGCCAAAATCAGAAGTGTGTGGTGTGTTCCTGTCGTCCTAGTGTTGGGGGAAGGAGACAGGCAGAATCTGGTGGCTTGTTAGCCAGTTAGTCCAGCTGAAACTGGGAGCTCCAAGATCAGTGAGAGACCTTTGCCTCAAAAAATGCGTGCGCACACGCACACACTCACAGAGTCTCTGCCTGCCCCCCTCCCCACCCCAGTTATAGTACTATCTTTGTTTGCCACCTGTGTAACTGACCCCCAGTATTGGATAGACAATAGCTCAACTGAGGCTGGAGAAATGGTTTAGCAGGTAAGAGTACTTGTTGCTTTTCCAGAGGACCTGGGTTCAATTCCCAGCACCCACATGGCTAACAACTTTCTTTAACTCCGGTCCAGGGGACCCTGTGGCCTCTTCTGGCATAATGTATGTGGCTCACAGACAGGCATGCTGGTAAAACATACACATAAAGACAGCTCACGTTTTGGTTGAACTAAACAATGACAGACTTATTGTAAAGTTTCGTATGTGAGTTTTTTGATGTACAGTTATTCTCAGGAGGCCGTCTGTGCTTGCAATCTTTGCCAGTATCAGTACTGCTCTGTAAGAAAGCAGTAGAATTATTTTTTTAACTTCTCATTTTTCCAGAAATCTTTAAGTTTAGTTGAATCATTCATTATATTTGACTCTGTGACTATAGAGTTTTGACATTAAAATTTTGGTTCTTTTATTTTAGTTTTCAAAGGTGTCATGTGGTTCTTCCCAGAATATGTTAGTAACAGATTATTGATTTTGTTAAAAGAAAAAAAGTGTGTTGTTCAGATTTTTTTGTTTGTTTGTTTTTTTGTTTTTTAAGCTACAGATTTGACAGCACAGTTCATCCTAGGAGAACTGCTTAGGGCTGGGCTTGTTGGTGGAATTTGATATAGACCCAACTTTTATAATACCAAGAAAGAAATTGTAGGTTGCTACATTGTTTTTGTTTCTGTGTTTAAAAAAAGTTTGTACTTGTTATAAGTTGTAGCTAAAACTTTTATTCCATTAAAATAAAGCTTTCAAAGTTTTTCTTTATGGAGTTTTATAGAATGTTAAACTATGTATTTAAATTTTTTGAAAAAAATAAAGCAACTTTAGGTAAATATTTTTTTAAAAGAAAGTGAAAAATTTATGTGTCACTTTTTACACATGAATATTCATTCTCCTGGGCATTTTGGCTTAGGGGATTCTCTTGGTGCTCTTAAAAGACATTTGTAACAGTACCTTCCAGGCACTACTTTTTAAACTCTACTTTATTTGGGGTTCTTTAAGCTTCTACCTCCCTTCCACCCCTCCCCCAGCCCTACACAGGAGAGAAAGAAGGTTAGAAAGAAAAGGGAACACAGACTTCTTTAAACTTAGTTCCAGTTAATTAGGGTTGTCAGGTTCTTGGGAAAAATGCCACTCTCAGTTGTTAGGCTATCTAGCAGTCCAGCGTCTGCAAATGGCAAATGCAGAAGGACGAACAAGCAGCCTCTTCCTCCTCAGTCTGTCTCTTCCAAACCCTTGCCTTCTCTCTCTGGGCTCTCATATTTATACCCACTCTAAAACCTCAGAATTAAACTATCTCCAGCTGGCAATGAGCCCCATGAGGCAGTTATCAGCTGTGGATAAACTAAGGCGGTCCCATATCCCACACTTGGGATTAAAACAAAAACATATTTATATAACATAATTGAGTTGTTAAAGAAACCAAAACTTCTACTATAGTCCCTCCACCAGACTGTTAATAAATTCTGCAACCTAGCCTTCGAGAAACAGGACAGTCTGTAGAAGACTCAAAGATGCTTTAGTATTCTCCTTGTGTTATGAATTTAACATTTCTAAAAATAATGCTGCTTTTTCCCAGTGTGGGTTAGATCTCAGGATTCATACTTAAAAGGACAGCATTGCAAACTTCAGAGCAGAAATACATCATCAGAGAAAGCACCAGGGCGTTTTGGTATTGATTGTTACTCACGGCACTTGGCTCAGCTTCAAACCAAGAAGGAATAAAGTCTTTTACCTAATAAATCAGTGTGTGAGTATTTTCTTGAGTATTTTTGCATTAATGTTCATAAGGGAAATTGGTCTGAAATCCTCTTTCTTTGTTGGGTCTTTATGTGATTTAGGTATCAGGGTGACTCTGTGGCCTTATAGAATGAGCTTGGCAGTGTTCTTCTGTTTCTGTTTTGTGGAATAGTGTGAGGAGTATTGGTATTAGCTCTTTGAATATCTGGTAGAATTCTGCACTAAAACCATCTGGTCCTGGGGTTTGTTTGTTTGTTTGTTTGTTTTCCTGTTGGGAGAATTTTAATGACTGCTTATATTCCCTTAGGGGTTATGGGTCTATTTAAATTGTTAACCAGGTTTTGATTTAACTTTGGTAAGCGAAATCTATCAAGAAAATTGTCCATTTCATTTAGATTTTCCAATTTTCTCATGTACAGGTTTTTGAAACCTAATGATTCTTTGGGCTTCTTAGATGTCTATTGTTATTTCTCCCTTTTCATTTCTGATTTTGGAAATTTATATATTGTCTCTCTGCCTTTTAGTTAATTTGGCTAAGGGTTTTTCTATCTTGTTAATTTTCTCAGAAGAACCAACTCTTGGCTTCATTGATTTTTTTTTTTTTATTGTTTGTTTCTAATTTATTTGTTTCAGCCTTGAGTTAGATATTTCCTGCCTTCTACTCCTCTTGAGTTTGTGTGCTTCTCTTTGTTCTAGAACATTCAGGTGTGTTCTTAACTTGCTAGTATGTGATCTCCCCAATTTCCCCATGAAGGTGCTTAGTGTTATGAACTTTCCTGTTTTCATTGTGTCTTATAAGTTTGGGTATGTTGTGCTTTCATTTTCATTGAATTCTATAAAGTCTTTAATTTCTTTTTTCCTCTCTTCCTTGACCCAGGGGTCATTGAGTGGAGAGTTGTCCAGTTTTCATGAGTTTGTACACTTTCTGTTGTTGTTGAAGTCCAGCTTGATAGCCATGGGGGGGGGATAGGGGAGCAGGGCACAGGGGTAAGGAAGGGGAGAGGCAGGGACTGGGAGAAGGGGAGGGAAGGGAAGTTCCAATTGGGATATAAAATAAATAAAGTAGTTAATGAAAGGAAAAGAAAAGAAAAGAAAGAAACCAGAAGAGGCTTCCTAATATGCTCATCCAATGGGAAACAGATATAGTGTTCAGACTATAGTTCAAGAAAAGCAGACTTGGAGGGAGGGAGGAATGGGGGGATATAAAGGATGGGATAACAATTAAGATGTGATATGAATGAATTAATAATAAAAAAGTGGGAGGAGGGGAGAGAAAAGCAGACTTGAAGCCGGAAAGCAACTCACTGGCCGTGGGCACAGTCTTGACCTTTTATCTGTGTAATGGGAATGTCGGGGTGATTGAGGTCAGCCCGTTGAGAGACACAGTACACGACTTTGGTATAAGGAGTTCATTTCTGTTTTAGCTAAAGAAGAAGGGACCGCTGAGCACACCCGCATTAAATGTAGCCTTCTTCCACTTCAGCCAAATGGAATTGGGATAAAAATACCCAGTTATAATGTGGGCTACAAGGGGAGTCTGGGGTTATTGCAGCAGCATTCTAAGTGGTTTGCCTGCTTCCAGGCTCGCTTCCCTCAGTGCCTGATGTACTCTTACTCCTGTGAAAAAGAAATTTCTGAAACATGATATAGAAATTTCAGAAGGTTTCATAGTTCAGAATTTTAAAAAAATGACCATCTTGTTAGCTCTGCTTCCATTCTTTTTATTTTTTTAAGCTAAAATGTGCACATGATTCCATTGTAAGGAATCAAATATAAAGTATGATATCAGTGAAGTTTTGATTCAGGATTCAAATTATTTCAGATTTTTTTTTTTTTTTAATTCAGAAGATTGTGTTCTTTGAAAATCCTTGAGAAGCTTAGGTAACCGTAGGCCTGAGGCGATCACTGGACTCACTGTCAGTGTAACAGGGTTACAGTACCGTCCAGGGGTCGGGAGACTGCTGCTGTTTTCCAGGGTACTCTCACCTCTGCCATAGCTGCCTCACCCTGTAGGGCTGCTCTTGCCTCCGTATTATGGATCTTGGTCGCTGCACACGGACACACAGACACACGGACACACGGACACACTGCCCAGTAGTTAGAACATAGCTTCATAGAACATAAAACATACATTCAAGCCTGCACTTTTGATTGGCAGAACCTAAAGGAGCCTGGGAAATGCAGCCTTTATACTTTTTTTAAAAAAAAAATATATGTTATGAGCGACAAGGAGGACACAGGGCATGCATGTGGACACCAACTGCCAGTTGTCCTCAGCCGATGCAGGGTAACAACAATTCAGAAATAAGTATAATGAGCAGCAGATGCTGCATTCCAAATACACGTGACCCCTTCTTCTAAAGATAGATGATAGATAGAGAATAAATGTATGGATAGGGGACAAGTAGATGATGGATAAGTAGACGATAAGGAGATGATATAGATAGATGAAAGGTAGTTGATAATAGATGGTAGATAGATTGATTTCAGACAGGAGAGCAGCTCGGTCGCTTTGCCGGTGGCTTCTGCTCCCTGTCACCACCCCTCTTGACCCCAGCTTGGAATGGTGAACTAGTTCCTGCATCAAGGTTCACACCTCTCCCTTGCTCTCTCACCTGTCTGTCAGCTCTGTGTGGCAACTTCTGTCCTTGCAGGTTGATTGCAGTCATCTTTTCTTTTGTTCTTAAACTGCGTGCTTTTAAAAATGATTTATTGATCCAACACCATAAATTCTTTTCCTGGTTTTTTTTTTTTTTTTAATATTTTGAGGTATTTTGACACCCTTTGTAGCCTCTGCTGTTCTGGAGCTCACTCTGTAGACCAGGCTGGCTCTGACAGAGATCTGCCTGCCTCTTCCTCCTGAGTCCTGGAGCTAAAGGCATGTACCATCACCATTGGGTTTTGACTCAGTTCTTAATTACTTGCCAGGTACACTTTTTGTGTGTGTGTGTTTTTTTTTAACACATTTTTAAATTGAAAAATAAAATAATTCATATTACATCTCATTTGCTATCCCATCGCATGCATCCTCCCATTCCTCCCTCCCTCCTACTTTCACCCCATCCCCCTTCCCTATGACTGTGACTGTGGGGGACCTCCTCCCCCTGAATATGATGCTAGGGTATCAAGTCTCTTCTTGGTAGTCAGCTATCCTTCCTCCAAGTGCCAGTGGGCCTCCCCATCAAGGGGACATGGCCAAATATGGGGCACCAAAGTTCGTGTGAAAGTCAGTCCCCAGTCTCCACTAAACTGTGGAGAATATTCTGTCCCTTGGTAGGGGTTTGATGATGACTGCGTATATTGTCCTTGGTGCCTTAGATCGAGCAGAATTGCCAGGTACACTTTGAAGAATGGTCCATGAGTGATCCAGAGGCAGCGGATCTCTGAGTGTGAGGCCAGGCTGCTCTATAGAGCTAGTTTCAGCACAGCTGGAGCAACACAGGGAAGTCCTGTCTTAAAGAAAAACAAAAGCAAAAAAGGGTATGTGGATATTCTTTTTTTGGACTGAACATGTCTATCAGTCCTTATTACACATGAATAATTGAATGGGCTGGGGCTGTACTAAGTGGTAGAGCAGTTGCCTGGCATACCTGATGGCTTGAGGCTTATCTCCCGGAAACACACACACACACACACACACACACACACACACACATACACGCGCGCACACACACATACACATGAGTTCATGAATAACATGTCTGATTATAATATTTTTGATTCCCGTTTTTCTTTTTTCATTTTATTGCATGTGTGAAAACTTGTGTGTGATGTGTGTGTATCTATGATGTGTACTGTGTGGACGATGTGCTATGTGCCTTTGTGAATGTTGGAAGACAACTTTTAGGATTCAGTTCTCTGTCCCCCACGTAGGTTCCAGGGATCAAATCAGGTTGGTTGGCAAATGCCTTTATCCATCGGGCTACATGCTGGTGACCCCTTGTAGCCCCGTCCTATTTTTTTTCCCCTCTGAGTTTTTGTTTCATTGCATGTTTGATTTTTTTATTGTTGAAAATTGTTAGATTGTCCTGATTTTCCCATCATGTGTTTCTTTATCCTTGCTCGAAGTTTGGTAATTTAATGTCTTTTTTTTTTTTTTTAAAACCCAGTTGTGCTCTGTGCTATAATTTAGGTTTTTCTGGCCTTACTTACTGTCTGACCACTTGAGGCCTGTTGATATTGTGCAGTATATAGGACAGGTCATGGCTTCATGTATGGGCTGAGGGGAGGCGTTGACAGGCTCAGGTTATGGTGGAGCAGATTCTATTCTTATAAAATGTTCAGTTTCCTGTTAGAGGTAGGTGGGTGCTTGTGGGGAGATGGGTTCTGTCTTGTGGATTAGGAGTTACAGAGAGGCGACCTGAGTTCCCCATGTCTCCAACATTTATACTGTGATTAAAAAAAAATTTATTAATTTTGAGACAGGGTTTCTCTGTATAACAATCCTGGTTGTCCTGGACTCGCTTTGTAGACCAGGCTGGCCTTGAATTCACAGAGATCCACCTGTCTCTGCCTCCCGAGTACTGGGATTAAAGGCGAGTACCACCATGCCTGGCTGTACTGTGATTTTAAAAGCCCACGAATGGGCAATAAGCAAATAAAATCCTTTGGATGATGATTCTGGTTGATGTAATAAAACAGAAGAGCTGTTTCCATTTTGGAGAGCTATCTCCAGGAATCTTCCAGAGAGAGTGAGACTCTGGGGGAGTTCCTGAGGCCGAGTGCTTCAGCGTGAAGGAGAAGCAACGTTCCTTACAGCAGCGTCTTTCCTTCCTTAGTTATTTATTTTTTATTTTTAAAAATATGGCAGTGCTTGCCTGCACATATGTCTGTGCACTCTCTGTGTGCCTAGTGCTGAGGAAGCTAGAAGAAGGTGTCAGATTCCCTGGAACCAGAGTCATAGACGGTTGGGAGCCTTGTGGGTGCTGGGTACCGAACCCGAGTCCTCTGCAAGAGCAGCAAGTGCACTTTACCGTTGAGCCCCAGGCGGTTCTGTTCCTGAAGCAGAGGCCTTTTAAACCTCACGATACCGTGGTTGGGTCTGAGTCTGTACACGATTGGCTCTCATTGCTTGTCCTTATAGCAAAATTAATGTCTGCAAACTAATGTTAGCTTTCAAAGCATTAATTAATATTTTGTGTGTTTGGGCTAGAGTCTTGCTATATAACCCGTCTGGCCTTTAATCCTAAGTGCTGGTGTGTGCCACCACATGTGGCTCTTAATATTTTCAAATATTCATTTTTATCTAGTTTTAGACTACTGTTTACTTTATTCAGAGAGAGAGGCAGCCAATATTGACATTTCTCAGAGGGGACTCGATGCCCTTCTTAAGGACAGCAATATAAATCACTCTCTCTCTCTCTCTCTCTCTCTCTCTCTCTCTCTCTCTGTCTCTGTCTCTCTGTCTCTCTCTCTATGTGTGTGTGTCTCTCTTCATCTGTCTCTGTCTCTCTCTCTGTCTCTCTCTCTCTCTCTCTGTGTGTGTGTCTCTCTCTCTGTCTCTCTCTGTCTCTCTGTGTCTGTCTCTCTCTCCATCTGTCTCTGTCTCTTTCTCTTTCTTGAGTTTATTAAAAGGAAATTTCAACATAGACTCGAGAACAGAGGTGCTTAGAGAAAGAACAAGACATATCCAAGTGTGAGTGTGGGCTTTTCAAGGGCATTGTCCCCTTAATTCTTTGCAATTAATATTTTATATTTGTTTTCACACTAAAGCCTCCAAACTGTGCTCACTTGGTTTAACTAACCCCTGAATACTTAACCCTGAATGCTCAAATTCAGTGTTCCCCGAATCTTGTGAGGAAAAGTGTGGGCATGAGGAGGCAGCCAGTTCTAGAGCTTTAGGAATATGGAGAGCTAAAAGAGTTTATGCCAGGGTCTCTTCCTGCTGAGAGTCTCTTTCTATTTCAGTTTTAGGAAATGAATTCTAGAAATTTCTACCTCATCTAGAGCAACAGTAGTCATTTCAGGAACATATGTGGTATTTCAGGGCTCTATAAAAACAAAAACTGCTCAGAGCACATGAATTTTAAAGATTAATGAATTCACATAGGATGTTTATTTTAATGACACTCAGTAAGTATGCTGTCAGTTGTCGGCATTTAGGAATGTTTGAGAACAAACAAACAGAAACGAACAAACAAACTCCCCCCAAACAACCAAATATAAAAATGAAACAAACAATGAGATCTGGCCTCAAGGAACTTGGAACTTGAATCCATGGTTGATCTGCCCAGAATCATCTGCCAAGGAGGGTGGTGATACCAGGAAGTGGCAGTAAGAGGGGAGAGGCGGGGCCGCACCTTTCCTTTAGTGACAGGCTGGCAGGCCACCCTTCCTTTCTAGTTCATTCTTCTGCGATGCTAAGATGGAGAAACCATACTGGGCTGTGCAGTAACTCAACCATTCAGCCCAGAGTCCCAGAGCCACCTTACAGGCCATGGCCAGCAACAGTGGCCCTATGGAGGGAGCTGGCATGAGTGGCTTGCTGGGGAGGGGAGTTGACTTAGCCTGGCACCACCAGGGCCAGCACCTAGCCCTTAATTCTGCAGCTGAACTGGGGTTCTCCATGTCTTCCAGCACTCACCAGCTGCCTGCCCCTGCAACCCCAGCTTGTACCACTGCCCACACCCTCATATTTGCTGGCCTCCATTCCTTGTTTCATTACACTGACCCCCCCCCCCCAACACCCTCACCTCCCACTTTGTTGGACACCTCTTTCAGGGAGCCTAGACTGCTAGGACAGTCTTTAAAAACTTAAGAGAAACACTGAAAAAAAAATCCGCAAAACACGAGGCCTATTTCTTTTAAAAGAAAGAGAAAAATACCCTATAGTCAGCCATTTTTTCCCTTTTAGAATTATTCAAGACAAATAAAATAGATCTGATGCTAAGCCCAGTGTGAAGAGATGGCTGCAGAGATGTCTCCATGGCTAAAAGTGCTCTGTGTTCTTGCAGAGGATTCAAGTTTGTTCCCAGCATCCACAGGGCAGCTCAAAACCACCTGTGACTCCAGTTCTGGGGGGTCCAGCACTCTCTTCTCATCTCCAGGAACTCCTCCTCCATGAACGTGTGCGGATAACCGCTCACAGGCGCACACGGATATTCAAAACAGCCTTTAAACCCAGCACCCAGAAGTGTGAGGGAGACAGGGAGGAGTGCTAGGCATTCTGGGTAGATGAAGTGGGTGAATCCAAATCTAGACTGAAGTGGAGCCATGGCCACAATGGCTCATAAACCTTAATCCCTATGTAGATGTGACTTTAGTAATAAAACAACTAACTCCCACTTGTCTCTGTTTTATGTTAGTATATTAAATATAGCGTGAAGATGTGTGTACATATATGTTCTTTATAAGTTTGCATATACTTGAGGATAAAGCAAGTTAGGAAACTGTTGGCTGCGTGTATTCACAGGGATCTAATTGGGCATTCTTTGCTGTTCATCCTCTTGCTGTCCAAACATACACAGTACAGGCTGCTCTTTCTTCCGTAGCTACTGCATCATAGGAAATGATCCCATCTGCTAGTCAGTGCTATGCTCAACAGTGTTTGTACAGGTTTTAGCCGAGGTGTAAATATTTAAAACAATGAGTTTTTTTGGGGGGGTGTTATTCACAATAGCTTTATTCATCTTAAGAGTTTCATAATTAAAAAAAATGACACTAAGGATAATTTTACATAAATATAAGATGTAGTTACCAGAAAGTGTGTTTTGGTGTTTAGGTGTGTGTGTGTGTGTGTGTGTGTGTGTGTGTGTGTGTGTGTGTGTG
>OU015748.1:41448297-41478712 GCA_907169655.1 Acomys percivali
GTGTGTCCGTCATCTAATTTTCCTAGTCTTGTCCCCATCCCCCATTTCCTCGGATTTTTTTTTTCCTTTTCATTTTGCTCCCTAAATAAAGATTTCTTGACTTTATTTTGCAACCTTTCTATTGTATTTTCACTTCCCTTTGGATAAATACACAAGCCCTGTGTGCACACAGGGTTTCCTGTGATGGCTATTGTACCTCAGCGTCTGTGCGGGCGGGCTTCTAATGCTCCCTAAGGATGCAGAAAAGTCCGCAGATGCTCACGTGTATGTTATATAATGTCCATGCTATATAATGTTGTATTCAACACACACATGCCCTTTTGTGAACTTTTGACCATCTCTACATTACTTATATCTAGCACAGTGTGTTAAGGCTGTGAGAGCGGTGCTACTACTGTATCGTTTATGGAACAATGATGAGAAAAGAGTGCGTGTTTTAAGTTCCGTTAAAAATGTTTTTTTTCCCCCCAGAATATTTCCAGTTTGTGGTCAGTTGACTCCATGGATGTGGAATCTACACACACACACACACACACACACACACACATACAGACAGACATAGGCAGGCAGACATGTAAGTGCACATGCAGAACACACAGACACACAGTCACAGGCACAGACAGACACACAGACAGAAACAGACACAGGCATGCAGGTATGCAAGTGCATGTGCAGGCACACAGACGCACAGACACTGACATAGGCAGGTAGGCAGGCGAGTGCATGCGTAGGCACAGAGTCGCACACACACGTACACACATGTACACATACACCCCCCCCAAATACATGTATACCCCCCCCCCGCAGAACAAGGGCTCTCTGAAGCTGTTTGGGGTCTCTGTGCAGGTGAGGTTGTCATCTGTCAGCTGTGTGTTTCATTCTATAACCTGCCTGGGCCTTTTGTTGGCAACCCTTGCCGTCCCTGCCCCTGCCTTTGTCATCTCCAAAGCCAAATTGTAGTCCCGGCTGCCATCAACTTGGAGGTCTGTTGTATAGCAAGTCCAGGGAGCTAGTCCCGTTTACAGAGCAGTGCTTCTCTGCCTCCAGTTATTTCTGGGTCTTTTATTGTAGACCCTTTGGCCTTCTCCAGAATAAGCCCCAGTCTTGTGCTGCTGTGGGGGAGGACATGTGGGACAAAGCAGAGCTGAAGGAACTAGGAGTGGAGCTGGCAGGTGCTGGTGGGCGAGGAGGAAGACAGACACTCTAAAACAGATTTTCACCCAGTTCCTCTTGTTTCAGCCTTGTTCAGGAGCTCAGAGGTACCTGGCGCTGTCCGTCCTTGACCCGTTCGTGGAGTGTCTGTTTAAGCGACTGGCTTCCAGCTATCCCACTGCCCTCTGGCTGGTGTCCGTCAGCCCTCATTCCTTCATCTGCTTCGTCACTTTGGGTAGCATTCCCCCCTCAAAATAAGAGCCTTAGGTGTGGCCCTAACAGTCTCCTGTACATTTTAGCATAGTGCTCTTTTCTTCCTGATATACATGTAGTATTTCATCAGTATAAACAATCTACTAATTCCTTTCAGAAGTGTGCTTTTGTAGAAGCAATGAAATCACGAAGCCACTGTGGGCTGCGATGGCCGTGTCTCTGCTTGGGTAACCTTTTGTCACTAAGACAGAGTTTCTCTGGGTAGCCTTGGCTCTCCTGGACTCACTTTGTAGACCAAGTTGGCCTCAACCTCACAGAGATCCGCCTGCCTCTGCCTCCCAAAGTGCTGGGATTTCAGGCATGTGCCACTGCTCCTGGTGGTCCTCGCCTTTTTATCCCCACCGCTACCTCTAGCTCACAGGATGATAGCTTTGTAAGTAGCCATAAAGGTACTTGTGTCCCTGGCTCTCTCCTGGCCATTTCTAGTTCATCCTTGCTGTATTTCTTTATTCCCTTTACCAGGGCTTCCTAGCGACCCTTGTGTAATGTCTCCAGTCTGCTCATCCATTTCTAGCATCACCACACTTTCATCCAGACTTCCTATGTCCTGGGTATTGAGTATCTATCTCCCAGGACTCTAGGACAGCCAAGAGGACCTGTGGACGTGCTTGACTGATGACCCAAGACAGCGGAGAGTAGCTGAGTGGGAAGTAGGCCTGGCCGCCAGCGTTGACTCCTGTCACAGAGAGCTTTGATCCTAAGTGAACCTTTCTTTTCTGGCCATCGCCTTCTTCACTCTATATTTTTACCCCCGTAATTTTGCTACTAACTTTTATGATCTTCCTGTAGCTCATCCAGCCCCTCACCTTCATCCCTTCCCTTCCCCTCTGCTCTTGTGTATCATGCTGTCTAGCCCCATCTCGCCCTGTCTCCCATGTGCATATTGTTTGATGACTAATTACGCTCTTCGTATATGCGTATTTTTCCCAGGCTCAGATTGGCCTCTTTAGCTCACTAGCTTAGAATCTTCACATCCTTTGTACCCAGTCCTGTAGAATGTGTGGTTGAAGGACGTTTCTTAGAGTCGGGTGTGGTGGCTCACTCACCCCTGTAAATCGAGGCAGTCAGAAGGCTGGTGCAGGAAGATGGTCACAGTTTGAGGACAGCTGGGGGCTGCATCGTGAGTTCCAGGCCAGCCTGAGATGCACAGTGAGACTGTCTCCGAAAACAAAAACCAAAAACAAGAGATAATTTCTTAGGATAACAATTCAGAATTCAGGTGGCCTGAAGCTGGCCGGGCCATTTAATTAGTGGAGAGCTTTGCTGTCACTGGCCAAGCGTGTCTGCTTAAATCAAAACCAATTAACTGAGTCCATCAGAATGTTCAGATTCTGTGTCACCATCCACCATCCACAGTGGCCACTCCTTTAGCAGTGTAGATAAAGGGGCATGTCCATGCTACAGAAAGAGCTCGTGGGCAGGGCTTGGCACAGCGTTACCTGGAAGAGAACTTCAGAAAGAGCGGTTTGCCAGGTAGGGTAGTGGTGAGTATGCACTGTTGGTTTTAGAGTCCAACAGTGGCAGGAAAACAGGCAGAAATGGAAAAGCAACGGCCAAGGAAGAGGAGGATGAGAATGAAGAGCAGTGGGGGGTGGGGGAGGACGGAGGAGGAAAAGAGCAGTCTTAAGGCAAATTGAAAAAACGTGAACGTGGAAAGACTGAATCTATTCTAGACCTTGGAAGAATATGTAGGAGGAGGTAGACACACTGGATGCTGGGGGGAAAAGATATGACAGGATGTTGAAATAGGTTCCATCCTGCCTAACTTTGGGCTGAGGTCCCAAAATGCTGCAGACAGAACAGTGTGTGGTAGCAACACCTACACTGCATAGCAAAGGCTTGCAGCCTCTTAACATGATGCCACTCCCCACCCCCTGCCCCCACCCCACGCCTGGGATGGAGCCCAATGTTAGGCAAGGGCCCAGCTCGACATCTGAAGAGAACAAGATGAGGCTTGATGACTAGTCGGAAAGGATTGAGTCTGGCTCACCTCCATGTGCATGGAAGGCTAACAAGAAGATTCCTTGGCTGTCTCTACTTGATCTGCATTCTCTGGAGGCTCCAGAGACAGTAGATCCAAACCACAGATGCATGCTGCAGTGACACCTGCCTGCCTGCAGGGGGACACAGCTGCGCTTTGCTGATTACACAGGTCTGATTTCCATTGGCTAGGAGACTGGCCTGGTGGTGAGTTTTTCATGCGAGGCCAGTGAGGTTGGGGGCTATGCAGCATTGACGTGATGGTTGGGAGAACTTTCTGGAACCTGGGAGTTATAACAGGTGACTGCCAAAACAACAAAAGGCCCCGTTTGAAGAGTGAGATCCTTTGACTAACGACGTGAAGGGAGCAGTTGACGGTGCCAAGAGAGAAGGCCTCCGGTGCACGAGTAGGTGGCAGGGAGCCGTGGGGGAGAACAAAGTCCCGAGTTTTCAATCTAAATTTGCCCCCTCTTGAAAGGAAAAATGTTTTTAAGTGACCAGTGGACTTTTAATTTTTTGTTTTTAAATTTCTTATTTTTATTTCCTGTGTATGTGTGAATGGTTGTGTGTGTGTGTGTGTGTGTGTGTGTGTGTGTATGTGTGTGTGTGTACCATGAGTGTGCCAAGTCATCGGACTTGAAACAGGAGTTATAGGTGGTTGTAAGCCACTGATACAAGTGCTAGGAACTGGAGCCAGGCCTCCTGGAAGAGTGACAAACTCTCCTAACTGCTGAGCCATCTCTCCAGCCCCTGATTTGCCCCTACCCCCAATACCCACTTTCTGTGTTTGGAAGTGGTGGATGTGATTTCTTCCTTCTATCCAAATTATTTTTATAAAAATATCAAGAGTGTCTCACTGCACATCCCTGGCAGGTGTGGAACTCATATACATTTGGAGGAAACCAAGCTTTTAAGTGAGGCAGTAAGGAAAGTGGAGCCCTGGGGGATACCCAGAGGAGTATTCTGGCCTGTGGAAGGCAGTTAAAGAGAGATGCTATGCTCTGCATGGTCCACAGCATTAGTGCCAGGAGTGGGGTTGCAAGCTGACCTGGATGGAGGAAGGCAATAGTTCTGGGTCTCAGGAAATAAATCAAGAGCGTTGATTAGAACAGGGCATATCTGGTAAGGAAGTGTATGTGTTTTGTGTGCTTATGTTCATGTGGATTTTGTGTAGTGGTAGGGCTTGAGTAAAGCCTGTTCACTCAAGACAGCAGCTCTGTGGGGGACAGGCTATGAGGACAAGCTATAGTTGGTGTCTTAGGGTTTCTGTTGTTGTGAAGAGACACCGTGACCATGGCAACTCTTATAGAGGAAAGCACATTAATTGGAGCTGGCTTGCAGTTTCAGAGGTTTAGTCCATCATCATCATGGTATGGAGTATGGCAGTGTGTAGGCAGACATGGTGCTGGAGAAGGAGCTGAGAGTTCTATGTCTTGATCCATAGGCAGCAGGACTGTGTTCTACCTACAGTGGGCATAGCTTGAGCATAGGAGACCTTAAGGCTCGCTCCCACAGTGACATACTTCCTCCAACAAGGCCACACCTCCTCCCACAAGGCCACACCTTTTAAGGCCAAGTATTCACACACATGAGTCTATGGGTATCGTACCTATTCAAACCCCCACAGTTGGGGAGAAGAGGAACAAGAGAGGTTGTTCTCTTGGATTTGCTATGTAGGCCTTGAATATGGTGACCCTAGATGCTCATACTCCTTACTTGTAAGGGAACAGGTGGTATGCCCCTACTGGGGAGGCTGAGACAGAAAGCCTTTGGGCTTACAGGCACGGAGGACCAGGGGTATTTTGGTACATTGTCTACAAATCATACTTTCTTGACAAACCTTGGTTATTGCCAACCTTTAGTGAAATCATGCTTGGCCCTCTCACCTCTGCTTTATTGTAAGTGGCGCTGTACACGTATACAGTGGAATACAGTTAGCCGCAAACAGGATAAACCCTGCCATTTGCAGCCATGTTGTGCTTTTTATGTATTACTTAAATGAAGTTTTAATATAAAATTAAGAGTAGACTCATTCCAGACACATACGTCCACCTTGAGAGGAAGCGGTGGCCAGTATATGAGTGAGTGTTCGTGTAGGTGATGGGGGGGACTTTCCACTCTGATGTCCTTAGGATGCCTGCCCTTCCTCGTGTTCCGGTCACAGGAGCATTTTCTCACTGGATGAGAAAGAATAAAGCTATGCACCTGTGGGAGAAGTGACATTTTGATGGCATTCTAAGACACAGGGCAAGGAAGATAAAAGGTAGTTTGCGAGTTCCAGGGTTTGTGTACCTAGGGCGGTGACTGTGTTGCTAAAACGTGAGGTCCCAGGCAGAAGGACAGAGTGGCCGCAAGAGGTCCTTCCACAGAACGTGGAAGGAAGTTTGGAATTAGAATTTAGTCCCCTTGAGGCCAGGACATCATGTTTCCTGATGGCCTGAGGCTACAGTACATGGAATAAAAGGTGCTTAATGAGACTGAGGTGGGACGCAGCTCCAGGTGGTGGTGTCAAGCAGGCAGTGAGAAATTGTGGGTAAAGATAGAAACTTGTTTTGGGAGCAGGGTATGCATGTATATTTAGAGGGGATAATTGGGGCTGCAGAAAGAGTTCACTCAGATTTGCACGCAGGCTATAATTGGAAATGGCTGATGGGGCAGGTCTCTCGAAATGGAGGGAGGGAGAGCACAGGTGCTGTAAGGTGACAGACGAAGGCGGAGCATCTGCCTCTCATTGGCTCACTGTAGTAGGAGGAGCCTTGGCTAGCAACATGGGCAGAGCCCAGAGGTGAAAGAGTTGCTGCTTTTTCAGATAATACTTATGAAGAGGAGGGAAAACAGGTGGAGAGGGAGTGATTGTTGAGGACACTATAGAAACCCACCGAGGTGTTAGGCCCCACACTGGGCGCTCAGGATGCAGAGATGAAGGAAACACGCTCACAGCACCTCAGCATGCCAATAGCCACAGGAAGAGGAGGAGATCCAGGTTCGGAGCCAGCGATTTGCGCAAGGTCCTTAGCGGGCAGCCAGGGTTAGAATCCTGCACCTCTGTGCATTTTGAAGACACATTCCCTGCATTGCATGTAAAGCTGGGAATGAGGCCGCTGTGTAGAAGCAGTGGGGACAGGCTAAATGTCCTTCTGGAAATTGATGGAGGTGTATGTGAAGGTCACTGAGGAGGAACGTCAGAAGATGTGTTCCTGTTGGTTCCTGTTGCTGTAATGGGACAGCCTGACTGAAAGCAAGTGAAGGAGGAAAGTGTTTGTTTGGCTGACACTTTTAACATCATAGTCCAGTGGTTCTCAACCTTCCTAATGCTGCAACCCCTTAATACAGTTCCTCAATCATATCATTCTTTTCTTTTTCTTTTTCTTTCTTTCTTTTTTTCTTTTTGTTTTGAGACAGGGTTTCTCTGTGTAGCCTTGACTGTCCTGGACTCGCTTCATAGACTAGGCTGGCCTTGAACTCACAGCGATCCTCCTGCCTCTGCCTCTCAAGTGCTGGGATTAAAGGCATATCATTTTCATTGCTACTTCATAACTATACATTTTGCTGCTGTTATGAATTATAATGTAAATAGTTGTGTTTGCCAGGGGTCTTAGGTGACCCCTGTGAAAAGATCATTCAATCACCTACACTTTGAGAACCATTGTCATAGTCCACCACCAAAGGAAAAGTCAGGACAGGAACCAAAACAGGACTGCGACCTGGAGGCAGGAGCTGATGCAGAGGCCATGGAGGGGTGCTGCTTACTGGCTTACTCCTCATGGCTGGCTCAGCCTGCTTTCTTATAGAACCCAGGACCACCAGCCCAGGGATGGCATCACCCACAATGGGCTGGACTCTCCCCAAATCAATCACTTATTTAAAGAATGCCTTCAGGCATGTCTACAGCTTGATCTTTTTTGTTTGTTTGTTTGTTTGTTGTTGTTGTTTTTTTAAATTGAAAAATGAAATCATTCATATTACATCTCATTTTCTATCCCATCCCATGCATCCTCCCATTCCTCCCTCCCTCCCGCTTCTTTCACCCCATTCCCCTTCCCTATGACTGTGACTGAGGGGGATCTCCTCCCCCTGAACATGATGCTAGGGTATCAAGTCTCTTCTTGGTAGTCTGCTATCCTTCCTCCGAGTGCCATCGGGCCTCCCCAATCCAGGGGACGTGGCCAAATATGGGGCACCTACAGCCTGATCTTACTGGAGGCATTTTCGCAAATGAGGCTCCCTCCTCTCTGTGGACTCTAGCTTATGTCAAGTTGACATAAAGATTTCCAGCACAACAGGGATGGATGCAGGTAAGGGAACATGCTGTTGTGAGCAGTCTAGAACCCGTGGTAGTGGTGTGGGTGGGCATCCTGCGGTTTAATCCAGTCATTTGCTCAAACTTTATTTCTGATCCTTCCTCTGTTCCATCTTGTTTTGGTTTGTTTTTTTGAGACCGGGTTTCTCTGTGTAGCCCTGGCTGTCCTAGACTCACTTTGTAGACCAGGCAGGCCTCGAACTCACAGCAATCCATTGCCTCTGTCTCCCGAGTGCTGGGATTAAAGGCGTGTGCCACCATGCCAGGCCCTCTGTTCTGTCTTAAACATAGAGGACAGTCAAATGTGTTTTGTTGTGGCGGTTGCTGCTGCTGTTGTTGTTGTTGTTGTTGTTGTTGTTATTATTATTATTATTATTATTATTATTATTATTATTGTGAGAAATTATGGTACTTAAAAGAACAAAACAAACCAGCTTATTTGGGGGGCTATAATCATGCCTTTGGAAACCGTCTCTGAGTGGAGTTTCTGGCACAGCATGTGTGTGTTTGTGTGTAAAGTAGCCCATGTGACTCTGAATTCAGAGGGCTAGTAAATGTCTAAATGAGAAGTTCCTGGGTCATCAGGATCCAGACAGTCTCTTGAGGAAGAACTAGAAGCCATGGGGCTATTGAATACATGACTGGAATTCCAGAAAATAGGGAGGCTGGACTCTTCCTGACACCTGTGTAGATGGTAAAATGTGACTCCCGGTCCATCTGCTGGCTCCTTCCCACGCTGTCCTTGGCCACACCAGTGACCCCACGCTCTGCCCTGTCCCTGAACTAGAATTAGGAGCACGGTGGATGCCGGGATTCTGAAGGTCGGGAATGATGTGTACTTATCTGCTTTGCACATGCGTTAGTTATAGACATAGTTAGAACATGGTGTTTAGTAGTTTATTTTAGGCCCCATCAAAATGCCCCCATCAAAATAGCTTTATCATTGTGGCCACATGGGAAGGTGGTTACATCAAAATGTCATGTGTAGGAAGAAGAATTATTCTTGGAAATGAGTAGCGGTGTTTGATAAAGAAGACATTAATTCAGCATTAGAAGCAGAGTTGGATTTCGTCTGTGTTTTTTTTATTTTGTAGTCCTGGCTGTCGGAGAACATGCTCTGTAGACCAGGCTGGCCTCAAATTCAGAGATCTACCTGCCTCTGCCTCCCAACTTCTGGGATTAAAGGTGTGCACCACCACACTCAGCTGAAGTTTTATAACCCTTTTATGACAGTTCTCTTATGTCATCCATGAAATACAGGCAAGAATTGACTAAAAGATCAAAGGCTCCTGCTCCCCAAGTCTGGACTGAGCATTAGTGTAACACTACTGCCATCTTGTGGTAAAATTGTGCAGTTCATTATAATACCTATGAAATGTTATTTATAAGAACATGGACATTTTGTACTGTCTCAGTATAATAACCCTTTATAAAACCATGTAGTTTTATCCCTCTAATTAGAAATTTATGCTCATGAACTTCTATAAAGAAGGTACCTATTAAAAACAGGATGACTAATTTTAGGGATTAAATAAGTATTCACAGAATATAATTACTTTTCAAAGTGATTTTATTTTTATAACTTTTCATGAAAAGAAAATTATAAACCAGGTGTAAGGAACATAATACATTAGAAATCACTGGGCATTTGGTATAAAAGGTAATTATACTACATTATACCATCACTATTGTTTTGCTTTAGAACATATTAATTTGCATATAAACACAAATGTCTTAACAGTTTACGGTATTACATACAAATGATGTAGCCCTTTGGCTCTCCTTGGATTCTACTGTGTGGAGCATCCGGCATGCTGGGAGACTCTCTGTCCTGTTTTCTCAAGTACTCAAGTGCCCCAGTTTTGGGTCAGCGCACCTCACTCCTCACCCAGCTGTTTCTTCAGCCTATAGTATAATTGGCCCATATTTAGCAGACTGAGTTTTTTTCTTACATAGTGCTGAGGTCGTGGGAATTCCAGTAGCCAGGAAAACCTGTGGAGCTGCAGGCCGTCCCTCACTTTCCCCTGCTGAGTCACCGGTGTGAGCGCACTGGAGGAACCCACTGTTGAGCCCTATCTGTGGTGGCCAGACTCCAGCTTCTTGTCATCACGGTCATTCCAAAGATCCAGAATGGCAAAGTATAGGTTGATGTGTGTTTTATATGTAAAAACGAGCCGTTATTTCTAGGAAAGTTAAAAAAAAAAGGTGCATAGAAACAAAACTTTTGTGAACATTAAATCTCACTCTATAAATGCATATTGTCTGGATTTTGAACTCTGCTGCTCAGAGCTATAGAATCTCAGATGATGCCCGGGACAGAAAGCCTGAGCTGGCCCAGCTCTAGGTCACCCCTGCAGACTGTCTGCTGTATACCTTTGGAAAAGCACCCCAGATTGTTCTGGTATACAAAAGTGCTTGAGCACATTGTCCCAGGTGTAACTTACAAGCAGGGAGATGCTTGTGATCCTGCAAATGACAAAGTACTATGCCATCCTTCACCCTATTTTTATTAAGTATTGATTCCAGAAACTTCTGAATGCTTCTTCTTCTATGAACTGGGATATTGTTAGCCCTTATTTCTACTTCAGTTCTTCCTCCAGCTTTGTTGCTGTTTGATTTCTTTAAAAAAAAGTTAATTCAGAGTTTGAAGGAGAGAAGTTATTTTTTTGGCGGGGCTTGGGGGTGGGTCAGGCTGGTGTTAGCACTGCAGCTCTTACTGCCTCTGTCTGGCACAGGCGCTTCATCTGCTGGGAAATCCAGTGTCAGTCTGAGCTGTGGTTGGGTGTAATGTGGGAACTGTGGGCAAATGGCCTTCAAGAGGAAGAAGGCAAGAGTTGCAGGGTGTGAGCCCGCTCAGTTGTGAAGCCCAGCTGCCCTTCAGCCCTTCTGGGGTGGGGAACCAGACTGGCGGTGGTGGAGAAAGGACAGAATAGCGTAGAGCAGGGCTCCACCCAGGAGAAGACACATTATCAGTGAAGAGACACAGTTGTTTTCTATGAATGTGTTTTGTCAAAAAAAAAAACCTGAAGCTAAAAATTTAAAATATTTGTGTATGTGTGTGTGTGTATGTGTTTCAGAAGCTCACTTAGGTTAGAAGAGGGTGTTGGATCCTCTGGAATTGGGTTACAGGTGGTTGTGAGCCACCATGTTGATGCTAGGAACCAAATCCAGGTCTTCTGCTTGAGCAGTCAGTGGACATAACCACTGAGCCATCTCTCTAGCTCCAGGCACAAATTTTAAAATGCTGAAAGCTAGGTAAGAGTAAATGCATACCTGAATAAACATAACATAAGTAAAGAAAAGGGCCCTAAACATTGAATTATCTATACCTTTTACAGGACTCACCCAGGCTGGCCACCAACTTATAATCTTCCTGCCCCTGCCTCCTGAGTGCTGGGATTATAGACCTGAGCCACCAGGCCTGGCTCAAAGGTATAAATATGTGCAATTTCTTTGACATATTCTGAATTATGAATCAAACCTACTAGATGAAGTGAGATTTGTTATTATTTATAAAATTCTATTTGTAATGATGATAGAAAGGAGATTGAGACAACTGAAGTATTAATTTTTTTTACTGGTAAGGATTAAATTAAATTTATGTGAAATAGCTATTGCAGGGTAATCTTTTTTATTTTTTATATTTTATGTATTTTTACATCTACATTTATATTATTACACATAAATAAAATAAACTACATACAGTACAACTACAGTATTTAATAGAATTGAAAGATATATATATATATAGTAATAAGGAGGCTTCTATCTATCTATCTATCTATCTATCTATCTATCTATCTATCTATCTATCTATCTATCATCTATTTTACCATACTTGGAAATTGAACCTAGAGTTTCAGCAATGCTAGGCAAATTCTTTACTACTGAATTGAATTCTCAGCTGGAATTTATTTATTTACTTAGAAAAGCAGGACATTCATGGCAGCATAAAAGGTCAAAGGGGAAACAAAGCTGCAAGGTGCAGAGCTAAGTGGGCGTGAAATCAAAATGAAAAGGGGCAAGTTCAGAGGCTGAAGGAAGAGCCAGGCCGGGAGAGCCTCACAGGTGACTGGTGAGAGAGCTTGTCAGGAGGGATTAGAACGAGACCGAATGGCTTACCTTCCAGGGCCCTGGCATGTTTGCAAAGGAAAAAGTAGTGTTTTGTAATCACATAAAAGTACTGAGAAAGAGTAAGAAGAAAAAACACACCATGCTACACCAAGGTCCAAACTTACAATGAAGTCAGCCTTTTAAAATTATTTTAATTTTCATTAGTGTGTATGCATGCATATGTGTCTGTGTGAACGTATACCACATGCATTCAGGTGCCCTCAGGCTAGGAGAGGGCGACAGATCCTCTTGAGCTGCAGTTACAGGCAGCTGTGAGCTGCCAAATGCAGGTGCTGCGACCTTTGCGCCATCTTCTCATCCCACGAAGACAGACTTCCAGTTTTAGAGATGTGGAGTGAAATAGGCCCTTCTTCGTGGTTTGTGTTTGACCATCCAACAAGTGAGAGTAAAATCTGCCATCCTCTTAATTTCACTCTCTACAAACAATAGTTGCTGTACCCATTTTGCAGGTAAAGTCGCCACCACACACATTTCACAAATGCATCTCCTCTCTATGCCACTTGTTAGGATGAGTGTGAAATGCCCCCAGCCCCTCCCCAGCCCCTCCCAGCCCCTCCCCCCAGCCCCTCCCAGTCCCTCCCAGCCCCTCCCCCCAGCCCCCACTCTTCCACGCCCTGTCTCTGGCTCTTGTCTTTGAACACTGGTTTCTGGCCACTGGCACTGTTTTGGGAGATTGTGGAAACTCAGTCATAGAGGGCCTGGCTGGTGGGGACAAGTTACCAGAGGTGAGAGTTTGGTGGTTGTAGCATGACACCCTGCCTACCCCCCTTCTCCATAGTTTGTCAGACTATGTAGTACTGGCTAGTCTTGAACTCACAGAGACAAAGCTGCCTCTACCTCTTGTGTGCTGGGATCCCAGGTATCGTCCCCACTCCTGGCTCAGACCCTGCTTCTTGCTCAGGTCTCTGTACCTTGGTTTCCTGCTGCCATCACTCTCCCTTTCCTGGAGAGAGCTACTCCACCTGTGTGGCTATCTTTGCCAAGATGAGTTGTATCCTGAACTGAGCCAAAATAAACCTCTCCTCCCTTGTAGCTGTTCTGCCAGCAGCAATGAAGTCACTTACAAACTTGATAGGTATATCCCCCTCATGCGCCGCCCTGCCACAGTATTAATGCTGATGAGATAGATGGCTTCTCTTAATGATGAGACAGTGGTGCGCACAAACAGAATGGCTTCTAATTTTGGCATACACTCCAGACTATTCAACAAGCAAGTGCGTAGACTGGCCACGGGGGCATCTGCTCAGGAAAAAGACAGACTGGCTACAAAGGAGGCTACTCCTGGCTCCAGTGCTTAGAACGTAGCCAGGTTTCCTGCCCAGGTTGTCCTCGAACAGTTTCTAAAAACAGCCTATGGTTCCAGTTTTCCTGAATGTTCCTTCATTCTCAGCTGCTGCGAAGGCCAAGCATGTGCTGAGTTCTGGTCCCACGGTGGCACATGCCGGCGAGCAAGGGCCCTCTTCCAGCTGAACTTATTGGGAAATCTCCACACTAATTTCCATGGTGGCGGTACCAGTTTGTACCCTTGCCAGCAATGCCTGAGTGTTCCCTTCACCCCACAGCTCGCCTGTGTGGGCTGTCGTTCACTTATTGATCTTGGCCATTCTGACTGGGGTAAGGTGAAATCTCAGAGTTTTATTTTTAATTTGCATTTTCCTGATGTCTAAGGCTGTTGAACGTCTTTTGCAGAGTGGTTCTCAGCTATCTGTGTTTCATCCTTTGAGAGCTCTGCTTAGATGCGGACTTAGTTTTTGTTCTTCAATACGCATTTGTCTGGTGTGACTAGCGCTGTCTGTTGAAGACGCTGTCTTTTCTTCAGTGTGTTTTTGGCTCCTTTGGAAAAGTCAGATGCCTATAGGTAGATGGGAGTTACGCCTGGGTCTTCAGTTTTGTTCCCACGATGAACTTGTCAGTTTTAATGCCAATTTCGTGCAGTTTCAATTATTCTATCTCTGCAGTATAACCTGGGGTGGTGATAACGTCAGCAGACGTTCCCTCCGCTGGAAACAGGCTTCAAGTCCAATCAAAATGCGCTTAGTCACGAGGTGACAGGTGTGCCACCATTGCATTGTTAGACCCTTCTGCTTGGCGGGCTAGGATTGCAGCATGCACAGGGCCCCACTCTGGGTGAGATCACTGATGTCTTCTCTTCTGTAAAGTCAGCTTCTAAGGGTGCCAGCACCCTGGAGAGTAAGAGCTCACAAATAGCCTAAGGGCGAACTACAGGGACGAAGGTGAGGAGGCGATTGCATCCTCAGCAGGCCATGGTGCCACGTCAGAGGGGAGATGTGTGGCTTTCAAGACAGAAGTAGATAGGAAGAAGATTTGAAGCGAAAGGACCCTGGAAGTTACAGGTGAGAGGCGGGAGACCATCACAGCCCCGCCTTCCCGGTGCCTGTGGGCGTGTGGGTTTGGGAGTGCACGCAGCGCAGCAAAGGCATAAGATGTTCAGCGCTTCGTTTTAGAAAATTATATTAATAACCATGGGGAGGGTGAAGGAGGTTATTTGTGTCTTCTTGAAATAGTGCTTGTATAAGCGAAACAGATCCGTTTTTCACTTCCTTATCTTTAAAAAACTTTCAATTATGTATTTTGTTTAACTCTTCATTATCTTAAACAGACCTTAAAAAAGAAATCCCAGTACATGTACTGGTGTAATTTGCATTTCCCAATGATTTATTCTTGGGATGTTAGATTTCTACAGTGTCTTAACACTGTCTACACTGGCGGGTTCTAGGAGTCTACCCCAAGTGACCTGAGGTGCTTCAGCAGGGTGCTAATCCGCGAGTTTCCTTCCTTCCACCTCCCTTGGTAGTAACCAAAGGATTGACCTGCCTGTCTCCCCAAAGTGTCTCCAAATGAGACTGATGCTGTTCTGCATGCTGTAAAAACAGTTTAGGGTGAAAGGTAAATAGTTTGCATGTGAAAGAAACAACTACCTATCCTAGCTGAGGCCTGCTTTCACACAGGCTCCACAGTGGCCCTGTCTAGTCTGAAAGGCAGCTCTAAGCTAGGCCCATGTGGTGAGTGTTTGGCTTAGATTAGAGAGAGAGGTGGCCCTTAACCCTCAGTGTAGTTTTGTTCTCTCCTAAGATGCTGACACTGCCCCTTTTAAAGAATATTTTGCTAAGGGCAATATTATTGCAAAGGCTTTTTGGACTATTAGCTGCGTTTTATTTTAATTTTTATTTTACTAAAAATCACAGAACATGAAATTTACCACCTCAGCTCTTATAAATACACATTCTAGTGGTGTTTAGTGTAGTAGCATTGCCTTAGCAATGTGAGCTTTATTTAGTTCTTTGGCAGTTTTATACATGTATATAATGCATTCTGGTTCCTCTCTCTTCCTCCCACTCCTACCAATGCCCCCTTCTCCCTACTGGTCTCATTTCTGCCTCTAAGCTTTGTTGTGTTACCTGTGTTTAATCAGAGCCATCTGTGTGGCTGTTGCATTTGTTGTTCATTGGAACCTGGTTATCAGCCCATAAGAAGTAGTTGGGCAGTCGTGTAGGATCCCCACCCTTAACTCTCTTTCTCCACGATATAATCTTTTTGTTTTTGTATATTAATACTTCATACTCCTTTCAGATCTGTGAGGGTTTTTTTAATTCACATTTTATTTATGTTGTAGTAAGCTATATGAAATCGATTTTCTTCACCACAATGACAACAATACATTTCATGGTATTTCTAGATAAGCCATAAAACATTTGTTTTCATACATTTTGCTTTTAAATCAAGGCAGAACTGTAGCTCCTGTCATGATCAAAGGAGAAAACATACATGTCGGCTGACTTTGAGGATGTCCTCTGACTGGGTGGACAGTGAGGCAGAGCACGTGGCCACTGAAAAGCAACCCAGCCCTAGGCCGCGCTTACCATTGAAAGCATAAATGCTGAGTCAGGAGTTTTTGTTTGTTTGTTTGTTTTTTTAAAGACTAACTGACTCTAAAATCACCCCCTGGAGCTTTCATAACTGTAGGCATCAATGCTCCCACATGTCTTGGTCACTGTTCTAGGGCTGTGAAGAGACACCACTGACCACGGCAACACTTACAGAAGAAAGCATTTAATTAGTGCTGACTTACTTACAGTTCCAGAGGCTGAGTCCATCTTAACTGTGGCAGAGAGCATAGTGTCACACAGACATGGGGCTGGAGAAGTCGCTCTCTACAGCCTGCTGCACAAGCACAGAAGCACTGGGGGTGGCATAGGCTTTTGGGACATCAAAGCCATCCCCAGAGACGCATTTCCTTCAGCAAGGCCACACTTTCCAATCCTAATCCCTTTCTAATAGTTCCACTCCTTGATGACTAAGCGTTCAAATATGGTGGCCTGTGGGGGCCAGTCTTATTCAAATCACCACACTACCATGGTGTCTAATGTCTTTCTTTCCACATTCCTTCCTAACTTTTTTATGGTTTGGTCCTTTTATGAGTCACATGTCTGAAGCTCCAAGCTACAAAATTGAATAAAGTTAAAACTGTTGTCCTGATATTTTAAGTTATTAAGGCATAAGCATGATCTTCCATAGTCTCAAACTAAAATCAGCTGATGGCCCAGAAGATTCCGCATCCTAATTACGGTGCAGAGTGAGGAATGTTCTGTGCGTGCGTGAGTGCATGTGCACATGTGTGTGTGCCCGCCCACAGGTGTGTGAAGGCCAGAGGCCAGCAGTAGGTGTCTTCCTCAGCTACTCTCCATCTTGATTTTTAAGGTGAACCTGGAACTTGATGATTCAGCTAGGTGGGCTGGCCAGTGAGCCCCAAGGATCCCCCATTCCTGTCTCCCCAGCTGCGTCAGCCTTTTGCTCTCATGGGCTCAGTAGAAGAGAGGGCAGAGCCTGTGTTCTCTCAGTGGGAAGGTGTGCCTGTGACAGCTTTGGAGAGATCCATGGCCAGGGTCCTTAGGATTCAGACCCAAGGTAGGCCACCCTGAGGACTCAGTCATAGAGGCACCACTGAAGGTACCGCCCCAGTGTGAACCTGGTACAGAGGCGGCTGGGCCACTTCAACCTTGGGCCCTCGTTGATGGCCTCTGTGGTTGGCGAAGACCTGGGATTCTGCTTCTGCTGTGGAGTCTCTCAAAGAGGAGTGGTCCCAGTCGGCCGGAAGCCGGACTGTTTCATGACTAATGACCCTTTGTTTCAACTCCTCCTGGTCAGACTTTTGAAAGCACGGCGTGAAAGGTTTCTCTCCTTTCTCCCAGAGTAGGTTCCTGATGGGAGGTGGTAATTCTTAGCAGCATTTAAGGCTTTTAGCAGAAGTTACATATGCTGTTCGGTTGACTGAAGGGAAAAGCTAAGGAGGTGGAAAGCGACCGCCGAGGCAGGTGGGAGAATGGAGGCATGTGTGCCATGAGGTGTCATGTGAGGTGTTACATCTCACCATGCTGCCTCCTTAAGTGAGACCTCCTTCACAATTTATAGCATTTTATTCAGGTCCTGGGGGAGCTTTTGAGATGAGCGACCTTGCTTGTACAACACAAGGAAGGTGCCAAAGTGTGGGCTGGTTGGATCTGTTAGGCTGGCAACTCCAGTGTGCAGTCCCCACTTTCTCTGATCTTGGCATGCTGGCTTCTGAGAGTGGGTGGGAGCTGTTCCTGGGAGGCCCTGACTTGAGTGGGAGTCACGGATCTCACCAGTTCTCTGCAGTGTGTTAGCGTTTCCACTGCACTCCTCATATAAATGTAAGAACGGGCCTTTGAGCAGTGGTTCTCCAGAGCTCTCGCCTTCCCCTTCTCCTCACAGCCACATCGCTTTCTGACCTGTTTTCTGCACTTAGCTGCCTGAGATGAGTCTCCCGCCCTGGCTGTCTAGAGCATCCAGTAGAAGCTACTTCCCTGCTTCAAACCTTTCACTAGCTGTTTGCACTTACCGTAAAAGGCTGGTCCCCCCCTCGTGGCTGGCACATACGGACTCTCAGCTGCTCCAGCTGTTATTTGCCTTGACAGTGACTGGTGAACACTTAACTTTTCCAAGAAGCTCTTAGAATTCATGCCTGGAAAACAGTCTCTGAACTTAATAGCATAATGATTTCATCGTCGTCGTCATCATCATCATCATGCTTGGTGCTACTTACTGAGATTTCCTGTAGCCCAGACACTGTGCTAATTGTTCTCCAGGTGTTATTGTATCATGAACTTAGAAACAGCAACAAGCTTACAAAATTGTTGTTCTGGTCTTATTTTTGGATGGTATGTGTGACCATAAAGAAGTAGTGTGACTGAGCTTCCTGCTGTTAGTGTGTGGTAGAGCCTGGCTTCTGGCTGATTCTAGACCCGTTGTTAACCATTAAATTGCAGTGTTTTCCCAGTGGGCATTCTCAGAGCACGCTGCAAAGTGAACCTCTGACTGACAATCAAAGTAAACACTAATGTGATTACCAAACAAGAAATTTTCTCAGATTTTCTAGCTTATTGATAATATAAGGCATTATACAGCTTGCAGATAAGCTCTGAAATCAGACAGGGTTTCATCCAGGCCTCAGTAGCATGTACAAGGTAATTCCTAGCACCCAAGACCCCCTTATGTTCAGCCCAGTGCGACAATTTAGAACTTGGTTCTCCACACTGTTTTTGCCTTGGAAGTTCACCATAACATTATTATTTTTGTATTGAATTCTGAATAAGTGTGAGGTCCATCCTGGACCCCTTCCCAGCAGCTCTCGAAGACAGTGTTACATGTCTCCTAAGGACAGTCTCATATAGACATGCTCTGCCTGCCTTCCTCTTACCCCTCTCTTTTTCTTCCAAATTCTTCCAATGATGTTTCACTACATCAAATTTTTATTGCATGTAATAAACCCTGGGGCTTTATATCTTAATGCAGATTGTGAACTAAGTCAGTTACATTGTGGAAAGTATTTTGTGGGCTGAGATTACAGTGGGAAGACAGAGAACAAGAACACACAGCAGTACCAACCAGGTGGTCATTGAGATGGGTCTCCCTGAGAGCAAGGCTTGGAGGAAGCTGGACCCAGTGGTGTGTGCGCTCTTGTAAGACCAGTGGCGGGGAGGCAGAGACAACAGGACCTCTGAGACTGAGTGGTCACCCTGGCTGGTCTGTGTGATGCCCTCCAGGTTGGTGAGAAACCCCATCTTTTAAGAGGGTGGATGGTGTCCGAAGAATGACACCCACAAATATCATTTGGTCTCTACACACATGCACATACACGTGCACACATGTGCATGCACCAACATATATACACATATCAGGACTCAAGTGAACATCCTCCCCTGGCCCAAAGACTTGAAGGGAGTGCAAGGGTTAACCAGATGACTCTGGGAGGGAAGAACAGGACAGTAGGCAGTACCCAGGCTGGAGCCATGCTTTCCCAATTAACAGCCAAAGGATGATGTGGATGGAGGGATCCAAGAGAAAGTCAGATGCTAGGTGGGGTCAGAGAAGTTCAAGCATTTAGCTGGAGACAGTGGAAGTGAACCGACATTCTATAAAGCACTCAGCAGAATCCAGACCAGAGTCACAGAGCCCCTCCTACCTCATCCAGACACATCTGCCGTCCCATTGGGAACACTTCCATGCATTTGTTACAGAACGCTCTCTGAAGCATCCCCAGCTGTCTACGCTGCCTTAAACCTGAGTTAACCTGCTTTCTGTTGCTGTGACAGAATATGTGGGGAGAACAATAGAAAGAAGGAAAGGTTTTACTTTGGTTCACAGTTTTAGAAGTTTCAGTCCATGATCATTTGGCTCTATTACTTGTGGCTTGTGGTGAAGTGGAGCATTGTGGGAAGGAGCCCATGCCTGAGCCAGGCTGCTCATCTCAAGGTACATGATGTGGGGATGCAGAGGTTGAGAGAGGTTGGGGAAAAAAATGTACCCATTTGCCCCGTCCTCCATGAATGACCTAAGTCTCCCAGGTAAGCCCCACTCTTCTACCACTAATGGCCCAATATGAATAGATGAATGGATCAGTGAAGTCCATGCCCTCATGACTGACCTCTGCCTCCAAACACTGCCACATGGGTGACCAAACCTTCAGTATGGGGCCTTTCAGGGACATTTCAGATCCCAACCTCTCTACCTTTGTATGCCCCAAATACGCTGTTTTTGCCACACGAAGGCCTCCTGTTGGGGAGCCCTTGCTTGACTTCCAGTTAGCCTTGCTGATAGTCCCTTTCCTAGGTGACCATGTGTAGGGCTTCGTATGTGTGTTTGCTGCAATAACTAGCATCTAACAAGCGACTGTTGTTTACTATACTAGGCTGTCCGTTACACCCTGCTAATCTAGCCTTTGCACAGATGAGTATGCAGAAGTTAAAGACCCATTTAAGCCCCTCTGTTACCTGCGTTTAAGCTAGGAATTAAACACATTTCTGGCTCCAGAGGCCCTTTGCTTTAATACTCAGTGGGTGGCACTGCACCTCTCTATAAGCCCTGTGAAAGACACACTCTGTCGCAGATGTTCATGTGTGTGTACATGCCTTTTATACTGTCTAAGGAAATTTTTTGTTGAATTAATTACATTTGGGTTTTTTTTTTTTTTTTTGACAATTTCATTGATGAATTCTGACTATTCTTACTTCTAACTTCTTTAGCTCCTTCTTAACCTTGCCCCTTCACGTTCATTGTTTTTTTGTTTTTTTGTTTTTTTCTGTGACCTCTGAGTTTAACCAGGGCTGCCTGTGTGGCCTTGGGTTTGGAACCATCCAGCAGAGCCCGGTGCATTTACCGGTGGGTACACAGCTGAAGACAGTGGCTCTTGGTCTCCCAGAAGCTATCAGCAGCTGATTCTTCCTGTAAATTCTTTGAGAACCATCTGAAATTCACTTTTTACTTTCTGGTACTTTATGTACATTCTCTTGACTGATGTGCGGTGTTAACAAAATACTCTCCCTTGTAATCTGTGAGATGTAAGCCAGCTGTTTAGAACCCGGATGAGTATAGGCTCTTGATTCTGGGTGGAATTTGGTTTGGGGTCTCATTTGTCATTATGTTTCTGTTTTGTCCCCAGACCAGCATTAAAGAAGGGCAGCTGCTGAAGCAAACCAGCTCTTTCCAAAGATGGAAAAAGAGATACTTCAAACTTCGAGGCCGTACACTCTATTATGCAAAGGACTCTAAGGTAATCCAAAGACTGGTCTCGAGTACTCTATGTCACGACTAGACCCAAAGCCTTGGTGGTGCAAGCTGCATTTGTCTTGTACCTGTTATAGCTTAACTGTCCTCAAATGGATTTATTATAAATGTGGTCACCTTGTACCCCACCTCAAGGGGGAGCTATTGAGTCAGTCCTGTTCTCCAGGGATAATCTTATGGGTAGCTTAGTTTAATATACTTTGATTCCCTTTTCTTCTTCTAAGTAAAATAAGTTATAAATAACGTAGAATAAATTAAAACCTTTGGGCTTTCCCCCCTTCCCCTTTTAAATCTTTTTGACTGTAAGAGAGTGAGAGTTGCTATAGCTGTTAGGAGTTTACATCCTGGGGTCATATGTAAGTTCATAGCCCAACTAACACTCAGTCCACAGTGTGCCTGTGTCTACCATGTGCTGCTGAGAGAAAGCTTATGGCCATACATGCCTAGTGCTTTCAGAATCGGGGTATAAATACCCCCTTCATTATGGTAGCAGTTAGAGTAAAAGCCATGTTGTAATAAAATTGAGACAAAATAATTTTTATGCAACAGTTGAATGAAATAATAATGTAGTTTGGGAAGAAGATCCCTATTAAAACTGTATTTTAGTGTTGCCTGAAAAGCAAGCATTAGGATGCCAGAGGAATAACCATTTCCATTTTAAAAAAATGTATGTCCCTGATGTAATTAGAAGCTGAAAACCAACCAGCCAGCAAACCTAATTCTTGGTTTGTGGAACAGTAGTGGAAGGAGTAGCTGACTACTTACGTTAAAGTAATAACAAAATAAGGTAATCTTATTTAAAGTCTGATGTTGCCCATTGTCCCTGCTTTGGCTCCATCTTGTCTTTGCACATCTCCATGTAGAAACATGGAATTCTTGACTGCCTGAGACTTTGGCTGTGCATCCTGCTAAGTGCCCCTGAGATGGTCCCATGTATGAGATGACCAGTTTGTTTTCTGCTGAGGAAACAGCTGGAGACTTCCCATGGCGTTTTCTTCTGATCCAGTCGTCCGTGTTTAAGAGTCTGCCTTGCACTGCCCTTAGCTTTGCCTCTTTCATCTCCTGGAGGGGATGTGCAATATCCCTTCCAGTTGGGAAATAAGTCTAGTTGAATTGAAGTAAATTAAATAAAATTATAGTAAATGTAACATAACCCCCTGGAGATCTGGGAGAGTGAAAGTTGTCAAAAAAGGCGAGACTGTTTCTTTGTGGCCCTGATGGTGAACTGTTGCTCCCCTTATGCTAGAAATCCACTGGCTTAAAAGTCAACAAAGATCAACCCACTGAAAGCAGGAAAGATGATGTTTAATTATTCATATTTACTAATGGCTAATTTGTTCCTTTTAAAAAAACCATCTTATTTCTCGGGAGCTGTCACCACCAACACATTTTGATTAAACTAATGTTTAAGAGTGTGAAAGAAACACAGATTTCTGTTTGCAGAGCACAGTCACCATCTTATTTAGATGCATAAGATCTGAAGGACTCAGTCACTGTGATCTGAGCCAGGGCCAGTTCTTGGTCTACACTCAACAAAACTATGGGCCACGTGTGGGAGTGGGTGTGGGAGTGGGAGTGTGCGTGTTTCTCAGTTGGTTCTCTAAACTGTAACAGATAGGTTTCCTGAGGACACCAGTCATCTGTGTGGAAGCTGCTTCCTGGGGAGCCAGACGTACTGGTTTCAGCCGTTCTTGAGACAAAATTGAGCAGTGTCCCTAAGTTGACTTTCATGTTTGATTCCTAATTCTTGTCATCACTCTTATAGTCATGGGCTGATAGTGAAAACATACCTAAGAGCCTGGAGCTGGGTTTCTGCATAACGTGTGTGTGTTCTTGTCCATCAACAGTCCTTGATATTTGATGAAGTTGACCTCTCAGATGCCAGTGTCGCTGAAGCAAGCACAAAAAACGCCAACAACAGCTTCACGGTATGGTTATGCTCAGTTCCCCGTTCTAGGCCTCAGGGTGGGGGTGGTGTTGGCTTTTCCTAAGCATGTGCAGGTGTCTGGTTCAGTCCTTACTGACACAATCAATTCTGATAAATGCTTTACATTCCAACATTAAGTCTGTGATTGGTTATTAGTTCAGTAAACTTGGGTTTAAATATTTTTCTCATATATGTATATATATATAAAGATGTATATTTAAAATATTCGTATAACACTCGGTAGCTCATACCTATAATCCTAGTACGTGGCAGGCTGAGGCAGGAGGATTCAGGGCATGAGTTTCAGGGCATCCTGGGCTACGTGGTGAGACTGTGTTTCTAACAAACACAAGGATTGTTTTTCTTTTTACTTTTTGTGTTTTTAAAGTTTTTACTTCCTTTAAGTTAATCTTTCATTTAATTCTATTGTTCTGAAATGCTTAAAACCGTTGTTATTTATCTACCATCTTAAAAAGTATTTTCTCCTCTTATTTTTCACTCCATTTGGTGTTACAGGCAGTTGCTGTAGTTCAGGTTTTCATTTCTCCTCACTTAGGGAAGTCGTCAGGGAATGCTTGAAGAGGGCCCTTCTGTTCCAGCCTCTTCTCTTGTGAAAAATTGCATTAGTTAAAGGGACTAGCTTGTTTGCCATCACCTGTAAATTCCATCTCTCAGCCATAAAATCATATATGACCTCTCTCAGTGTTCTATTAGCCTTCTACACCCGCTAGTGCAGGCCACTGTGCCTCAGCTTACCCGTTCCCCTGATTTCTTTCTCCCTGTAGCTGTTGAAACCCTACCATTTGTCCCATTCTGCTTCTTTCACTTACAAAGTCAAAATATAAGTTGACTTCCCTTTATATCACCAGTATTTATGATAAGCAGAAATTAAAAATGGATATATACATTTGCATATGTAAATCTCCCTCTAGATTTTTCCATAGTTCGGGGAGCTCCTGCAGCTCCTCGTGCAGTGACACACTCCTTAGCTCCCCTGTGATGCATGCTTTTGCTAAGTCACACCCACCTGCACTTCCAGCCCTCACACCAAGTAGTCACCGCTACTGACACTAAGTGTCTGGTGTCTGTCCCTTAGGTGCACAGACCACAGGAGACAGCCAGGTAAGCAAACAGGACCATGGTCGAGGTGAGCTCTGGGGAGGAGATGAGTGCGGAGAGGAAGCGAATGGATTCAGAGTTAGTCTTATTGATTTATGGGCATGTGGGATAGTTCATAGTGTAAACAGTGCTTTGCTGCTCCTTCTCCCTAGGGAGAGTTTAGTTTGAGAAGAGGAAAGCCAAGAATAGAATCCTGGGAAAATGTTAAAATGTAAGGTTTGACCAGAAGACGGAGCGAGAGCGTTCTTAAGTGAAGAAGTAGAATCCCCTGGCAGTGATGTCATAAGAACCCAGCATCAGTTTCAAGATGGAAGTTGCTAAATGTCAGGTGCTGTGGAGAGGGCAGGTCTGGGAGGAACTGAGAGGTGACATGAATTTGTGAACTTGGGGGCTAGTGTGGTCACGTGGCCGCGAGTGGTTTTCAGGGCCGGGTGGTGTGCATTCGGCTGTGCTGTTAATTTGGAGTGAGACAGCAGGCTTTTTCCTGAGGCTTGGCTGCCGGGAGCCCAGATACAGCCAGGGAGTGTTTGGGTGATGAGAGCCTTGTGGTTTTGTTGCTTTTCACTTTGCTTTAAAATTGGACCTTGAGTGTGTTTATATGAAGAACGAAGGAGCTATTAGATGGGGCAGGGTTACTGAGTGAGCCGGTGGGTGTAAAAACCAGGGCACGGCGTGAGCACTGAGCCGAGCCTGAGGCAGGTGTGGGCAGCAAGCATGTGCTTTTCAAGCCCAGAGAGTACCGTTTTCTCAGTAAAACCAAAGACAAGGTTGTGTGGCTGTGAGTGGGAGCTCGGGAAGGCTTGGAATAGCTTCTGTGGAGAGACAGCATGGAAACCATCTGGGACCTGTAAACTATGTCCACTAAAGACTGGTTTGAGTAATGCCTATACGATCTGTACTTATAGAATAGTCTTTCAATTAATAGAGAGCAAGCAAGTGGACTGAGAAGAGTGGTGGTTTTCAAGGCCTTGGGGCAGTGGGGTAAAGGTAATGCTGGGCGCTTGAAGTGTCAGCAGTTCAGAGCTTCTCTTCTCTACACTCAGTGTTTGAGAATAAAACACTAGCAGGCGCAGATGGCTTTGCTGTTATCTGAGCAGGTGCCAGTAAACATGAGGAATATACCACCCTCTTCACCAACTGGCTAATTGCGCCCTTCCTGTGACTGGTGTGTGGTGTTGGCTTTCTACCTGTGGCTGTTGAAATCCTACCACTTCTCCAGTTCTTCTGCTCCTTTCATTTACAAACTATAAATTGACTTCCCACTATATCACTGGCATTTATGATAGGCAGAGAAATTCAGAAATAGAGATTTCTGTCTGTATCTGCCATATTTACTTCAAGGTTGGAATGTTTGCTTATTATTCAGTCTGCCAAGTGAGGGTGGGCTAGGCTGAGATACCTTGCTAGCCCTACCAGTGGGGCTAGCCATTTGCCTTCCTCTGGGAGTGAGTGAAGGATGTGTGTAGGTATGATGTGTATGTATGTATGCCTGCTTGCATGTATATATGTATGTAGGTATGCATGCATGCATTTATTTATACCAAAGGGAGCTAGAGGTAATCTGAAGGGGAGTCCCACAGTTGACAGTGTAAGGGGTTAGCATACTTTCAGGTGAGGGTGAGGCCTGGGGCTTTAAACACAGGCACAGGAAACAGGAGAGCCTAGGTTTGGAGAGATTATGCAGATCACTTATGCACATCATCACTTGTTCCTCGCCCTCCAGCTGCACTGCTCACGTCTCTAGTAAACACAACTTGCCCTAGGCTGCCCTATGCAGAGGTAAGTCGGTGTGTTTATCATGAGCTCGCTGACCACAGGGACTGTGTCTCTCCTGGTACTTCAGAGAACCTTACTCACGCGTGTTTGCTGGTTTTGAAACACAAGATCAAAGTTTCAGTCAGCATGAGAAGACACAGGGCCCTGGACGTTTCATCAGCCAACTGTTCCTTACTAGCAGCGATGGAGAGGCTTTTGAAAACTTAGGTTGCTTAGCGTTGTACTCTAGGAGAAACTTGGTAGAACTTTCCACAGCATAAAATGGAGCAAAAGGCACGTTTTCAAGTGGTGATTGCCAATCCTCCTGCTTAAATATTTAGATGTCCTGCCTTCCTCGGGCATCTTGTCTGCACTGACACCGCTGTTTTGGCTGGTTCATGTCAGAGGTTAATGGTGCAGTGTGATGGGCTTGCAGCTAGAGACTAGCAGTGGCCAAATCCTGCTCTTCCTGAAGTCCCTAAGGTAGTGTATTGACAAGAAATGGAGGTACATGGACCATCTATAAATAGTTGATGGAAAATGGAAAACTTACACTTTGCTTGAAAATGACTGCTTGACTTTTTGAAGATGGTTTCTGGAGTAAGGGTACCTGCTAGCCTACCCCTGAAGCAGCTCACAGTCACTTCTGTATCCAGTGTCTGTGAGTCCCACTGACACTCACGGACACCAAGACAGTAGAGCAGGGGGAGTGGGTGTGGTTTAAGACCTGTGTACACTGGGCCGTGTCCTACACAGTCTCCCTTGCCATGGCTTCCTTTCCAGCCTGGCCCTTAGTAGTTGTTTAGTTTTTTTCCCATTGTCTAAACCACCATGGGTATTGTATTAGTTTTCTATTGCTCAATGTCTTTCTCACAAACACAGCCTTCTGTCTGACAGTCTCTGCGGGCTGAGAAGCACAGCCGGATTCCTTTTCCCCAACTCTTAAAATGTTGATTTGATGAGTTAAAATGCATCTGCAAAGACTTCAAAGGTTTATTTATTATTTTTAATGACATTTATTTATTGGTGTGGGGGTCGGTAAGTGCACATTCAAGCATCTGTCAGTCCTTGAGGACAACTTTTAGGGTTGATCTTCTGTTCCCATCAGAAGTTCTGGGGATGGAGCTCAGGTTATCAGGTTTGACAGCAAGCGCCTTTACCCACTGCACCAATAACACCAGCCCCACACACCAATTTTTCCCCCAAGACAGGGTTTCTCTTGGCTGTTCTGGACTCCCTTTGTAGACCAGGCTGGCCTTGAACTCACAGAGATCCTCCTGCCTCTACCTCCCTGAGTGCTGGGATTGCAGGACTGCGCCACTGTGCCCGGCTCACACACACCAATTTTTAATTGCCTTTCACTGGGCTTCTTTGGTTAGAGTTTTATAAGTGCTTTGTGAGGCAGGCAACGGCTGAAACCTGCTAACACTGAAAGCACCTTTTTATGACTTCAGGTGGCGGTGCTGTGGGCAAGGACTAGAAAAGGACAGTTGCAGATAGTGCCTTACTTCTATCTAACGAGCAGATGAGGTTGGTATACATTAAGGTATTTGTATTCTAAGTTCTGCTGTGATGGGCAAAGCTCAAGAGCTTAGGTTATGCCTTTGAGCAGCCTGGTTTTGCCTCCGCAGCCACATTAGTCAATCCCTTCAAACCCACATTTTCTCAGGTATATGAGTCCCTGCTTCCTAGGGCCCCGCATACCAGATTGTGATGACATGTAAAATACCCAGGACAGGGATGAGCACATGTAGTTTAGTAACTGGTAATGGCTCTTACCCTGAATGTGGCCCCATCTTTTCTCCTCACACTTGACAGTATCTGGCCAATTTATAAAAGCTTGGAAACTTCGAAGGGTATATAGACCAATTCCATCTTGAGAAAACATCCCATCTTGCCTGTCTGAGAGACACAAGGAAGATGTATGTCAACTTCCCATCCTATGCTAGTAAGTCTGGTTGGGAACAGTGCCCGGTTAGCAATGAGATGGTGGCCACAGACTGTTAGGCTAATGCTGTTTACTACAGGCTTTGAGGTGATTTAAACATTACCTCAGTCACAGCTTTCGGAGCTGTTCACATGGGTCCTTTAAATTTTAATGACGATTTAAGGTAAACAAGACAAACTCATCATCAGGGCAGGGCACTTTCAAGGCTAACTTAGCAACCTTGTCTCACAATAAAATGTAAAATTAAGGTGGTGATGGTGAGGGAGGAGGCTGGAAGAGGCTGCCTCTGCAATTATTGAGGATGTGGAGGCCATAGGCCCAGCAGGTCCAGTCCCCAGCATTGGGGGCGGATGGCAAAAGATGGCAGAAAGGACGTGGGATGTTTGTTTGTGTGCTTGTTTGAGTCAGAAGGAGTGCAGAGGTTCTTCATGAAGGGTCACTGAGCTGTGCATCAGATTCCACTGTTATTGCATAGCCACCTGGGTCCCTGCAGGCACCGTGTGAGCAGAAGAGAAAGCCCTTACTGGCCCAGGGCACCTTGTTGGAGCAGGTCTGCAGAGAGCTGCTGTAGCGCCCTCTCCTACTTGATTTGGAATCACCTAGGAGGCATACCTCTCCTTCTGCTTGAGGGCATCCCCACAGAGCTTTAACTAAGAAGGGGAGACCCACTGTAGGTGTGGGAGGCATCACTCTCGGCCCTGCTAGCCTAGACTGAAGGAACGCAGAAAGCCTGTGTTAGCGTTCTCCTCTGTCTGCTTCTGGTCTGAGGAGACAGGGAGGCTCGCTCACCTGTCCCTGTGCCCATGGGCTGACCGCTGACCTCTGACCACTGCTTTATCTAACCAGCTGTGGTGGAGTTATCTTCTCAAACTGGCGAGCCCAGATTAAGTCCTTCCTTCATTTGTTTCTTGTGAGGTATTTGGTCACAGTGGCCAGAAACAATGCCAGTATTGGCATTTGATTATGATTCTGGCAGGAGAATTTAAAGTGTTTACATTCAAGGAAACCAGTAAGCAAGGAGGGCACACTGTGTGGGCCTTACACCCCCAGGGATTCTGTATCCATGCCACGTTTGGCAGAGCCGCCCGGGTTTAATGGGAAGGAGAACTGTTCCTGGGAGTTTGTTTCTGTCGCGGTTGCTTTGTTTATTCTGCTTTTTCCTTGGCTTCCTCTCGATTGATGGAGCTCAGCTTGCCTCTCTCTGAAGAGGGATCTCACATCCTTTGAACCTAAAAAAGTGTCAGTTTGCTTTCATCCAGTAATGTCTCAGTAGCTAACCCAAAAGGGAGGGTCTGAAACTTGCCATTTCCCACGTGATTTGAGAAAGCATGTGACGTAAAAGGTGCACGGACTATCACCTGAGTGAACGATCCCTTAGCTTGCAAGCCACCTGCAAGCATTGTTCTAAATGCTTTATGGCTGATAAGTCATTTGATTTTTTAATATCATTCCAATGAGGCAAGTCTACCATAACCTCTCCTAGAGAGGCAAAGAAACAGCGACAAGCCTCTAAAACATGGGACCCATGCAGGGTCTGTAGCCTCAGCGTGTACTTTTGACTACTCCGCTGTCCTCCCTCATGATTTGACCACTTAAGCAGATGTGGCTATGACAGTGATACTCTGGTTGGTCTCCCATGTTCACTTGTCTTTTCTACATCAACTCAGCGAGAATCTCAGGCTACATACACTACCAGATGTACAACACACACCTGCTGCTCAAACTACAAATCTAGAATAATACAGTGCATTCTGGGTACCAGGTCTTAAAGAGACATGTAGACTAAAAGATCACACAGAAGAAGGTACCTGGGAGTCTTGGGATTGAATGGCATGCAAGGGCTCCTTATTTTTTTAATTAAAAAAGTGGGAATATGGTTTAGCAACATGAGTCTAGCAGGTTATAGACCTTGTCACAGAGAGCTGGCAAGCTGACTTCAGTCCTCCAAACCCACGTAAAAGTGAAAGGAGAGAACTGACTCTGCAGAAATGGCCTCTAATCTCCATACATATACCTCTCATACATATACCTCCATACATATACCTCCATACATACACTTCCCATACATACACCTCCCATACATATACCTCCATACATATACCTCCCATACATGTACCTCTCATACATGTACCTCCCATACATGTACCTCCCCTACATGTACCTCCTCCCCTACATGTACCTCTCATACGTGTACCTCCTATACATATACCTCCTGATGATGATGGTGGTGGTGGTGGTAGTGGTGGTGGTGATGATGATGATGATGATGATATTTTTAAGGTTTTTGAAATATTTGAGGAATTATTATATGAGAGGCAGTGATAGGTTTGTGTGGTTGGATTCACGGAAGGTTGATTTCCACTCAACATAAAAGAACTTTCTAACTAGAATCATCTAATAGAACAAGCCTGTTGTGAGGTAATGGCCCTGCCCACTGTTAGAACTCTTCAGGCATCTCCTTCCTTGTTAGCAGAAAGGGGCTTTCAGAGTCTTCAGGACAGGCCCAGCTTCAGAGCTGAGATGAACTGATTCAGGTTGGAAGACCAGGAGCTGTGCAGATGCGGGGCTCCTGTTGGTTTGAGCTGTGTAGATGCGGGGCTCCTGTTGGTTTGGGCTGTGTAGATACGGGGTTCCTGTTGGTCTGGGCTGTGTAGATGCGGGGCTCCTGTTGGTTTGGGCTCTGTAGATACGGGGCTCCTGTTGGTTTGGGCTCTGTAGATACGGG
>OU015748.1:41478722-41498748 GCA_907169655.1 Acomys percivali
GTGCTATGTCATGGTGCCGCTCAGCAAGTCACTGGACTTGACTTTAAGAAGGCTTTGAGGGGTCAGTGACCTGGTGTTGGTGTGTGGGAGCAATGAGCTGAGCTGATGGAAACTAGTTCCCTTCCAGCTTCTAGTGATGTGGCTTTGCTGACTCCCTGAGCCTGGTGCGCGGCACAGACAGGAAAGCCAACACACATTTTCACATGAATCAACAAATGAATGATATTTATAAACTTATAAGCAGTACCGTTTCATGGTTTAGCATAGGCACAGCATCTCTCCTTTTTCCTCCACGATGTTTGGGTTTTTATAATATCTCCATAAATATTTGCGTCTTCATGACATTTTTCTGTTATATACAGTGGCTCAGATTACTTTTAAACCAGCAAGTGTTACAGACATGGCTCTTGTCTTACTAATCACTGCAGTGGTCTCTCAACTTTGATTACATAAATATTAGAAACCTAAGTGTAGCCAGACTAATATTTTATTAAAATATTTTATGATACTTTAAAGTGATTCTGTTAACATACTGCTTACAAGCTGAGGCAGAGATTTGCCATGAGTGTGAGGCCAGTCTAGGCTGCAGCAGGCCAGCCTTCCTTCTCTTGGGAGAAACAAACTTGTTATGACTGGCCCATTGCCTGGATTTTATGAAGCTGGTGTCCTAAGTGGTCTTTGGACTGAGGCATTTTGTGCAAGACCAATAGAGAATTTTTGTCCAGATGAAGTTTCTCATACCTTGGTGGAGTGTCTTAGAGGATTGACCTACCCAGTGTTTCTGCCATGTTGCATTGCCCAGTGAGTGACAGCTTGCCTGCCACACAGCCTCCTTGGCCTTGAAACACATGATAAATCTGTACTAACGTGCCCTTAGTACGTTCCAAATACATGGTCGTGAGCTGATTACATCACTGTTACCATGGCCCACGTTTGGCCCTTGTAATTCTGTGGAGTTAAACATTAAGAACCCATCTTTCTCCTGTAGAATTTCTGTATGGGACCTGGCAAGGCTACTGAGCCAGTGGCCATAGCCTCTACAGTCACTGTGCTCTGCAGAGGTTTTGCAAATGTGTGTGTAGTGTGAAGGGCTACTGCTCACTGTCATATGTGGATGCATTCTTTGAAGGATGATTTACTTAAACTTTAGTGCGTATATCTAGACGGGCGGGGGGTGTTAGTTAAAGGCACTTTGGCTCCTTATGCATGTAAGGCAATCTGATTTCTTATATCCATTTGCAGTCCCGAGTGTAGGGCTCTGTAAAAGACAAACTCCTGCCTTATGTCAGTGCCTGGAATAGGGGCCTCATGTGGGCAGATGGGCTACTGAACATAGTAACAATTTTAAAAATAGAATATTAACTATCTAGACATGTCTCAGGAGGGCCAGCTAGGAGATGCCCATCTCAGCGTAGCAGCAGAACTCTGAGCTGTGGAGGTCTTGCATCTTGTGTGATGTGCTCTGAAAAACAGAGTCCATCCAGGTACCTCACAGACTATAGCTGCATTATGTAATCTAGAGTGTCAGCCTTTTAGTTTTAAAAATGTATTCTAATAATTATGGTTTATGTTTGATGTTAAAAATGAAAACAGTACTAAGGAAAGCCTGTTATATTTTACAAGATCTTAGCAGCTGAAGGTATTTATTACACAGCAGAAGACATAGCTTTGCTTCTGGATCTACTTTAGTATATGAAACATGAGTAGTGAGCAAATAGCTATAGTGGGGATGGATGGCACACTCAAAATCTCAGGCTCATAGGATGCAATTACATGCCAAATGACCGCTTTTATCAATTCTTTATTTTTATTTTATGTGTATGGATATTTTGCGTGCATGTATGCGTGTGTGTATGCTTGGTGCCCGTGGGAACCGGAAAGTGGTGTCCAGTCCCCTGGAACTGTAGTTACTGATTATTGTGAGCCACCATGTAGGTACTTGGAACTGAACCTTTGCAAGAGCAGCCAGTGCTCCTAGGTGCTGAGCCCTTTCTCCAGCTCCAGGACCGCCATTTTTAGTAGGAAGTGTTCTAATCTGGCCATTCAGAGTGAAGTTTCATCACCTATTAAGCCAGTGGATGTGGAACAGTGAACCAGTGAACAATTTCAGAGCACTTTCTTTTTGTCTCATGTCAGTCCCTCTGCTGGCTGCTCAGCTGACTACCTTTATTAGACAAGTGAGGAATCACCACTTTAATTTTCCTCAATTATTTTTTAAATTTTGGCTAAGAATTCAGTTTTCTGACAAAGTCATTTGTAGAGGACTATTAATTCAGAACATGGCTGCTCTGGCAAGAGATCACATCCAAACATGATGTAGGTCTGTGTGATCTGGCTGGAATACAAACACCGTTTTAATCCAGGAGACAGAGGCAAACAGGTCTAAGTTCAAAGCTAGCTTGGTATAAAGCAACTATCAGCTAAAGAAAAGCTTAGGTCCAGGTGTGGTGGCGCATGCTGTTAATCCCAAAGGAAGGTTAAGTTAGTTTTGTAGAGGGAAGCACCCATATTTGAAAGTGATGCCTAATTAAATGCTAGAAAAGGCGATGAGTCAGAGAAGATTTGACAGTTTTTTACAGAGAGAGGAGGCAGTCTTACCAGGGTAGTAATAGAGAAAACTCAGGTGAAGATGGAACAAGCCAGAAAATGAGAAGAAGCCAGAAGATTAGAGCAGATTGCTAAATTAGTCTGAGGCCAAGCAGAGCAATTCCAGGCTAAGAGAAAAGCCAGATTAAATATTCAGCTGGGAGAAGAGTTTGAGCCAGAACAGCTGAGTTGAATCAGCCAGGACAGAGCTCAGAAAAAACAAGTAAGGGGAGCGTGTTAAGCAGTAAGTCTCAGAGGCTGAAAACATTCTAGGCCTAGGTTAGATTGTATGGAGACTAGAAGCTTCCAGGACTAGGCCTAGGTGGCCAAGACCACACTTTGATTCATGGTGATAGAAATAGGTTTGTGTTAGTGTAGGATAGTAGATGGCCTAGTGGGCAGTGGACGAGCCCAGTGATGGCTGAGAGGTTGAGGAGACATCACTTTCATTAGTTTCTTCAGTTGAGACCTGCTGGTGGGTGAACCAAAGGGTTTTGGACAGCCCTAAAACTCAGGTTAGCTAATCGCAGGGTTGAGGGGGAGGGTCCACCAGCCCTCTCAGGACACTCTGAGAGCTTCTGGTACACTATCCTCGCAGGCAGGGAACTCTAGGCAAAAGGTAATATTTTTGTCTTGAGAGAAAACTGACTAGTAACTGTTAAGAGCTTAGAGGACAATATAAAGGTTATTATAAAGAGAGACATCTTTAACTAACAGATGCCTGAAACAGTTGTCCGTTTAAAAAAAAAAAATAGGAGTTTCCCTGGGAATCTTATTCTGGAAGACAAACTGCCGAAGCCTGGTGCCAGCCAGAGGAGGGACTTGTCTCTGAGAAAGAGATTTCACACACAGTCTCAACAACTTGTCAGACAGGAGAGGCAGGAGCCAAAGCCACGGGAGGGGGTGAGACCACACTGTGGCCAGGACTGCTTAGTTAGGTATCCATCATGTCTTCAGTTTAACCTAAATCTCAGGCTAAGACCTCCAAGATGGACCCAGGAGTCCTGCAATTCCATGCTCTCTTCCCAGTGTGGCCGGGTCTTCTACTACTTTTTGCTCTTTAGCTATGCTGGCCAATAAGCTCCAGAACCCCTCCTGTCTCTCCCTCCCCATGCTGGGATTACAGGTGCCTGCTGCCTCCCTTAGCTTTTCTGTGGGCACTGGGGATAGAATTTGGCCCCCTGCCATGCTTGCTTGCGAGTTCTCTTCTGACTGAGGCAGCCTTCCGGTTGTGTTCTGGTTTCTGTACAAGCCTTGTTCGTTTTCTTTGTCAGAGTCCCATCAATAAGTAAAAGTCCCATGGTGGCTGGAGTGTTGCAGACCCACTGTGCTTCTTGGGGCCACTGTGCTGTCTGCACGGCAGTCATGCCTTCTCGGACTGTACCTAACAACCTTTTCACTACGGGTAGAGAGATTCATCCCCTAGCAAGGACTGACATTGTTGCTCTCAAAATGGTTAGAGAAAAATCTCCAAAAGATTCTAACTGGGATTCTAGTGTTAGCAGAATGCACATTTCACAGGAAACCTTGTAAAGAAATTGCTTCAGTCTTGCTCCGAGCCTTTACTGCCTCTGAGGGATGGTGAGCCGCCCTAAGTGTGCCTGCAGAGGTGTATATAACACGGCCGTCGATGGTGCATTGTCATAGCAAAAGACTGGAGAGAAGCCAGTATGTCAACCAGAGATAGTTGAGTTATAAAACACATCACAACGGAATGCTGGGCAGCCACATGAATCAGCTGTGTGTGACAGTGCAGGCTGAGGTCTGCATTTTATTCAGCGAGAAAGCTAGGATCTAGAACAGTTAAGATTTCATGATGTTGCTGGGTGTGGTGACATACGCCTTTAATCCCAGCACTAGGGAGACAGAGGCAGGTGGAGGGATCTCTGTGAGTTTGAGGCCAGCCTGGTCTGCATAAGCAAGTCCAGGACAGCCAGGGCTACACAGAGAAACCCTGTTTCAAAATACCAAAAAAAATTTTTTTTCGTAATGTTACTATGTGCTTGTGTATGCACGTATTTTTGTGTATTTAAACTTTGAGAGAGCACATTGTCCTCGTATATAGATAGGCTGTCTCTGGAGAGTTGCCTAACCAGGCTGACCAGTGTTTATCTTTAGGGAGGGCAGTTGCTGACTGGGGCAGGTTTAAATGGTGGATGGACATTTTTCATTCTAAAAGTATTTTTGAACTTTCCGTCAAGAATTTTGTTTCACTGAGTCTCTCTCTGGCAGCTTCCAATCCAGTGCACTTGACAAGCAGCAATTGGCATCAGAAGCGCCTTGGGCAACACTGTTACCTTCATAGAAAGCCTGGTTGGGTAGGAATCTGGCTCTCTACCATGGAAAGGAGGGAACGAGTGGACAGGAGGCCTGTGCAGAAAGATTAGAGGGCTGTGTTGGGGGGATGGTGCAGGGCGAGATGGAACTGGATTTGGGGCATGAATGGTGCTTGAACCGAGGGCAAGCACTAGATATAAAGAGGTTTGCAGGGAGTGAAACCTGTATGAAAGTCCTGGCCAATGTGAATTGCAGTAATTGTAAGATCTCCTGGGACCATCGGGCAGGCAATTGGAGAGGTGCGCCCCACTCTATTAAGACAATTTCGGGGTGTTATTTCCATAGCTTAAGTTTATAGCAAAGCCAAGTGTCCTCTCCACTACTTAAGTTTGACCATGGACTAATGGAAAATTTAAGTTGGAGAAGCACCCTGTTTTGTAGTGGGCCATTCAAAGCAAGATAATTATTTTGTTTTGCAAATTCCCATTGCATATGTGTACTGTACAAAGCCATTCACAGTTACAAACCAAAGAGCTCACGTCAAGGGAATGAAGCTAATGCATTGTTCCAATCTCCAGTACCGTCTGAAAAAGCTGAATAAATGGTAACACTTTTAATGTTGGTGTGTCTGCAACAACCTACATAAATAATTCCCAACACACTGTGATCTTCATCTTTACACTTAATGCAGAAAATTCCATTTCTCACGTACAGTACAAAATCTCTAACATATAAGATTGTGTACCTTGTAAATGTCTTGTTCCCTGAGGGACTGCCTGGTTTGCAGTGACCTGTCTGTTAGTGAGTGGTTGTGACCATTATGGTTAATTTTTCAGCAACACCTTTCATATGCTTTTCATTGCTCATCTTTAACAGATAGGGTTGAGATACTGCTGCATAGCAGATGCCACTATTATCACTGTGTACAGTACATATGTACAGATGCATGTGTGCAAGTGTGTGTGCGTGTGTGTGTCTGTGTGAATGTGTACATCAGAGGAGAGCATTGCTTGGCTGTCATTCCTCAGGTCATACCCGCCACATTATTTTTAGAGACAGAGTCTCTCATTAGCCTGGAAGTCATCAGGTGGACTGAGCTCCCTGGCCAGAAGTCTCAGGAATTTGCCTGTTTGCACCTTACCAGATCTGGGGTGAGGAGAGTATAGCACCATGCCTGATTTTGGGTTCTGGAAAATCGAACTCAGGTCTTCAGGCTTGCAAGGCCAGTACTTTACCAACTGAACCATCTCCCCAGCACCCCACCCCCATTATTATATTTTAATAATGAGAAGTGAGTGATGTGTACAGCTAGCTTGTGCCTTCAGTATGACTGGCACAATCTTTCCTATTCTTTTGTGCTTGGTGGCTAGGAAGGGGGTTAGAATTTAGTTCAAATCCAATACACGGCTTTAGTGATGCCTAAAACCTTCATGAGCTTTGGGGCCATGCATGGAAAACAGATTGCTACTTTTTAAATTATGCCAATGCAATAAGAATATATTCCTGGCCTGTTAACAATTACTCCATAAATAGCTACTCACAGTATGCATGCTTTAAAAATTCTAAACATCAACACTAAGGCTATCTAAACTTGCAGTGATGTCCTGTGCCATTAATCCTGACACTAAGATGCTAATAAATCTTTATTTCTAGCATACGCTCAGATCCAAATGGAATGTTCCAGGTACAGCAGCTGTCTGCATCCTAACTCATGTTAAGCCTTTCCCATAGTTTAAGACAAGTTTGCTTTTATGCTATTTTTAAAGCTTAAGTTTTTTAAAATTACTTTTTAGTACTTGAGATTTTGTGAAAATTCCAGCAGGAGAAGGAGGCTGGAGAGAAGAGAGGGAGGGGAATATGAGGTACTATATGTTGGTAGTGAGAGAGCACTGAAATCTGTGTGTGTTGCCATGGAAACAGGCATTTGAATTTATGTTATACATCAAAACAATTAAAAAGAACCCTAGTTGTAGATGGAAGTCAAGTTAACACGGGAAATGACATTGTCATGGAGCCATGGTTCCTTAGTCAAGAAACGGGTGAGTGCGGTTTTGTTCCGTTTTGTTTTGTGGTGCTGAGGGTCCAATGGAAGACCTCTGGAATGCTCAGAACGCTAGGCCCCAGAGATACACCCTGAGCTCCAGGAGCACTCTGTGAGGAGGGAGGCAAGCTGGCTTTCTCCAAGAATTATGGAAGCAGAACGGGATAGCTACTGTCAGTCGGTACCTCCCTCCCGTTGCAGCTGCTGCTCAAAAGCCTTAATCTGTTAGCGTCTGTGGATATTCGGTGGCCTGGGCAAGGATATGGCATATTGTGTGATAGGAGTTTGATCTCGGAGAAGGAGGCAGGAGGCACAACACTTGGTCTGGCGAGTGTTTGAGTTTAGGACCAAGCATTGTTTAGGATAATAGTGTGTGAAGGCCTCTGTTGCTCAAGTCCCACACCTTGTCCCTTAAGAAGTTTTTAGGTTGGGGTTTGAGGTAAATCAGTGTTTGTTCAGTCAGTTCTCTGTTACTTTGATAAATAGTATGACCAAAAGCAACTTGAGGAGAAAAGGGGTTATTTGGCTTACACTTCCAGGTCACAGTTCAAACCACTGAGGGAAGTCATGGCGGGCACACAAGCAGGAACAGGATGGAACCGTAGAGCATGGTTACTGGTCACTCCAAAGACGCACGCTCAGCAGCCGTTCTTATACAGCCTGAGCCACCTGCCTAGGGATAGTACCAGCCCACACTAGACCCCTATATCAATTGCTCATAAGGAAAATGCCCCACACACCTGCTCACAGGCCAGTCTGATGGAGGCAGTTCTTTCCTTGAGAGACCCTCTTGCCAAGTGAATCAAGTTATATTCAAGATTAGCCATCATGTCCTTAAAAAAGAGAAAAGGAAAAAAGACCAAAACCAAGGCAAACGTAGATGATTCTGTGATGGATGCCACTTGCCCCCTGCCCATCCCCCGCTGTTAATCATTTCATTTCACTTGTTTTATCTGAAGTGTAAAGGCAACTCTCACTTCATTACACCTGACCCCACTTCAGTAAACGTCCCTAAAATTACAGCAGTGAGGCATTCACTCCTATTTCCAGCTTCATCCCAAACATTGCTTGAGTAAGCAGAAAGGCCTGAACTGAGTTCAACACAGCAGTCAGTCTTAATTTTATAAATGTTCTATTATGTTCTTATAAATTATTCCACTTCATCTTCAATATGGTGAAATTTGTGTTTCAGGACTTCATGGAACTTCTTTTTCTGCTTGACCACTCAGTGTGGAATCTGTAGTGTTCACACAGATCAAATGAATGTGTGTATATTGCATCAATTTGATAAATGTGCCTTCTTCTTATTTTTTGTTTTATGAGACAAGGTATCTCTGTGTAGCCTTGGCTGTCCTGGAACTCACTTTGTAGACCAGGCTGGCTTGGTCTCACAGCTATTGGGCCTGCCTCCCAACTATTGGGATTAAAGGTGTACATCACCGACTGGCATGTGTTTTCTTTTTCAAAAAGATTTTTTTAAATGTTTGTCAGTATTTTTGTATGTGTATATGTGTGCCGCACACATGCAATGCTAACTGAGGCCAGAAGAGGGTGCTGGAGCCTCTGGAGCTGGAGTTCCAGGGGCTTGTGAGCCATCACGTGGTGCTGGGGATTAAACCCAGGTCCCGTGGAAGAGCAGCAAGTTCTCTTAACCCCTCAGCCATGTGCCCACCACCATAGGCCTCTTCTTACCCTGGAATTCTGGTCACCTAAATTTCACTGTCAGTTGAAAATACTCAGGGCATATTCCTTGGTCAGAGTGTCCTGAATGAACCCGCTGGGACACGTGTCACTCTTCAGTTCCATTATGTGCTGTGATATAATGGGATGTCATCTCTCCCATTAAAATGTAGGCAACCTTAGAGAAGATATCTGTTAAACCTCTAGTAATACCTCAGGAAAAAAAATTATGGGGCTTGAACAGTGAGATAATCAGTTGGGAGAAACCAGGCCCCTTGGAAAGCGCACAGGGTCCAGTATTAATAGAAGTTCACGCACTGGCCAGGTGAAAAATAGGGACCCTAGCTGTTTGTATTTCTACCTATCAAATTCTGGTGGAACTCAGTTTTCAACAACACAGTTGTATGGCACTTATACAGAATATCCAAAGGAAACATTAGGGATCACAATTTTGTGGTATATTATATGAGGTGTTGTACACGGAAGGCTGGCTTAGAGTGGCCACCCAAAAGGAGTAATGAGGTTTGGAATCAGAAGGATGGCAGAGGAGAGACAGAAGAACATGGAGCTTGAGCACCCACTGGGCATCGCTGAGACCCAGCACTGGCTGTACTGACAGGAAAGATAGTCGCCTAAATCACTGTTCATGGTTGAGGCCCAGGGTGAGTGACGAAACTGTGTGGGTGGTTGTGCCAGAGCACACCCAAAACTCCCATCTAAAATGGTCCTCACCTCCTCTCAAACTTCTCATGGTGGTGCTTCTGAGAGCTGTGTCGGGTCTAGAATGCACACGTGCTGATGAAGGTGCACACCTGTGCTCTTGCATGTCTGCACTCTTGGGCAGTGGAGGTCTCCAAGCGTACACTGAAAAAAAACGGGAGCATCTCTGCTCCTAAAATAGTCAGTTAAGATACGTGATCGCATTGCGGCTTGGCACAGTTAAGTTGTCAAAGTGAATTATTTCACTCTATAAAAAAAAAAGAAAAAGAAAAAAAAAGCAACATACATAATTAAAGAGCTAGATCTAAGTTTCCTAAGGAACGACAGAAGAAGACTGTTAAGACTGAACAGTTGACAACTCCAGGGGCAGCAAAGCTAGTGTTACTGATTAGTCTGTGGAGAAAGTCAGACCATAATAAATACAGACAATAAGTTATCATAGTTACAGTTGTAATACCATTCCAGTCCCTGCTCGCCGTGCTCTCCGGCCAACACTTCTCACCCTGTGTGAACTTGTGTTGCAGGAAAGTGGTTCTGGATCAAAAACACAGCCAGTCCTGAACAGAGTGGCTGCAGTCAGCTAGAATGTTAGGTCAGAAATAAGATTTTCCTAACAGAAAAAAGTTGTTGGACATGGAAAATGACCAAAAGAGTATGTCAGAGAATTTCCTTTATCGCAGAGCCAGACATCTGAGTTCGAGCAAGTAGCTGTCTGTCTTCTGTAGTGGAGGTGTGATAGACAGCAGCAATGGCACCCTACAGTGGTCCCAGCCGTTCAGGCGCTCTGACACTCTTGATTTTTGCGAGCTTTGTTCATTCGCCACTGTTGCTTTAGGTAGGGTTGGATGCAGTGCAATTAGGAGAATGTGCCCTCACCCTTAATTTGTTGGCTATTTTCTTTGTCCAGCGAGGATGTCAGTAGGTCAGTAGCATAATTCTGACGGTGTTAGTTTACTAGTCAGTAAATCTCACTGGTAGAAACCCCCATTTTTGATTGAAGTCCTCTTGACTTTCCTCTTGGACTACAAATACAAGAAGTAATTTGTATAAAACTTGTAAGTGAGGACGGTGTAGGTGCAGTCCTTGTCACTGGTAAGAGATAGCCAGCCTTTAGTTCAGCCTCACCTGGATTGTCTCACGAATTTGCCCCTGGCCACCGGCCACCACTGAGTTACTAACAGTGAGGCTCGGAAGCATGCTCACAGCGCGGGAGGAGACACAAGAGGATGCTGGTAGAATGCGGCCTAAGTTATCCCGGCTTCCTCCATACAACACTGTTGTATAGAATGAAAATTAGCTGTAGACATCGGCTCTCAAACGTCTCTACTTTGGAACCACCTGCATTTGCTTGTTTGTTTTGTTTTTTTAACAATTGGTACCTGTGCCTTCATTGGATTAGAGTAGTACCTTGTATAATGGATTTGAAAAGCAAACAAACCAAATGATTCTGAGATATTAAAAAAAAAAAAAACCAAAACATGAAGGATCCTACTTAGGGCCACCATTGATCTTAATATTCTTTTAAAAATATATAATAATTATATTTAACAATATTTCATACACTGTATTTTTGATCAAATTTATACCCAACCTTTCTCCTCAGTTGCTCCCAGTTACACCTCCCGTTCTCCACACCCTCCGGACCGTTTGTCCCCCTTGTTGCTGTCTTTTCCTCCTCCCCCTTCCACTGGGTTCCATTTGTGCTGCTCCTTTATTTATGGGTGTGGCACCATCCACACTTGAGGAAGACTCACTCCCCCTTTCCCAGGCGCTCCTTAGGTATGGGAACTCTCCTGAGCCCTCCCTGCACCACGCTCACCGGCCTGACCTCGGGCAGGTCATTTGCAGGGAACCACAGCTACTGTGAGAGCACGGGCAGGCGCACTGGCTGTCTTTGCTTTAGTCTTCCCCGACCACTGGCTTTGCCAGCCTTTCTGTCCCCTCTTCCTCCATCGTCCCTGAGCCTTTGTGTGTATGGTGGGTCTGTGTGGGGTGTGTGGGATGTGTGGGGTGGTGGCGATGGGAGGAATATCGATAATCCTGTTTGTAGCTGAACATTCCACAGACATTTATTCTCTGTACTTTGATCAGCTGTGGGTTTCTGCATTAACCATGGTCGCTAAAAGGAAACTTTTCTGATGAGGTCTGAGGTCTGCACTAATGTATGGTTTGAGAGGCTATGTGACAGTAGAGGGCAGTTTGACATTGTAGCCAGTCAGCAGAGTAACAGTAGTTGGTTCACCCCAGGGTCTGTGAACTTCCCATGCCTGGGTTCTTGGGCAGGTTTACAGTATCAGCAAGCATCTCCGCCTGTGGAGTGAGCTTTAAACCCAATCCGGAAGTGCTTGCCTTCCTCTGTACCATGTGTGCCGCCCTTGCAACCATGCATATAACATGCCACACCAGGCATTGTTTTAGTTCACAAGGTTCACAGCTGCGTCCAGTTGTTGATGGCTCCCCCTTTCACCCCAGACGCCCTGCATAGCACTTTGTAGTACTACAAAAGTTAACCAGCAGGGAGGAATGAGTTCCGGTCAGAAACAGCTTGATGTCTCCATGGCCTGTGACAGAAGTGTACGCTGTGTCTTCAGCAATCGGATCTTAACGTGGAGTTCTGGTGGGCAACCAAGAACAAAAGATCAATGACAGTAACCATTATTGCTTGTGTGTGTGTGAGAGAGAGAGAGAGAGAGAGAGAGAGAGAGAGAGAGAGAGAGAGAGAGAGAGAGGAGAGAGAGGAGAGAGATCTGGGACTCTGTTGACTAACAACTGGAGGACAGGTTTCCCACATCTGACACTGGGCCTTTTGTTTGACAACCTGTAGCTTCTGGTGGCACTGTTATTCCCCTATGGAAGAGAACTCCAGTTAAACTTTAGGAAGCTTATAAAGCAGTAGGTTTCCACATAGCTCTCCAAACATCTGTAGTGTGGGTTAATCCCTCCCTGGCGCCTCGCCCATCCCTCTCCTCCCGTCCTCCTTATCTAACCCTCCCTGCAGATTTTTATATCCTAAACCTCCATCTGTCGGTCAGGGCTTTTATTACAGAAGTTCTATCTATTTGTTTTAAAACTGCAGATAGATGAACAAAAGAAATAATAATAATTAAATTGGTTTATAATCTTTTGATAGTATTTGGCTGTGTATCTGGGTTTTGTTTTTTAGCTCGTGCACATTAATATATTGGCAGCTTACGGTTTTATATTAAATGCTGATTTATTAGACTGATTTCTTGCTTGATTGCTTATTTTTATTTATTTGTTTATTTATTGGTCTCACTGTGTGCCAGGGAACCTAGAAGGGCTCAAACTCCAAACGTTTCTCTGCCTTAGCCCTCCGAGTTTCTTGCATTAAAGACTCTTCCTACTCAGCCAGATTCAAGAGAGAGTCTTGAGTCTCAGAAGTGAGTGGTCGGATCGATTGTTATGCCAGTAACTCTCTCTGTTAACCGTGTCGACTGATGGGGGCTCTGTCTACTTTCCTAGGTACCACTTAAGAAACCAACTTAGATGCCACTGCTTGGCACCACAGCAGTTTTCCAGACAGCAGGTCCGTGGTTTCCTTTCCTCCCTTACAGACTCTTCTGACAAACCTGCAGTGGGTCAGAGCCTGGCTTTGGCTTCCTGTTCATACTTAGTAAATAACAGATGAGCATGTGTGTCTCAGGGCTGTCCTCATGGAGGGACAATAGTGCAGATATGCATGCAGACAATGCGTACTGAGGTAACAGGAAGAGAGTTGCAGATAGGGCATAGGGAACTCTTTAGGATGGGTAAGCTTCAGATCCTTTGAGGAAGGTAGCACAGCCTCTGCTTCCAGAAACTTCCTGGACTTGTCCCGACAGATATAGGAAGAAAGCCCCACTTCCCCTAATGTCCGAAAGGAATTCTGGCTGCCCATCAGGTCTGGGCTGCCTATGATCATGTCAAAGTCTGAGTCAGATAAACTTTCAGCTAAGGAGCAAATGATTTTCTGAATTTGCCCTTCTTTAAACATCTCCCTTATAAAATTTGGTGATAAACGGGGCGTGGTGGTGGAGTTCAACAGGAGACTGGCCAGAGGCTGTGGGTCAGCCCATGGCTGTGTGCGTCTCTCCCATACAAGCAGTGGGAAGAGACTAACAGCATGGGAGCTGCTGAGGGGTGGGCCTAGAGGGAAAACGCTAGGCCTGGGGGCTACAGGTTTGCTGGCCAAGCCAAGCCGGACTTAGACCAGACAGTGTGCGTGGGCTCGTGTGCACCATAGCCACAAAGCCAGTCACCTTTGTTCCATGTCATGGACGAAGGGCTGATTTCTTTTCACACTGACTTCTTAGAGCATAGCTTTATAATTAGTAGAGTCTTAATTGTGATTCACCACACGGCCTGCACATCAAAATTACTGTCTTTTTGGCCTTTGAAAAACTTAATTTTTTGGTCTGAAGTGTGTGGTGTTCTTTGCTTGTTCATTATTGCTCACATTTAAGCAAAGTCCTGGTTCAAAAGTGGAAATCACAAACAAGGCATCTTAACTTGATTAGCATGTAAGGTGTGCCCGTGACTGGGTTGTGCAGTCTTGCTGGAATCCTATAGCATTGAAGCATCTGTCTTGTTCCAGAATCTCTAAGAAAACTTAGAAGCCTTTGCCTGCCTTCTGTTCTCCTGCCTTTTTAAACTCATGACGGTTCTAAGAGCTCTAGTTTTGACTGCCAATCACCATGCTTTGTCCAGAGTCCCTCAGAGAACAGAATCAAAGCATGAGATGACATCTGAAAGGAACCGTTATATTTACATCTTATTGTATAGCTAAAGTCAAGTCAACGCTAGCGGCAGTACTTACGCAGACAGAATCAGTGAGCTGATGAAGTCTGGAGGTCTGAGGATGCTGTGCCAGCTTCCAGAGCCAGGAGTGTATTATGATTTAATGGCACCGCTCTGCCGCGTTTGATCAACAGCCCTAGAAAAACATTTTGAAGCAATAAAGCGTCCATTTGGCTCCCAAGTAATGAGAGAGCCATTGCTCTTTGCATTAACTATTTATTCGGGAAGAGAAGTGACCAACTGCTAATAAGCTTTACCCAATGAAGGTCGCTTAAAACAAGAAAATGCGAAGGCGAGGCCGTCTTCAATTTCATGTGCAATTAACAAAGACAAAAAGCAGAGCAGTTGGTGGCCCCTGTGCCACGTGACTGAGGGTCGGCTCTACTTAAGTGTCCACGCCTGTCGGAAGGGGTGAGTGCTTCTGGGCTCTGGAAGAAGTGAGGAGGTGATGACTGGTGAGTGGCTCAGCCGGGATCATTTCTCTCGCTTGCCGCTGTAGGTGACTTGCTTGTTTAGATCAGTGGTGGCTCAGTCCACTAGTTTCCACGCTAGAGAATGGTCCCTGTTAAGTTTTCCTATAGGTGATTTCTTTGTAACTCATGAGATCTGCTGCATAGATAGTAAAATATTTAGGTTTATTAGTTGATCAAGCGATTGGACTTGGGGAAATGTTGTATCTGTCGTATAAATGCATCTCTAATAGATTATATGAAAATAATTGTTTGGGAGGAATGCAGCATTTTGCTTTTGTACCACAAGTACATACATGGTCCCTTCCTTGCAGTGAGCGCTAAGGTGTCAACAACTTCAAGACAGAATCCATGATACTGCATTTATAAGCAGAATGTCAGTTAGAATCTTATTTTAAGGACCTTTGATGTTAAAAACAGCTGGCGGTTCCTATTCCCCCGGCTTAATACAATTTGCTTTTGTTTTTTTTTTTCAGTGTCAAGAAAAATAATGAAGTCACAATTTTTTTTTTTCCCTCAAGCTAACCAAAGAATTTTCATGCTAAGGCTGCTACTGCGCTCTGACTAAATAAAGTAGCAAAACAATTTCTGCACAGTGAGAAGAAAAGCCTTGTGGCTCTTACTCACATACGTAGTGGAAATACCATAGTAAGTCAGTTAGGAAATTTAATACTACATTTGTTTTTTTCATTTTCAGTTTAAAACTCTTTTCCATCTTGAAAGCTGTGTGTCATTTCAAATCACTTGGAAGTATATTTAAAACCAGGTTTCAAGGTACATTCCATGCAGTAAAGATGCTTGCTTATTTGTGAGAGTTGTCTTTAGAAAGAGGCAAGCATCCTGATTAGTAGCAACAGAGCTAGCGTCCAGCCAAGACTCCTGAGAACTGTCCTTTCCTGGAGCACGTTACATCACGCCAATCAAAACTCTTCCGCGTTACAGAGACTTTTCTTGTCTTCTTCCAGGAAATACAGACTCAGATGAGGTGGAGCTGCCGGGTTTGTAAACTGCCTCTGGTTGGTCATTAATAATCATTAGATTGTATTGTCCCTTTCAGATAATCACTCCATTCAGAAGGCTGATGCTGTGTGCTGACAATAGGAAAGAGATGGAGGATTGGATCAGCTCTCTGAAGTCAGTGCAGAGCCGAGAACCGTATGAGGTAAGGAACCATCTCCCTGTTCCGTGTCCTCAGAGAACAGGCATGCACAAGAGCAGCCAGGAGCTAAAGTGAGCCTGTGCGGAAATCCGTATTGGCAGGCTCGCTGGGAGCTGTTTGGAGTAGATTTTGGTTTTACTTAAAAGTGCTTCAGTGTTCATTCAGAGTAAAGGGTTGAAAGTTTGGTCCTCACCGCCGGCACGCATGAGTCGAAAGCCTTGCTCTCCTGTTTGGCAACTCTGTCCGCACGTTTTCTTTCTAGGTGGCCCAGTTTAATGTGGAACATTTCTCAGGGATGCATAACTGGTACGCCTGCTCCCATGCCCGGCCCACCTTCTGTAACGTGTGCAGAGAGAGCCTCTCTGGAGTTACGTCCCATGGACTGTCCTGCGAAGGTACTGTAGCATTCCCACAGCCAGAGCCCCATAGATGCTCATCATGGGCACTGTGCCATCACGAGAGAAGCAGACACACTGCAGTATAAACCCCTTTGCTTGGTGGGGGCAAGGCCTGGGAGATTGGAGTTTCGTTCTAGTTCGATGTTGGGCTCTACACACATGGGACTGACTTGGGGAACCACTGTTGCTCAGCATCAAAATTTGGTGTTCTCTTGAAGGAACTAACTACTACTGCCCAAAACCCACTTGAGCTTGGTAGCATTCTAGTGTTCTGTGTTCTAATTGAGCATGGAGACCAGTTTATACTCTTTAGCAGAATTCCTAATGGTTATTTATATTTGCATTATTTAAAATATTCTCCTTTACTTATGCTTTATTTAAATGGATATCATTTTGTGTTTTCCTTTTCTTTTTTTGCACAACATTGGGGATTGAACCCAGAGCTTCCTGCGCACTAGGCAAGCACTGTACATCATGTCGTCCTCATGTCATTGTTTAAAACTTCTTTACCATTCTCTAAAAATAAGACCCATTCGAGGGCCGGAGAGTTGGCACAGTGGTTAAGAGCACTTCTTGTTGTGGCAGAGGACCCGGGTTCAATTCCCAGCACCCACATGGAAGCTCACCGTCTCCTCACACACCAGCACGTGTGGTGCACAGACACACGTGAAGGCAAAGCACTCCTACACATAAAGTAACTTTTTAAAAAATCTAAAACAAAAAAGACCCATGCTAGCGTTTCCTTTCTTTCATTTTTTCTCATGCTAAATTTTTAATTATAAGATGTGTGAGTTATTAACTTAGGAACTGTGAGCACCAAAGACAAATCTGCCAGTAGCTACCAAGAGAAAGCTCGTGATTTCTTCAGTGGTGAAGAGTGGAGAGTGTTGGGCATAATTTCTTGAACTATGTATAGAACCAATACCAGCTGCTTCTCAAATGTGGTTGCATTGTAATTCTGAGCACATGCAATTAGTGTTTAAATTAAAGTAGAGATAGATTCCCACTCCAAACGAATTCCAAATGATAAAATCTGCGACCGCCCTTGTGTTAGCTCTCCACTGAGTCCACACACAGCTGGGGACCGAGCTCTGCATCGCACCTCCTCCTGCTGCTGCCAGTTCAGACTGTGACTGACTTATTGCATGTAAACACAAGTCAGGTGGGCATAGACTCACTATAAAGAAAAATACAGCACCATTAATAATTTCCTAATTAAACTGAGAATATGAAGTATAATCCCAGAGAGCAATTATCCTTCACAGTTATTTAAATAGTAGCTGAACAAGACAAGTTTAAATGGTAATTTAAAAAAAATCAATAATGTCAAATACATAAACATGGATTCTTGTCTTAACTACTGTTTAACATTTAGGAAAATTCCGCGTGGTAAAGACTAAATATTGGAATTTTAAAAACCCTTAATTTTACCACAGTATTTGTGACTATTTTGTGATTTTAGACAGCATTATAGGGCAGGGAATGTGATGTTTTTCAGCCCTCTCTGGAGAAACTCAGCTGCCACCTAATAAAATACAGGTACAGAAGAGTCACTTGCATTTCTTGGTGACCATAGCAACAGTCTGGCTTGTCACCATTACTTCGTAGGCAGGCTTGTGAGTCTCAAGGCCCACTGCATGGAGCACTTTATTATTACAAAGTTTGATGTTTGTTTTAAACATGCTGTGTCATTTCTAATGGCAAGATTTCGAAGTAATGAGGGAACTGTATAATTTTATCATCTCCTATGTCCTTGTATGGAACTCCCTATATTTCAGGCTGGCTTTGAACTCACAGACATCCACCTGCCTCCAGCTCCTGAACGCTGGGATTAAAGGGATAAGCCATAGACTCAGCTCCAGGTTACCTCTTTGTCATCTTTGTGACTGTTACCCAAGATGCCTGACTGTTTTCTTAATATGCTTGCACGTGAAGACACTTCTAGATTATGTTCACCTTATAACAGTTTCAAACTATTAATATAAATATACAAAGCTATTAATATATATTTATATTAATATATAAATATAATTTATATTATATATATTATATATATATATACTAACACACACACACACACACACACATATATATATATATATAAAAATGCAAGTGTCAGAAATGTATACCTCAATGAAGTTTCTCAAATTAAACACATCCAAATAGGGAAACCTGCACCTATATTGAGAAGTGGGATTTTACAAGCACTCTTGCTACTAGGTTAATTTAGAGTATGTGTGCCTGTCTGTGGTTTTCTCGTCTGAAGAACTAATTCTTTGGTGTTTATTTAATTTCTTAGTAGCAATTATTAATTATATTATAACTGCTTCATAATTTAAAAAAAAAATAAAAGTTAAGACTTCAATTACTTCTTGCTGGAGCCTAAACCTTTAAATTAAAAAAAAAAAATCTTGCCTCTTCCCTTATCTCTCTTTTCAAAATTTCATGCTGTAACTTCTTTACTTTTATCATTTTTTGTTGTTGTTGTTTTTAGTGTGTAAGTTCAAGGCTCACAAAAGATGTGCAGTGAGGGCAACAAATAACTGCAAATGGACCACGCTGGCCTCCATCGGGAAGGAGATCATAGAGGATGAGGATGGGGTAAGCAGCTGCGGCCCTGCCCCTTCCCCAGCCACCCCTCTCCTGCCCTGCTCTCGCGGAGCACTGCGGCAGAGCGTGCCGTGGGAGTGTGGGTTGTCTGGGTTATACTGCAAGTGTTGGTTGACTGGGACTTCTGATTGTTAATGAATTGCTTCGTAGCTTTACCCAGTTCTCGGCTTGTAGGGAACTCTGTTCTAAGAAAGGCTCGGTGCTTCTTGGCTAGGCTGCTGTTAAAGACCTTTCTCCGACAAACTCAGCAGTCTTCTTCAAGGCTTAGCTGGGATGCTCATTCTGCAAATTCTGGGGCTTCCTCTCAGCAGTGCCCCCTTTCAAGGCTGGACGCCACTGTGCCTTGCATGTAAAACCTTTACATATCACTGTACTGTAAGACTTTGCATGCCTTTCTCTTCAGCCAGATTTCTGCTGAATCTCAAAAGATGAGCCTTTGTCTTTTCTTTGCACAACTGCAAGGTTCAGGCAGGATAGATGGCCATACATGTGGAGAAAATGAACCAAGGACTCTCAGGGCACACAGGATTGAGTCTGTAGAGTGAGAAGCCATCTCCCACCTTCTGCAGGCTGAGGATGGTGCCCTCCTCAGGCTTGGCCCTGACCACCCTTCCTTCCCGTCCGCAGGTTGCCATGCCTCACCAATGGCTCGAAGGCAACTTGCCTGTGAGTGCCAAGTGCGCCGTTTGTGACAAAACATGTGGCAGTGTTCTTCGCCTGCAAGATTGGAAATGCCTTTGGTGTAAAACAATGGTAAGTGATTAGAATTATTCTATAATTTTAAATTAGCATCTTTCCCTGACTGGGTTATCTGTGTGGTCTAGAGGCAAAGCAAATGATTTCTGGAATAGCAGACCCTGGTTGCACACACATCTCTTTGTGACATACTGGTACTCACTCATGGTTTTAAAGTGTATTCTCTGTACTGTGGCAGTGACACACTTGTGCATGTGCATGTGCGTGTGTGTGTGTGTGTGTGTGTGTGTGTGTGTGTGTGTGTGTGTACGTGTACGTACGTACGCCTGCCTGTCTGTCCCTGGTCTTTTTCAAATGGTCCATTTATAGTAGTTGCTTGTGTTCAGATATTTCCTGTGTCACAGGATCTCCTCCTCATAGCTGCTTGTTTTTGTATTTGATTTCATCACATTTTACTATTCTCAGCACCCCCCTTCAGTCAACTTAAGCCATGGTGCCTTTAAGAAGCTGTGCTCCAAGGCGTTACCAGGTTATTGTTGATATCTGAAATGTAATGTTGCTGCAGCCCTGTGTCTGCTCTCTGACACAATTC
>OU015748.1:41503713-41529336 GCA_907169655.1 Acomys percivali
GCTGGCCTGGAACTCTCTGTAGACTAGGCTGGCCTGGAACTCTCTGTGGACTAGGCTGGCCTGGAACTCTCTGTAGACTAGGCTGGCCTGGAACTTTTATGTAGACTAGGCTGGCCTAGAACTCTGTGTAGATTAAGCTGGCCTGGAACTCTATGTACACTAGGTTGGCCTGGAACTCTGTATAGACTAGGCTGGCCTAAAACTCACAGGGAATGATCTGATCCTCCCCCTGAGCATTGGCATTAAAGATGTGCTCCCTAGTCAGAGCTTTTTTTTTTTTTTTAAACTTTTATTGAATGTCTATGATTTACATGTCCTGCACCAAAATCCCTCTCCTCCCCCCAGTAAAATAAAACAAACAGACAAACAAAAAAAATCTTGTCATAGAAGCTGTGGTGTATCATACAGTATAGCCTTTTGGCCACATATGTTTACTTTCAAATGTTCATTGCTACAAGTCATGGGTCTGGTCGGAGGCCTACACTGTTGTTACCAGATCCTCACTGGGACGCTATTGGATATCTCATTGTTGCTGTGTGTCAAGGAGATTCTTAATCTTTGAATCTGCAGGTCCGACTCCTTCATGTGTTCCAGCAGGTCATACATGGGGTAGATGTTGGGGTGAAGTCAACTCAGAGCCCTAGATCAGGGCCAGCTCCCTTGCCTCAGGGCAGGGCCCACTCTCTTGCTCCCATGTCATCATGGCAGGGCCAGCTCTCCTGCTTCTCAGGGCAGGCCTAGTTAGATCTTTTAACACAACTTTTCTAATGTTGTTCAACTTCCTTATATCAAGTACAAACTTTTTATCAGAACGTCCAAATTCTAAAATGTGTATGAAAGTATTGTAAGTGTGTATCAAACAAATACTTAGTTCTAGAACAGATAAACTTGCATAGATGTAAAATACAAATTAATATTAGAAAACTACCTTCATAGACAACTAATACAGATTCATATCTCTACACACAGCCCGTGAGTTAACCAAAGGTCTGTCTAGTACTTCAAGGGCAGTATCTGAAGGGTCTCAGGCTGACTTCAGACAAATAATCAGGGACTCTTGTTGGCTTTCTGTGATGCTGTATAACTTAAAAGTCTAAAAGTGAATATGAGCTGCCTGGCATCTTCACTGTAGGGGATGTACTGTGGGGTACTGCCCCCTTTTCAGTGCCTCTGGATGATTTTTTCATAGGGGTGGCATGTTGTCTCGTGGGGTCATCTATTCTCTCAACCTCTGAACATCCCTCCTTGTGTGATTTCTGGAGGATGTTGCACAGGACCTGACGTTTGCCAAGGGACAGTGGGATGTGGACAGAATGACAAGGAAGGGAGATAGAATTAAAGGGAAAGCGTGAGACTAGGGCGGGGAGGATGCCGAGAGCCATGCGCTGGTGAGGACTGGGGCCTGTCTTCAGTAGGCGCCCCAGTGTCCCCCGCACTTGAGATGGTTCTCTCTTGGTTTGTAATTCCTTGGGAAATGACATAAATGACATGTCCTGTAATGGAAAAGCCACCATCCCACTTCCTACTGTACCCTCAGTTCTCTTTCCTGGCTCTGCTTCACTTCTCTGTTTCTCATGTTTCATTCCCCTTTTCTTCTAGTTTTGTCTCCACTTCTGCTTAGAACTATTTTTTTTTAATTAAAGCTTTCTTTGAGTTAACTATTGCACTCAAGTTAATTTTTACATAAGAATTCTTACGTTTAATACGAATGTGGACAGTAATGAATATAAAATGAACAGTAATTGGAAAAGGCAGTTTTGAATGAACTTACACTAAAACTCAGTGTTTCACTTTCAGTTTAAGATTATTTCAGAAGTTTGACAACTTCCGGATCCTTGTCTGTGGAGGGGATGGAAGCGTAGGCTGGGTTTTGTCAGAGATTGATAAGCTGAACTTGAACAAACAGGCAAGTACACGCCGGGGTGTTTGAGATGAGTTCTTCCCGTGTGGCTTTAAGCTAGTCCCGAGCCCCAGGCTCTTGTTTTCCAACTTCCCTGAAAATGTTGCCATTCATTCTCCTGCAGTGCCAGCTTGGGGTATTGCCTTTGGGGACAGGCAATGACCTTGCTCGAGTTCTTGGCTGGGGAGGCTCGTATGATGATGACACCCAACTTCCTCAGATCCTGGAGAAGCTAGAACGAGCCAGTACCAAAATGTTGGACAGGTAAAAGAGACTTTCCTTCTGAAAATGTCAACATGAAGTTATTTGATACTTCCTGTTTTCCTAACTGTAAGTCCAAACTTCCTGGCCTTGTTCGTTATCACTGAGATCCTGAGTAGAACCTGCACAAAGTAGCCACTTAGTAAAGGATGTTCTCGAATGAATGAATGAGTTCATTACTTAAATGTAGATGACCGTGTAGTTACTAATTTTTGTTTTGTTGTGGCTTGGGGATAGGGTTTCACTACCTAACTCAGACTGACCTCCAGTTTCAGACCTCCCGTCTTATTGTCTCTGAGTGCCAGTATTATAGGAGTGCACCACCATGCCCAGGAATACCAGTTCCTTTTAGTCACTATTCAAGTCAGAAAGCTCAAGTGCAGCTTCCGATAAATGGCGTAATCAGACCCATCATCTTGTGATCTCAGAGGACCTAAGAAAAGCACTGTGGTCTTCAATTTGCAGGAGCCTCTTCTGAGATAGCCAAGCCCTCCCTAGGCTGGGGATGCCCCTCAGTGGAAGAAGGCTTGTCCTGGGTGGGAGGCAGCGAAAATGAATCCTGTCCCAGAGGCAGAGGGCAGTTATGGAACACACAGGAAGATGAAGGACCTGTCACTATTTACACTGTTCTGAATCTCGCCCCTCTCTTCTCCCCTCCCCTCCCCTCCCCTCCCCTCTCCTCTCCTCCTTACCTTCTCCTCCATTTTGAACAGCCATGTACGAAACAGAAATCACAGTGTTTGTAACCTAACTGCTGTGGTAAAGGCATTTGGAATTTGGGCTTAGGGAGCAACAAGATTCTTCGGTAAAAGCCATAATTGCCCCACCCTCAAGAGAACAAGACAAATATCAAAATAGCATTACAGACCTGAGCTCGCATGAATCAAAACAACTTTGATAGGATTAGCCATCTGTGGAACTCTTTCTGAAAACGAAATTGCATCAGGGAGCCGCCAGTCAAAAATGTAATTACCCTGTGATGAGCTATAACCTCAGTGTGGTAACCTTGTCTGTCACGCTGTAACGTTGTAACGCTTGGTTCTTGTGCGGACAGCATACTGAGAAATGGATCTGGATGGTAGAACCTTAGCCTGTATTTATTCAAATTGCATGAAGGCGACACTCATTTAGTTGGGCCATAATGATTTATAATCTGGGCTGGAGGTAAATTCAGAGTCTCCAATTCTTAAAAGAGATGGGAGATTAGAAAGGAAGGAAGAAGGTAGGGAAAATATAAAAGGGCTGGAGAGGTGGTTCCGTGAGTCAAGCACTTGCTGTGCAACCCTGAATCTCTCTCCCGGATCCTGTTCAAAGCTGAGTGCAGTAGCATATGTCTGCAACACGGTGCTTCTCATGGTAAAGTGGGAGCAGGGGACAGGAGAGTTCCCAGCACTTCACAGGCTAGCTCTCCTGGCACCCACAGCTGCGAACAAGGCCTACTCTCAGACACGGTGGGAAATGAGGGCCAGCACACCACGTTGTCCCCAGAGCTCCATACAGAGGCTGTGGTGCATGCATACTTGAACTCATATACACAGATGCGCACATACCCACACTTCATATATACACACGCTGATAGAGAATGGACAAGACATGGTGTGGTAAGGGGTAGATTAACTAGCTCAGGGTGCCGTGGCACTTCACAGGAGTTATGTACATCAAAATAGCAGTTATATATCATAAAGACATAGTATCGGGCAGTTTTTACCTTAGTAAAACTGAGGGAATGGAAGGACTTGAATGAAATGAAATCAGCTGTGAGAGAGAAAGAGAGAGGAAGAGACAAGAGGAGGAGGGAGGGAGGGAGAGAGGGAGAGAGAGAGAAAGAGAGAGAGAGAGGAGGAGAAACAGAAAAACCTGAAAGTAATTTCCTAAATGGTTTGATGCTTTGCTTACCAAGCAACACAAGAGTATTTGCTGAAGTTTCAGCTTTTTAAAAAATTTGAATTGTGTTCATGTTCCTGCGTTTGTCACATTGAGAATGTGGAGGTCTTTTGAGAGTCAGATCTCTCCTTGAACTGTGTGGTTCTTGGGGATGTAATTCAGGCCATCAGGCTTAGTGGCAAGCCCCTTTACTCACTGAGCCATCTTCCCAGCCCCAACACAGTATCATAGATGCTTCTCTTTGAGACAAATCTAAAGGGCTTCCCTGGTGCAACCTAGGAAACCTTTTTTTCCTAGAAATTCACTCTCCCAAGTGGTTAGCTGAGAAATAGCACCCCTGTGGTCAAACTCCTTGGCATCCACTGGTATGCCACAAAGAGCAGAGCAAAGCTAAGGGTCTTTATCACAATCATTTTGTCTTCTTTGTGGCTTTACTGTTTGTGGAAAAAAAAAAAAAACAACCAAAAAACAAAAAAACAAAATAAAAAATGGGTGATTCTAGCCCCATAAAAAAGGGATGAAAATCAATTTAATATTCGGTGTTATTTAGTCTTTTCAATGGCTTGGTTCATAAAGCATCCTTATGACTATTTTACAAAGATCAGACAGGCTTCTGTAGACAGTGGGAATTAGGAATTGTTCCGACTGTCTGGCATTCTGTTGGACTCATTTTGCATCACCACCACTACAGCCCTACTACAGATGACCCCTCCACAGCCATCTCTATTTTTGACATGATCAAAGTCACGTAGCCAGTAAGCAGTAGGGCCGGTGTTTTAACAGAATCCAGGCTCCGACTCCCAGGGTCTGGATACAGTCTCTGCCTTGTAGCACGCAGGCGTCAGAGAAGCCCTGACGAACCTGTAGCCAGTGCTAATGCACACCTTGACCTCACTTTCTTCTCTTTCGGCCACTTCTTCCTGTTCCTGGGAAGTCCCTATCCAGGAGGGTGATGCAGCTTGGAAGGTTCTGGTGTTAGGTGGAATCCTTTCCTGCTTCTTGTGTTTTGCCCAGAGAAGAAGTCCAGCCCCGAGAAGCTTGGCTTTTAAGTTTCTGATTGCAGTTTTCTCTTACATGGATATTTGCAGACGTAACTGACACGTGTGGCCTCTAGTTTCTGCGCTAGCATCATTTGGAAGCCTGCTGACTCCCGTGCAGCTAGACCCTGCCTTTCCTTTGCTTTGAGATGCTCAGCATGTGTTGCATGATGGGTAGAAGATGATATAATTTTAGCTGTAATGTTTTCTTGTTTGCTTGTGTGCGTAGGTGCATGGGTGAGTGTGTGCGTGAGAGTGTGTGTGTGTGTGTGTGTGTGTGTGTCTTGCACGTGCATATGGAGGCCTGAGTTTGATGTTGGGAATCATCTTGATTGTTCTTCCACCGTATTCAGTGAGGCAGCGTCTCCCAGTTAAACCCAACACTGGCCGAGATGGCCACTGTTGCTGGCCAGCCAGCTCCTGTGTTCTTAGGTTGGAACTAAAGGCAGGTCAGCGCGTGGAGTCTGGGCTATACACTCTAGTCTGCGTGCTTTCACACAGGTGTGTAGCCATGGAGGTAGGTGCCCAGAATTTGTGTTTTCATGTTGAGAGGTGGGTAGTAGCTACAAGTAATGGTGTAGTTCACATAGTCTAAATAATACATGCCTTTTGGGAAGTTCTTGGAAGTTTGGGTTCTTATGCGAAGACTTATTCTCCTTAGGATATATTTAAATATTGAGTTCAGGATTTGCTGTAGGTTCCATCATTGGCTGTGTACGCTTTTTATAAAATTTATGTGTTGTAATATTGCTTGTATAATGCTTTTTATCTGTAAAAAAATCTTTCTGTCTCAGCTTGTTAGGCCTGTCATTCTCCTCAAACTTGGAATTGTTTTAAATATTAGTCAGGAATTATCCCAAGTTGATTACTTTTTCAGATGATTCAACATTTGAAATAATTTCCATTTTATCCCATGTTTATATTTCTCTTTCTTAAATTAGGGAGTGTTTACATCATTTTCATTGCACACATGTGAGAGCACATGTATGTGCACACACACATGCACACATGCACACACATACATGCACACATGTACACACACTCACATTTTTCCCCAGGAGAAGTTGCTGAATGAGAAATGGTTTATTTTTATAGGTAGTAGGAATTTATTTAATCTAGGACATTATATTTTCGAACTCTGGGTTGTGGCTCATTAATAACGAATGACCTAGTTAGTACTTTTCACTAAGCCTTATTTAGAAAAAGCTAGAACACATTGCATCAAGAGAGTAGTAAGTCATGGGATGACCTGTGTTTCCTGCTGTGACCTGGAGTTGGAATGTTTGAATGCTGCTAATTGGAGAAATGGTAGAATGTGGAAACCATAAACTGTGAGTCCAGTGTTTGATGGAATTATCTGTTCCATCCTCAGTTTAAGAGAGACCATAAATGTATGTATGTATGTGTGTGTGTATGTGTGTGTGTGTATGTATGTGACCTGGAGATAGATTGTTAAGATTTAAAGAAATTTTGGACCAAAGACTTTTCTCCCATCAGGTGGAGTATAATGACATATGAGCTCAAATTGCCAGCAAAGGCCTCTCTACTTCCCGAACCCACGGACGTGTCTGAAGGATTTTATGTAAGACTAATCTTTATCTACTGACCATTTGAAATTGGGTATCTTGGGGCAGGGGGAGATGACCGTGGTGACATGCCTGCTTCATGGTGTCGCTGACTGCCTCCAGTCTTCTCCCCCAGAGTAAAGAATCCCAATGAGCAGAGTTAGAGTCCTCTTGACCATGAACCCTGAGTCACTGACCTTCCTGGACCTCACCACTTCGTGTGTTAATATGGGCCACAGGGCTGTGAGGGTCTAATGATGCAGATGTATGGGAAGCGCCAGGCATGCGAGGTCCCTCCTCAGGCCTAGGAGGCCAGCAGACAGCAGCCACGAGGGAGCACCTGCCTGATCACTAGGTGTGAGCACCTGCCTGACCACTAGGTGTGAGCACCTGCCTGACCACTAGGTATGAGCCCGGTTCCGGAAAACCCCTCCCACCCATGTTCCAGGACTCCTGGCTGGAAGGTCACGCCTTTCTCTCTTCCAGTTTGTCTGCTCTTTGAAAGAACAGCAGACCCTTGTTAAGCGCATCGATCCTGAGCAAGCAAGGAAGGAACGCTGCTCACGTCCTCCTGTCTCTGCTGCAGAGAGCCAGTGTCTAAAATTTCCGGATATGTTTAAGCCTCAGTGCAGTGGAAACTTAAAACAGTCTGGCTTCCAGGAGGTTGGCTGTATCTAACTCATTAGGGCCTTTTGATCTACAACAGTGTATTTTTCCCTCTAGGAAAATTCACTTCTTTAGAGATGAAATCTTTGTTTTGCCATCGAGAACATTATTATCTTGTCAGAAGTAAGACAGGGCCACCCTTAGAGATGATACGTATATTTTTCAGATATTAAAGTACTTTTAAATGTTCTAAAACATGAAAAAGTAGCAAATCATATGAAATGGAAAACAGAAATAATATACAGCTGGTCACCTAATGATACTCAACTGCTGAGGTTAATATATTTACTGTTTATTTCTAGCAAAATTTTCAACTATAATATTAATTCTCTCTGAAAAGACCTACCATGCCTGTTTTTCTAGAAGCCAGTCTTCTCAGTAGCACTTTTTATTAATGTTATTTTTTTTTTCCAAACTGAGGAGAGGAAGTCACGACCCTGCTAAGTGACACTATAGCAGATTAAAACATAGAGTCTGTAAATTCAGTGCTTTGACATAAAGATTATCTTTTCCTCAGGAAGAGGTGTATTTTTGTCTTTGACTATCATAACTATAAGCTTCACGTGGCATTAGTCAAATGATAACGATTAGTAACTTAATCAATGGCATTAATTAATGCATCCGTCCATAGCACTAGCGGCCATGTTATATATTATCCACTCTGCAGTGAAGAGAATAAACAGATCTCTGAGGAATATTGCCCTATTTTGCATTTTTAAAAGATGTATTTCAGTTGTCCTAATCTTTAAAGATACAGATTCTTGTATTTAAACCAAGGGATTAGAAGGTCAGTGCAGTATTGTGACTCGGGAGACCCGAAGCTGCTCCAGTGGGAAATTGCTTTTCCAGGTGTGGTCTGCACTTGAGGAGGTGAGATAGAAATGGAAAAGTAGCCACCAGTGGACTTAACCATAAATTTAGAATGGGATTGCTTTGGGAATATGCCAGTCTGAATGGCATTGTGGAGGAGAATGTTTATGAAATTTTGAATATGTGTGAGTAAACTGAGGCTAATGGGCAAAAAGGAGTGAAAAGGTGTCTGAGCGAGGTGGAAGGACAGTGGAGATCAGCTTTAATGGGGCCATCATTTCTACTAGAAAATTCTGAGCTCATGACCTGAATGCTTCTGAGGAAAACACTTGGCAGAAGACTTATATAAGGTTCTTTAAACAGTGTGCACATTTTATATATCATGAGGATATGCTTGCTCTTTTAATAGGATGTTAAGGTTTGGGTCCAATAGGAAAGGAGCTACAGGACACTGGGGAATGTAGCGTGTTTCATTGTCTGAAGACAGCATTCTCAACCTGTGTGTCATTACCCCATTGGGGGTTGTGTGTCACATATTTACATTATGGTTCATAACTATAGCAAGATTATAATTATGAAGTAGCAACAAAATAATTTTATGTTTGGGGGTCACCACAACATGAGGAGCTGTATTAAAGGGTCTCAGTTTTAGGAATGTTGAGGACCTCTGCTCTAAAAGAAATACTTTTGGTTACTTATAACTACACAGTTGCATTTTTAAAAACATTTTTTAACTGAAGTATAATATATATATATATGGTGTGTGGTGTGTGCATATATTAGATGTACAGTTTGGGACATTTTTTCAAATTAGACAAGTCTGTGTAATGACGCGCAGATCATAAGGCACTGAGTGCCTGATAAGCCTGTCTCCTGCTCTTGTAAGCACCCTATGCATTTCCCATGGATGGCCACATTTCACCAGCTCTGTCTGGTTTAGGGAAATGGAAAAAGAGAATATAAAATGGGATCATTCTGTGTACTTTTTTGCTTTGGATCCTTCTATTCAGTGTTAAACTTGTCAGATTCATCTGTGCTGTGGCATAATCGTGACAGTGTCCTGTAGTATTTCCATTGAACAAATGCATTGCATTCAAAACCGTGTGACCACTCCATGTCTTTTGGTGAGCACACATATGTTTCGTTGGGGTGTGCTTGTAGAACTTGAGATTTGGTCCATTGGCGTTAGGCCTTTGTTGAGCTCTAACAGACGCTGTCCAGTAGCTCCCTAGGACCTCTCAATTTCTATGCAGGAGAGGTTTTTATTGCCATCATGCTGGGCCAGTTGGAAGGTTCCATTCACTACTGTTTGTGTTTTAGCCATTTTGTATGTGGTTTCAGTTTGCATTCTCCTGACGCATGGGGAAGCTGAATGTCAGTCACTGGGTTATTCTGCTCACACTTGGAGTTTTGTGCTCATATTTGTATGTGCTAGTCTGGCTTTCACTGTACTTATTTTAAATAAATACTATATTTACACATAATTCATTTATATACTTTTAAAAATGGAGTTTTAATTTGGTCTTCTAAACATGTAAAGAACTCTAGAACCTTAAAATGGGAGATTTTTTTAGTTTGCATAATGACATCCCTCCCCCTGCACACACACTTTTTATGAGAGCTTTTGCCCCTGTCTTACATGTGTCGTGAACAAGACATTTCAGAAGCGGTCATACTGGGTTGTATAGACACCGACAGCAGTCATATAGTGTAGGGTTTTCTTTTCCAGATGACAATTTACGAAGACTCTGTTGCAAATCACCTCACAAAAATCCTCAATTCTGATGAACGTACAGTGGTCATATCATCTGCCAAGTGAGTCATGGGGCTGCGGTGACGAAAGTGCTTGGTTACGTGGGTGCGTGGAAGGAAACGTATTTCCTGACTGGGACACTGTTTCTGGTGCTGCTCTTTAGCGATGTGCAGGTGGTAACTTAGGATACGAAGCGCAACGATCCGACCTGGATCTCACAGTCATGTTAGCACCTGTATGGCGTCTGTCAGAAGGGGCATGTTTTGATGCTTACTTTGCAATGGTTTGGTCAGGAAAGTGTAAACAGCGTGTAGAGTTTAGACATCTACTTGGAAAGTAACAATGATTAATTATAACATGGAGACCTTATCTCATAATTCATTGTTTGCCATTTATATATTTCTGTTTAGCAACTGTCTATATCTCTAAATGGAAAATAGTAAGACTCCTGAAAATGACGCCTCTCAGCATGTTTAAACCCATAATTATATTGTAGTTCAACGTTGCCAGATTTTAGTTAGTTCCCATACATGGAGCCAACGCTTATGATGTTATCCCAAAGTTTCCGACTTCCTTTCTCAGCATCCTATACTGGCATTATGAGAGGGTCAGCCAGTGATTCTGCTTAGTAAAGACACTGCTGTTGTGCGGCACAGGAAGGAATGGCAGGGTAGGACAACCAAAGGAAAGTAGAAACTGAGAAGAAAATGCAAATTTTGGGGGTTTTGTTTTTTTGGGTTTTTTTGCCAATTTTTATTACATACTTTATAATAAAGAAGAAACACAAAATCTTTATAAACAAGTTTACTTCTAACAGAAGTGTAAATGTAGTAACAGCTGCTTTTGAGGATGTACCTCCTGGGAGCAAGACCCAGCACTGAGCAATAGAAAAGGGGAAATGGCTTCAGGCAGTGGACCACTGTGCTTGATGCAGAGAGAGATGAGTAGCTAGCACACTGTGGGCAGAGCCACTGGCTGGTGTGTCTTTGTTTAATGAATTGTGTTGCTTACAGGCCCCAGCTCTTCTTGCCCCTCTTGTCCTGGGTTCGACCCATCTATTCCTCCCTTGGCCCCAGCAGACAGTTAGTTGACTTTGCCAGCCTTCCTCTGTGAATCAAATGTATGTCTGTAGAAAACTTGATAGGACCCCGCCTTCAACTCACTGTAGTCTAGGCAGTCTTTGAACCTAGAGCCCTCCTGCATCAGTTAGATAAGACTGCAGACCCAACCACCTGGCCCACCTTAAGTACCCATTTTACTATAGAAACGCTGACTTCACTGTCTAGATTAATTAATTCCTCCGGAACATAAATATCCTGTATTCCTTATGCAATGTGCAGCCGCACGACCACACGGCAAAACATCTCTTCTGATTATTCCCACAATTAGAGCATCAAGCACCCTCCTGACTTGCGCACCACTCACCAGCCCTCTACACACAAGGCACATAGGACCAGGCTGCTCCTTCGGCCTCTCTGCACCTCAGAGATGAAGGGGACCTGAGGTAGGAAGCCTTGACTGCTCCTTTCCCTTCTACAGTGACGGACTGAAGGGTCCCTGCCCCTCAGAATCAGTAGTGCAAGAGCAGCAGTAGTCTGCGCTCTGGCATATGTGGTTTCACAATTAGATCAAACCATTACAGTAACGGCAAGGCGGGCCTCTAGGTTGGCGTTATATAAATTAGGGAGAATGGCAGTGTCTCCTCTCAGAAGTGGAATTTCACAGAGGATCTTCCAGCAGGCCACATGTAAGAAATGTCATGATAGCTTGACATCATGGTTCAAGAAGTTCTATAAAAGGATATTATACATTAACAAAGAAGAAAAATTACATATGAAGTACATGAATGAGTCTCTAATAGATGGTAAGCTAGGCTCTCTTAATTCTCTTAAAAATTAGAATTTAAGAGGCTGGAGTGATGGCTCAGCATTTAAAAGCCTGCTGCTCTTACAGAGTTAGGTTCCCAGCTCTCACAAATGTTTATAACTCCAGTTTCAAGGGTCTGACACCTTCTTGCCGCCTTGGACACTGCATGAATGTGGTACACATACATACATGACATGCAAGTACACATACATACACATTTTTTTTCCCTTAAAGGAAAAGAGAACAGAAACTGAAATTGAAATGCCAGCCACTGCCAAGAGAATTAATTGTAACTACAGCACAGTGGTGACAGTGTTTGCTTAGCACATGTGTGACCTGGGTTCTGTCTCTGGCATCAGGGAGCAGGCTGAGGGCTACATGGCTCACAGATCTAAACTCCAAACAAAGAGTAAAGCAGAAAGTGTTAGGAACAATGTGCCTAGATGACCAGCCCAGAGGTTTGGAGATGATGTGGGTACATGTGTGTGCACCCTGTGCCTGAAGGTATCGGTTACTTTGTCATATGCCTGTATCTGGGAGCTGCCATTACTCATTGACCAGAGGAAGGTGTGAATGCAATAGAAAAAAAAAAAACTTACTAAAACATTTTTCTCTTTTTCTTTAAATTCTTTAATCTATACCAATTATAGAGAGAAATGCTTTACTTCCAAGATGCTTCTACCAATGTACACATTTGCAAAAACTAATCTATTCAAATGCCATTCCTCTGGTTATTTTTTACACAGTCTTTTGAGAGGCAGATGTGTTTCGCATTATATTTTTTCTTCTAGATCTTTTTTTATTATTTTTTGCAAAGACACCAAATGTAATTAAAAGAAGCAAACAAGTAAACCATATATTACTGACACCAATGAGACCTAAATCAAATCAGGCTTGTATATTGTTGCATTGGTTATCTTAAGGGGGGAAATGGATGGATTTCTAAAGGCTATGACTCAGTCCAGGTGTCTGATAAGGTGATGACAATACACAACTTCTTTTCTTTTCAGGAGCAATGGGCTTCCAAGATGTCCATTTGCTGACTAGTGTGCCCAGTAGATCCTATAGATAGTGGAGAGCTTGTATCTGTTTGTTCAGCATGAAGGAAAGCATCTTAAGTTGGGGAGGATATTACGTTACTTTTAAGAGATCTGAAAGTGTTCTTTGTTAGGTTTATTTAAGCATTTGGGGATGGTTTGGTGCAGCCTAAGTACAGAGAGCAAGGCTTACTTGTATTTCCATTTTTCACTTACGAAGCCCTAAATGCATCTAAGATACAGTAACCCAGATGGAAGTGTGGTCTTACATAAAAATGGTCCCGGGAATTTTGAATTTGCCTACTCATGCGCACTTTTAAATACATTTGTACACAAGAGCACCATGAGTCTGAATGGTGTGATTTTTCTTCCTTGAAGGATACTCTGTGAAACCGTGAAGGACTTCGTTGCCAAAGTGGAGAAGGCGTACGACAAAACACTGGAAAATACAGTAGTAGCTGACGCGGTGGCCAGTAAAGTAAGAGGGTCACGTGGAGGGCGTGGAAGTACTTATTGGCATTCTGAGGCTGAGCTGTGTCTTAAAGATTGCCAAAAAAGCAAAAGAGGAAAACAATTGATGTTTTTAATTAGGTATGAGGATTTACTAATCACCTCCTGGCTTATTGTTCTCCTTTAATATGCACAAAAGCCGCATTGCTGGAAGTATTCAGCAAGTCAGAGTCATTGATTCAGATTCCTGTCTCTGTGATTCACATCTTAGAGTGACATACCGTCAGTCTGCCAGGGGAGGATGCCATGGGACCCGTGGTCCTGTGGGGTGAGGCCTGGCTTTCCGTGTCTAGTGAGCTTTGGTGGCTCAGCTCCCTCCCAGCGCGAGTCCTTCCGTCCTCTAGACTAGTTTAGACTAGTTCTTGTCTCCTTCAAAGTTCTATTTCTTTGTTGTTGTTGTTTTTCTTGAGACAGGGTTTCTCTGTGTAGCCTTGGCTATCCTGGACTCACTTGTAGCCAGGCTGGCCTTGAACTCACAGAGATCTGCCTGCCTCTGCCTTTTTGCCCTCTGCCTCTGCCTCCCCGAGTGCTGGGATTACAGGCGTGTGCCACCACACCCGGCCGAAGTTCTGTTTCTTTTGTGACCTTTTTCTTTGTGCCTTGGCAGATTTCCCCTTCTATTAGCTTTCTGATGCTAAGGGAAGGGTGGCATACCAACTTCCGAGCCAGCATTTTTTGAAGTTCATAAGGGGGCCTACTTCCATAAGGCATGGGTAGCTTTGCCTTGGGAAGTGTGTCTTCCCCTTAGATCCATGCTGAAGCTAGTGGACTGAGTGGAAGGAGAAGAACCTGGAGGTAGCTCTTTTTCTTCCTTTGAATTTTCATTTAGTATTCAGAATTTTTATATACATACACACTGTATCCTGATTATCTCTGCCCCTCACTTTCCCACAACTTCTCTCGAGACCCCCTACCCCATCACATCTCCTTTCCAACACCATGCCTTCCTTTCATAATTATTATTTTTTATCTCACTGAGTCCAGTTAGTGCTGCTGATGTGGGCATAGATGTGGGGTCATCCACTGGGGCATGGGGGAATCTACCAATGACCACAGTCCTAAAGAAAACGGACTCTTCTCCCCAGTAGCTGGGCTGGGACCTCCAGACCCCCTCCCCTCCTCAATGCTGGGATGTTTAGCTGCTGATCTTCTGCAGGTCTCCTATAGGTGGCCACAGCTGCTGTGGGTCCAGATGTCCAGCGGCCATGCCATGTCTCGAAGCCACCACTCCACACTACTCCTCCCTATCCTCCAACTCTTACAGTCTTTCTGCCCGCTCTTCTGTTCCCTGAGCCTTGGGGATGGGGGTGGGGTGATGTAGATGTCTCACATAGCTGGCCATTTCAAGTCCCAAGTTGCAGATGTTAAGGTTCTTTACACGAGACTTAGGACTCTTCGAAAATGCTCCCAGGGCTGATAAGTACTTCCACCAAAATGGCAGGGTTCAGAAATACATACCATTGACAACAGCACTGAAATGAGCTTTTGAAGTCTTTCACTTATTTCTTTCTCTATGCAGAGTTTCTGAAGGCAGGGACTCTCTCTTAGCAACGCTTTTAAGTCCTTTTATTGTGACTTTGCTTGGCTTATCATCAAAGACAGAGAAACAGAGCAGGGACTAAAGCAAGAACTCTGTGGAGATAGAAGGTACATTGCTGGGAGCATTAATAGTTTTGATCCCAAATGTTTCTTTACTTGTAGAAAAACAAGAAAAGCAGAAAGAAACGAGACCTCTAGGTTGGTTCTTCTCTCTGTGTCCTTCCTCTTTTTTGTTTCATTTTTGGTTTTTTTGAGACAGTGTTTCTCTGTGTAGCCTTGGCTGTCCTTTGTAGACCAGGCTGGCCTCAAGCCCACAGCAATCTGCCTGCCTCTGCCTCCCAGAGTGCTGAGATTACAGACATGTACCGCCATGCCTGCCTGCATCCCGCCTCTTTCCCCTTCTTGTTCCTTGCATTTTCCTCTTGATCTTTCTTCGACCCAGTAGTCCTGCCGGCACTGTTTGGTTCTTTGCAGAATGTCTTCAGCTCAGCCACGCGTACATCTCATGATATTGAAAAAGGTGCCTACAAGAAAGCCTGATGCTTTGGGGTACTGCATCTCTTCCAACTTAGCATTGGTTGCAGTCTAAGGAAGAACAGCAGCTCGATGGTTGTAGAAAATTGAACCTGTGGTGGCTGGAGAGGTGGCTCAGTGCTTACGAGCACTTGTTGCTCTTGCAGAGAACCCAGGATTGGTTTTAGGCACCCACAGGTGCTCACATAGCCCCTGTTCCAGGTTACCTGAGACCCTCTCCGGCCTCTGTGGGCATCGGGCACACACACGGTGTACATACATGCATTCCGGCAAACGTTAAATCCTGAGACAGAATTTAGCAATTCAGAAGTGAGTTAGCAGGTAGACGTAAGAGTTGTCCATGTTCTCATTCATTTATGCCATGGGTCTGTAGCAGTCAGTTAGTGCTAAGCAGTTCTATACATTAATTGCCGCTCACTTAGAGATCATTTTCTGTTGTCACTAAATTCAAAATGGATATATTCTCAACCCCAAACATCCACAGAATAAAAGACGACAGCTGCTTGAATGCTGCTGTTTTTAATATCCAGTGGTTAAGAACATTCAATATTTGCCTTACATAAAAATGCATCTTATATTGTGTCTGCCGAACTAATATTTGAATTTTCTTCCTCATCACCATTGTTTATTTTCTCGGTCACCATCCGTGGTATTTCGTTTGTCTTCTTAGTGCTCAGTCCTGAATGAGAAGCTTGAACAGCTGCTCCAAGCCCTGCACGCAGACTCTCAGGCCAGCCGAGCTCCCCCGGGGGTGGGCCCTGCGATCCCAGAAGAAGATGTCCTGGAGTCGTCCAGTGAAGAGTCGCTGGGTGAGAGCAAGGACCAGCTCGTGAATGACATCGGGAAACCCTCCTCCCAGAAAGCCGGGAAACCCCGGGAAATAATGCTGCGGGCGAACAGTCTAAAGAAAGCAGTGAGGCAAGTCATTGAAGAGGCTGGAAAAGGTACATGCTCACAAAATTAGCTTCAAAGAGGCCACCATCACCCCTGCTATAAGCATAACCAGTGTGCATGATGCTCTGATTCGCTTCATGTTTTTAAAAAGTGTCTTGTGACATGGTAGAAGACAGTACGTTCACTAAAGGGAAGTCTGTCCTTAGACTTCTTGCTTCGTTCAGTAGTGAGGATCAGCATAGTAATCACATGTAAATAAGATTTCAGAAGTAAGCTACATTGCAGTATTTCTATCACCATTTAAGTAGAAAAATGACATTCTAAAGTCTAAACATTTCAGTCTTTTTACTCCATAGGCAAGTCTTTATTTCTTAAAGTCAAACTTGTAGCTGCTGATAATGAGATCATTTCTTAATGTTGATTTCTTAACATCTCTTAATTTTTTTAAGAGCAATAAATATTTACCTGAGTTTTAAAAGGCTTACTGTTTATTTTTGATTCTGTGGACACACATATGTCAGTGTGTGCCAAAGGAGGCATTGGGTCCTCTGAGATGAGAGTCACTGGCAGTTGTGCGCTGCCCATTGTGGGTCCTGAGAAGCAAACAGGCAGTCTGTGCTCTGCGCCACTGAGCCATGTCTCCAGCACCTAGATTTCAGTTTTTGAGTGAGTATAAAGGACACACCTCTTAGAATTTTAGTGCTAGATAAAAGTTGACCTTCTATGAATAGTGTTGGGAATCCCCTTCCAGGTGTGTAACTTACAAACTAGTTTTGTACGTTGTGCAAACAAACGTACGTTGTATGTTGTTTTAAATTCATGTACAACTTTATTCTGGTGTGCGTCATCTTAACAAATTTATTTGGTCTTCATACTCCCCAGTGTCCCCAGACATCACTCCCAGTTCTGTTACTAAGTCATGTGTGTTTGTGAATGTAGAATCTCTTTTGGTACTTGGTTCAGTTTTTCTTTCCTAAGCATATCTTAATACGAATTCATTTTAATTTTCACTTAATGCAAGTCTGTTTCCCTTCTTACTACTTGAAGTTATGGATGAGCAGACAGTTCAGCCCTGTGAAGCAATTAGTCAGTCTTGTGACTGTGATAGCCCAGAAGCCGGTGAACCTAAAGACAACGATGCCAAAGAGTCATTAGCAGGTGAGAAAACTGATGGCATGGTTTGGAATTTTTGTCAAACTGCATCAGCAGCGACCAGGAGCAGCTGGCGGGGTCAGTGCCAGGAGCCTTCTTCTTTCTCATTGTTCCTAGTCTCCCTCTGAGTCTGGCATTTATTCCCACTGGCAAAGACCACCCCCCCCGCCCCTCCCCCTCCCACCCCCACACGAGGCAGTTCCCAGCTGAGGAAGATCAACGCGCCCTCTCATGAGGCAGTTGTCAGCTGTGGACAAACTGGAGCAGCCCCCCCCCCCTTTTCCCACACCTTTGACTAAAACAAAAACATGTTTCTATATCATAACCCTAAACTTGCATAACAGAAACACCTTCCCCGAATTTAGCTTAGCGTAGCTCTCAGGATTTCTTGGGAAATTGCAAGATAGTTGCTGGCCTCATATGCACTGTGCTTAGCCTTTGAGAGACTCAGCAGTCCCTTTTATTTTGCTGATCATCCAATGCTTGTTTCTAAGTTAAGTTTTAAAATCACAAGACTTCTAATTACAACCCTGTCTCTACCAAAGTAGTTTTGCTTAGAAATTATGACACTGTTGCCTAAGGATTGCTAACTTTCCCTGCCTTTGGCTTTCAATAGAAAATAAATTTGTCCTTTTAGTATTTCACATAATGTAAGTAGAAAGTTTCTGATTACTATTGGATAGGACAGACAGAAGTTAAAATATTAATTATATGAGTAGTATGAATGTACTTATAATGTACTGCAGAAAACTCAGCATATTAGAACTGTTTCTTCTTAAGTTCATTAACATTTTGTTTCTAAACTTGGACTGATTTATTTTCTTCTATAGGTTTCCTAACTGTAAAACTGAAGATGGTAGTATACTATTGTAATTGGGTTGTGATTAAGGTTGACTAAGTTACTGTACAAATGTGCCCAGAGTGGCATCTGATGCACAGTGTTTTATAAATATTCACGCTCTATCATTGTTGTTGTTGCTTTGAGAAAATTTGTTTCACTGTACTTAAAGCCCATAAGAAAATCAAAATTAGCTTCTGTAAAGTTCAGATATTCAACGTACATATTTACAGGCAAATTCTTAAATTCTGTTCCCAGATGGAAATTGAATTTTCAGAGCATTCAGATCCAATACGTTTCTCATGTTGGCCGTAGTTGTTAGAAGACTAGTCTTTGTCATAAATTTACATTTTTCTGCTTTGAAATTCAACCCATGTTGGAGGATATTAATAGATTTTATGTATCATGATGTTGGCAATAAGAACTCCTGGCATGTGTTTGGTGTTTTTATGATTGGCTTAACATTGGCTTAATTTACCAAATGGTATTTCACCAATTTTAAGATAAACATCTGTCTCCTGGGGCTGTATCTCCCCCTTCTTCCCTATGGCAGTCCCTGAATTGTGCTACAATTGGCTTTTGCAATATCATGTTCCCTTGCTACATCTGATGTCTTTCTTTATATCAGGTGTCTTTTAGCTTCCTGCAGTAGTCTGTAATTTGGTGATTTCGAGTTGTTTGCTTTTTCTGGTTCTATCCCTTTTGTCAATGTCTACCTTAAAATGTCTTGAACAAACTCCAGATGCTCTTTGTAAGGCAATAGCATTCATGCTACTTACTCAGCATGTTCTGATGTTGCCACGACTACTGAATTTCTTCTCAAACTTAATTGCAATAGCTTTCCTTCATCTTTATAACCTCTCTTGCTTTTTATTTGGACCTATCATTCCTATTTTTGAATTCTTCTGTCATCTCCAGTGTACTTTATTTGTGGAATTGGTAGTCATGCTTTTTGATATTTTGACCTATTAAATAACTACTGACCACAGTAGTGTTAGCAATGGCATCCATACATCTGTTCTCTTCCATTCATGTGCACTCTCACCCATGGCTTCCAGTCAGTCACTATTCCACCTTACTGTACTCTCCCAGACTCAACATTTCCTTTGGTTAAAGAGAAAGCTGAAAGCTACTGTTAGGATGGTAAATCAAGAGATAAACAGATTTAGGAAAGTCTTTAATCTTGCCATGTTTGATGCCAATTTTGCCTATAATCCAACTAACTGAAAAATCATTGGCAGTAGAAGTGTTCCTGTGTTCAACCATCATTATTTTTATTGAATCATCCATAATATGTCATTATTAAATTATGCAATTGCTGTCTAAGATGTGAGAAATACAGTATATTAGGGTGTTCAAGGTAACGCCTTATTTAGGAAGAAAGGTGAAGCACTGATTTGATTCCCTGCAGCGGAACATCGATCTTAGTCATTGCTGCACTTTCTGCTTTTTGTCAGAGGTAAACATCAAAAGTTGCTTCACGTCCGAAACCAGCTCCAGAAGCCCCATCTGTCACACCCGAGAGTGGCTCTTTTGCTACTTTTGTGCTGACTGTTTTTGATCAGTGACAACAGCACGCAAGATTAATATAGTTAATTTTGTAATTAGTCTGAGGGAAAGTGAAGATAATTAAGTTTTAGAGTACTTTTAAATTGAATTTGTTGACTACTTTTTAAAAAATACCTACTGATGGCTTCTAGATTAGTTCAAGGTGATGTTTTTCCTTCATTAACTTGCCTCAGATAGAATTAAGTCTTCCTTTTTGTTATTTTCTTCAATACTTAATTGTATTGCGCTTTTAAAAGACTATAACTAAACCATTTGGAGCATTTCATCATTTGAATTAATGATGGCAAGGAAATCATAATTGGTTTTATATCATAAATGATATCTTTTCTTGATTTTAATTTTTCTTTTTCATTAAAAATATTTTTACAAACAATATATTTAGACCATATTCTTTTTCCTCTCTCAGTTTCTCAGATTCTCCCTAACTCCTTGCCAACCCAACTTCATGATCCCTCTCTCTCTCTCCCTCTCCCTTCCCCTCTCCCCCTGTCCCTCTCCCTCTCCTCCTGTCCCTCTCCCTCTCCCCCTGTCCCTCTCCCTCTCTCCCTTCCCCTCTCTAACAAAAGCAAAGGACAAACAAACAAAACACCACACAAAAAGATCACATGGAGCTCTGTTTTGTTTGGCCTCTCTTACTCATGGGCCTCAGCCTGCCCTGGAGTGTGATGATGCAGCCAGGGCCACTCCATTGGAGAAAGCTGGTTTTCTGTTTCCCAGCAGGAGTCAGTTGCAAACAGCTTCTTGGTTAGAAATGGGCTCTGTGTCCACTTCCCCTTCTTTATCCTAGCAGTTTGTCTTATTTGAACTCATGCAAGTCTCGTACATGATATTTAGTTCTCTGTTAGTTCATGTGTGTATCAGCCTTGTTGTGTGTGGAGCACACTGTTTGGGCTCTTTCTGCCTCCTCTTCTGGATAGATCCCTGGGCCTTCTGAGGAGGAGGTTGATAGTGACGGCTCATTTAGGGCTGAATGCTCCAAAGTCTCTTACTCTCTCTGCATTGTCTAACCGTGGGTCTCTGTGTTAATTACCATATACTGCAACAAGTTTTTCTAATAAGGTTGAGTGATGCACCGATCTGAGTCCTAGCCAAGCATCTCCATTAATTGAAGATAACATTAGCTCCTGTTTCATGTGCATTCATGTGTTCCGCTGGGAGTCATATCAATTACGTATGATTGTTTACCCAATATTCATGGTTAACAGGAAATGTGGTAGTGTGCAGCATAACAGTCTCTAGGCTTTAAATTTTGTACTTCTCAAGTGTGGTTTGATCACATTCAAATGAAGCATATTATTGACTTTTAATGATGGTAGATGTCTGTGTTCTGGTAACATCCATTCAAAACCAGAGGTCAGTATATCTCCCTTGGTAGATACTCTCCATGTGTCTCAGGAAAATGAAAATAAAATGACAGGGAAGGTAAATATAATTAATGTCTTCAGTTCCACTCATTGATTTAAATAGGTGTTTGGTTGCTGTGACGTGCATTGAGTTTATAGGGGCTTGTTTAATTTCATACTGGTTTCATTTGCCATTTTTAATCTGGATTTTTGTGAACAGCCAAAACCACATCTCAGTCTCTCGATGCCCAGGCAAGTCGTGGCCCTTCCCAAACTGATTCTGTCACTGGTCCAGCTGTGGCCACCACCAAAGAAAATCTCCCTGTGCTCAACACAAGAATCATCTGTCCAGGTAGGGCAGTGTGTGACATGGTATACGTTCTAGTAGATCTGTGAAAATGTGTAACTTCTATTCTTCCTAGGCTATAGAAAGGTGTTTTTAGTGACAGATGTTCCTTTAAGAGACTATTGTTGCCAAACTTAGTTGTAGAATTATTACATGTCTAAGTGTATAGGGCACATTCAAGCACACATTCTGGGCCCTGCCCTTAGAAACGTTAGTTCACTGGTTCCAGGTCGGAGCCCAGGAGTCTGTGCCTGAATCGGAGCTGACCTTCTTCCCTTCTGTGACCTCCAGGTATCTTCACAGCTTTCCATGTGGTCTTAAGCCACTACGTTCTTTGCAGACATTGCCAGCCTAGTAGCTGTTCTAGCCTTGTTGAAATGAGTTTACTTGGGTTTAGGCTGATGCAAGTAGACCCAAAAGTAGACAAGTAAGAGCTGGAGGAAAATACACATGCCTCAGAGCTTCCTAAGGAATGGGAGGACAGTAGCTGCCTTAGAGCTTCCTAAGGAACAGGAGGACAGTAGCTGCCTCAGAGCTTCCTAAATTTACAGAGGTTTTAAATTCTTTTGATCTTCATTTGAGTATGTTGGAATCTATGTAGACCACGAAAAGAACCTTCTCATGGAATTTCTTTTTAAAGATGAGCTATAATCCAAATACTGGTTGGAGACCTTTTTTCACCCTTTCAATAGGGGCAGAACAACCAGTCAGGTGATCAGGGAGATAGAGTGAGTACCCAGAAGCCCCATGTGATCACAGTGTGATCCTGTGAACATCTAAAGAACACTAATCCACAGGAGAGTATGCATTCTTCTCAAGAGCACGTAGAACATTCTCTGGGGTAAAGCCTAGGCCACTTGGGGCTCAATCCCTTCCCAGTGAAATGAAAAGGATCCCCATCTCACTTTTGTGCTCTCAGCATGATGGAGTGAAAGCAGAACTGATGGGCGAATGAGATTTGGGAAGTACACAGATGCGGAAACATGTAAGGAATACATTAGAAAAAAATAATAAGCAAGTGCAGAGAAATGTTAATCCAGCAACATGGCTGCACTGGAAAGTGATCACATGTAAAGACCTTCTAGGGCTGTGTGATATGACTGGAATGCAGACAAGCTTTGGGTTGCAGGATGATGTGGCTGGAATACAGGCGCCTTAATCCCAAAACCGTGAAGGTAAGGTTAGTTTACAGAAGGAAGCAGCCATGTTGAAAAGTGACATCTAATTGAGGGGCCGACAAAGGGATGAATCAGAGAAAAATTTGACATAATGAGTCAGAGATAGGATATGCCCAACTCTCATGAGAACAGGACAGGAAAGAGAGGCTACGTAAGAGGAGTGCAGGGAGAGAGGGAAACGTTTTATCAAGGGTTTCTTACTGGGATGATCAGACAGAGCAATTCAAATAAGCCAAGAGAAGCCAGTTTGAGTCAGTCATCTTAGAGAGGATTGTAGGCCAGAATAGCTGAGGTGAACTAGCCAGCGAGAGTTCAGAAAAAGCTAGAAAGGCTTGAGAATGCCTCTCATCTCAGCTTCTCATCTGAAGAAATAAAACCATTTACAACTAATAAATAAAACAGAGAAAATACTTTGAGGTAAGTGACGACAGAAATGCACCATCCTAAGACTTAGCTGATGCAGTGGAGTGTATATAGCTGTAAACGTGTGGAACCTCCTGACACCCACCTTGGTAAGCTAGGACAAGGGCAAACAAAGGGACGCACACAGCAGGAAGCTCACAATAGGTGTCAGAATGCAGATAAATAGAGAATAAAAAGCCAGTAGAGAAAATGAACAAGAGATTGAAGAGTGAAAACTCAAACCACTAAAATCAGAATTGAGAGAAGTCTTGCGAAGACACTGTTATGGAGCTTAGAGAAACAGATTATATATATATACATATATGTATACATACACACATATACATACATTATATTGTCTGAGGATCAACAATTGCCAATATTTTGGAATGTGGAAATTGTAAAAAAAGTTCCATAAATTATGTCACTTTGAATATAAATATTATATATATGTATGTATATATATACACACACACATATACACACACAAGCACACACACACACACACACACACACACACACACACACATATATGACGTAAACACTCCATAAAGACCAGTCGGAACCTAGAGGAAACAGACAAATGCCTAAAAGCACATGAACCAAAATCCTGCTCAAGAAGACATAAAAACAAAATCAAACACTAGAAATAAAAGCTTGGCATGGTACCACATGCCTTTAATTCCAGTGCTAGGAAGACAGAAGCAGGCAGATCTCTGTGAGTTTGAGGCCAGCCTCATCTACACAGCAAGCTCCAGGACAGCCAACACTACATACAGAGACCCTGTCTCAAACCACCAGGAAAGGGAGGAAGTACAACTGTGTGCCTTCCCAGACTTACCTGGCATATAGAAAACCCCAAGGGATGCATGCACGTGCGCATGCTCAGACGTGCACACAAGCAAGCTAAGCCACTAAAGCTAGTAAGTGTACTAAGCTTACAGAGTAAATGATCAATGTGCAGAAATTACATTGTTGTCATTACATTTCTGTATACTGCAACTGAGCAGTCTGACCATGAAGTTAAGAAAAAAGTTCCACTTGAAGTTGTATCAAAAATGACAAAATACTTAGGAGTAAATTTAACCCAGAAAATGAAGTGCTGGAAAACTACAAATCATAAAATCCTGAATGCTGAGGACACATCACAGATACTCCTTTCCATGTCGTTCTCTCTGTAAGTCTTTATTACAACAGACAGACATTTGCGCATACTAAAACACCTCACCTTCATAAGCATCATCCTTTGACGCTTTTGGTCACTGAAAACCAGACTTTGGGTGCAAGATGTTTGAGACAAGACCAGGATGAGTGGACCAGATCTGACCCTACTTTCTCTTAATCATGTGATCCTCACATTTTTCTGTCAGGTTTACGAGCAGGACTAGCTGCCTCCATTGCTGGGAGTTCTATCATCAACAAAATGTTGCTGGCAAACATCGATCCTTTTGGTGCAACGCCGTTTATTGACCCAGATCTGGATTCGCTGTAAGAGACGCCTTTGTGGTGATTTGGCTTTAGTTTGTTTGTTTCTGTTTTGTTCAAATCCTAACATTGTGCATGTGTCCCAGAGTATGTGGTTGTATCCTCAAAAGGGGCGGTGAAGATGCTTGGAAGTAGATGATGGTGGCGGAGCTCCGTGGTCTGTCCCTGAGGTGGTCTGTCTCACCTGCTGTTCAGCAGCACACTCTGGCGCAGTGCTTCTTGCTGCTCCCTGAAGGGTAGTGCTGACTTGCGCCCTCCCTGCCTTCCTTGCCCCTCAGTCTGCTAATCCTGCCATCTTTCCACATCCAACTGCATGGTTTCCAACCCACGTTGATCTCATCTCTTTTTAGACTCCCTAAAAATGCTTTTGGAAGGTTGAAATAGACTTAATTTTGTTTTCACTTTAAACTTTGCTTTGTGAGTGTGCGTGTGTGCGTGTGTGTGTTTGCGCATCATGGGATGTATCTGGTGGTCAAAGGACCACCTGGGGTAGTCAGTTATTCCCTTCTACCATGTGTGTCCAGGAGTTGAATGCGGGCCATCAAGTTTGGAAGCAAGTACCTTTACCCGTGGTGGAAGGAGAGAACTGAGTCTTGCAAATTCTCTTTTGGTCCTCATACATAGGCGTGGCATTTGTGCAACACTCATCCACCCCTAAAAATGTAATTGGAAGAATTAAAAAAGTAGTAACAATATTTATAATAATGTATTCCTTACAGTTTGTCCATTATTTGGGGCTGATGATTAGGAAGGAGGAGCCTTGTCCATGAGTTCAAAGCCTCCCGTAGATGCGTCACCTGCCTATGTGGTCGGAGCCTTATGTGGAAGACAGAAAGCTTCAGGCTGCCAGATTTAATAGAAAACAAAACATTGACTGTCTCTGCTTCGCTTTTGTCTCAGACCAAAGTTGACATATGTGCACTGTGCTTGCGCATATAGCGTATCTCCAGGGTATGACTCCATGTTTGCGCACATAGCATATCTATAGGATATGACTCCATGTTTGTGCACATAGCGTATCTCTAGGGTGTGGCTCCATGTTTGTGCACATAGC
>OU015748.1:41536198-41547884 GCA_907169655.1 Acomys percivali
ACACACACACACACACACACACACACACACACACACACACACACACATATGCCACATATATATGTATGTCTCACACACATACACATTTTCTGCATGTCTTTCTATTTCACTTGGAATCATTTGCCACCTTTCAAGTCATTCTACTGTTTTATTACATTTCACTTATTCATTCATTCACTTTGGGGATAGAAGGTAGCTAGAGAGCACATGTGGCGGTCAGAGCACAACTTGCAAGAATTAGTTCTCTCTTTCCACCATGTGTCTTCTGGGAATTAAACTGAACTGCCAGGCTAGGTGACAAAGCTCCTTTGCCAGCTGGGTCTTCTCAGAGACCAAAGTCTTCCTTTCTCCTCGCGCTTTCCCCTTTCCCCTGGATCTTAAAGAAAGGACAAACCTAGAAATTACTATATGAGCTTGGTTAGAGATGTTCGGTCATTTCTTGCTTGGGCTCTGATGCTGTTGTTTCACTTTTTGCTGAATTGCAAGTTGATGCTTCTGTGGCTTCTAATAGAGGTGTGGATAGTGGAGTGGATACAGTGTAACTAACTCTTGGGATGTGAACTGCTCACACCTTTATCTTATTCTTTCAATATTCAACCCAAATGAATGTTCAACTAGATGTTATTGCTCATGATTAAAGTTCACTAGTCAGGGTATTTGGAGCTACTGTGTTGTCCCTTGAAACAATCTGGAGGAGTGCGACACTAAGCCCTCTGCACAGTAGAAAGATCTGTGTATGACCTTTGACTCTTCCACAGCTTGACTACTACAGTTGTCTGCTATTGGCCAGTAATGTTAAAAAGTCACTTAAACATGTTTTTTGCTTTACTTATTTATATTTTATGTGTAGGTATTTATTTTATCTTAGTATATGAGTGTTTACTTGTATGTATGTCTGTGCACCATATGCATGTCATACCCTTGGAGGCCAGATGAGGGCATCAGATCCCCTGGGACTGGAGTTAGAGATGGCTGTGAGCTGCCTGCCATGTGGGTGCTGAGAATTGAACCCAGATCCTCCGGAAGAGCAGCCAGTGCCCTCACTGCTGCGCCACCTCGCCAGCCCCTTGACACATATTTTATATATGGCGTATGGTGGACATTGTTCAGGAATCGTGAGAAGGCACTTTTCCTGGATGATGGAACAAGGCAGAGATCAGTTGAGTCAGTTAGAACTTGAAGCAGACACCACTAGTATCCAAGTTCGTCGCGAGAGCCACAGGAAGCAGCTGACGTGGTTACAATAGTAAAGTCCATTTTTTCATTCATTTCACTAAGTTGTCAGTTAATAGTACGCTTTACATTTGTGTATACTTTCCTCAACTGAGAGTGGCACTACTTTTGTGTGTTCATTTTTAAAAGAGATTTATTTTATTTTTAACTCTGTATGTGTGTCCATGTGTTTGTGTGTCTGTGTTGGGACATACGCAGGTGACTGCAGGTACCCCAGGAGGTCAGAAGAGGGCCTTGGGTTCCATGGGGCCTGAGGTAGAGGAGCTGAAAGTCATCTGACATCATCTAGGAACCGAACTCAGGTCCTGTGAGAACAGCTAGTGCTCTGAGCTGATGAGCCATCTCCCTGCTCTGCTTTTTGATTGTTTAATGTGTGTGTGTGTGTGTGTGTGTGTGTGTGTGTGTGTGTGTGTGTGTGTGATGTTGTCATGGCTTAGTTAGCTTTTTCTTAATTTTGCCTAATATTTCTTGTCTGTACAGTTCACCTTAAGATTTTTCACTTATATCTGCATACTAGCCCAATGGGCATGTCCCATGAAAGCGTTCACTTTCCAGGAAACTGGGACAGAGGGGAGGACATCCTATTGGGACTCTAGATGAGAGAAGCATGGGAGAATAGCAAAGTAAAAGGATCCAGAGGGTCCTGGAAACCTACAAGTAGAACATTATGATAGACAGATTTGGGCCAAGGGGTCCTGCTCAAACTAAGGCACTAGCCAAGGACAATACAGGCGGTAAACTTCAAACCCCTACCCAGATCTAGACAATGGACAGGACAGTCTCCACAGTTGAGTGGAGAGTGGGATATGACTTTCTCACGTACTCTGGTGCCTCACATTTGACCATGTCCCCTGGAGAGGGAGTCCTGGTGGCACTTAGAGGAAGGACAGCAGGTCACCAAGAAGAGACTTGATACCCTATGAGCATATACAGGGGAGGTAATCCCTCTCAGGAACAGTCATAGGGGAGGGGAATAAGGGGAGAATGAGAGGATACAAGGGATGGGATAACCATAGTGAAATAACAAGAATAAATTAATTAAAAAAATTAAAAAAAAAGATTTTTCAAATTGTCAAAAATCTAAAAAAATATGCATAACTGGACCTCTACTGTTCAAACCCATGCTATGCAAAGATCTCCTATATAATCAGATAATGTCCTCCTACGGAAAGTTTCTTTGATTAAACTTTTATGGATATATATATATATATATACATACCAATATGTGTATATATATATATGTTCTAGCATATATATACTTATAGGTAGGAGATATGATACTTAGTATATATACATTTTAGTTTATTCTTCTGAATCCCTGTTTTATTAATTAACAGAAATAACCATCCTAACAAACCTGTGTACAAAAAAAATTAAATTTGTTACAGAATTGTGGTATCTTTTTAAGACTCACTCATAGTGAGAATAAAATTACAGAATGAATTGGTGGTGGGATTGTAATCTAATATGAAAACACATCTTTGTTGTTCTTTTCTAGAGTCTTACGAGGGACACTGCCACTGAGATAGCCATCAACGTCAAGGCACTGTATAATGAGACGGAGTCTCTGCTGGTTGGCAGGGTTCCTTTGGTAAGAGGAAGAGACGTCTCTGTCTGTGATCCACAGTGACCAAAAGCAAATTAGAGAAGAAAGGGATTATCTCACCTCATAACTCCTGCTCATCTTCCATCACCAAGGGAAGTCAGCGCAGGGTCCTGGGGCCAGTAAGTGAAGCAGAGGCCGCAGAGGAACCAGGCCTGCTGTCTCGCTTCCATGTTCACGTTCAGCAGCCCAGAGCCCCGCTGCCTGGGGATGGTACTGCCCACCGTGGCCTGGACCCTTCTCCGTTAGTTAGCAGTTAAGAGGATAACGTACAGACATGCCGCAGCAAACCTGATGAAGGAAACTCCTCATTTGAGGTTCCTTTTCCCTCGTGTGACTACATCTGTGTCAAGTTGACACCTGAGGCTAACTATGACAACAGTGCAGATAGCGAGATAATAATCTGAGCCTTGCTCTGTTAGTGAGTGAGGTTTTTTTTTTTTTTTTTTACTTTTGGAATTTTTATTTAATATTTTTTCTGACCATAAATACAAATACATGAATGAGCATAATTATAACCATAAATAAGGAAGACTACTAAAGACACCCCTCTACACGTACCCCCCCCACACACACAAACTATCCATAGATGCTTGTGTTTATTCCCCCGAGGGGTTGGGAATATTCTAGATTATCTATTTATCTGTTTTTAGGAATATTTCATTATTTTAATGGTACCTTCAACTTAGGTTTGTTGATGTTTTCTTTTGTTAGTTACCTTTCTTATGGGTGAAGGAAAACACCAGTACTTTGTTTTTCAGATCAGAGTTATACTGACATTCCAAAGAGTGTGGAGATTTAAGATGCAAAAAGAATGCACTGTTCCTACAAAGTCCTGGCAATGTTGTTGTAACCAAAGCAACTGGCTGAAGTGGTCGAGTAGTTGATTTAACTGAAAAAAAAAAAAATCATATGATCTTTTGACTTTTAAAAAGATAGTGCTGTAGTTCATGATAAAGGGGCTTTGCTTAGTGAGCGAGTTTTGAGCAGAGCTCTGACCTCCATTCTTGGACCTTCCTTTTGGCCAGACTTTTGCCTTCAGGGAAGCAGTGCTAAACATTGGAGCTGTGGTCCAGGCCACCGTGTCCTCGTACCCACCCCCTCTCTCTGGTCAACTCTGAAAGGTTTGGAACTGCATAGTGTAGCAGACATTCCTTAGCTGCTCGTGTGTATACAAGGTCAGGAGAGACCACAGCTCCATTCCCCCAGTGACCACTGGAAATATGATTGGCATAGTATCCCAGGTTTGCTCTATAAACAGTGTGTGTCAAGAGCTGTCTCTGTTTTAACTCAGTTTGATCCTGGAAATGAAGTGTAAGAAAGTGTAAGAATCTGTCTAAAGCCCACAGGCCTGGAGCATAAACGTAGCCCTTTCTGTAAAAACACCTGAATGGTTTTTAGATCTTCTAACGTTGACTCTTGTCTCTACCTAGAGATAGGCATATGGAAGGCCCAATACATGAGCTATCTTTCTCTTCCTTGTATCCCTTTGAATGATCTCAAAGCGTTTCTTGTCCAGGCAGTTTCATCTGTTTGGGCAAATATAACCTAAACAAAATTATAGAAGTCATTAACATCATAGTGCTTGACATAGCAGGTTGGGGGAACTGGAGCTTTGACTTCCTGCTGGGGTGTGACTGTGGTCCAGCAAGATACTGTCACAGGAATCCTCTTCCTGCTTAAGAAACCCAGAGGCTTACTTGGGGCCAGTGTTCTTCACCATCTCCTGGAAAACGGAAACACAGCTTCCTGGGCCACAGGGTGTGGCTTCCACTCCTGCTGTGTAGAACTAGGCAGAAGCAGCACTGGTTACTTGTTGATACGATCAACGAAGGCCCCTTCTTAGTTGATACTGTCTTTGTTAACCAGAATCTTCTATTGCTTATCCAAAGTAAGCCTACTAGAAATCCTGTGTGCTCTGATTAAACTTCCAATTTTCCAATTGAGATGTGCAATTTTGTGTCACTTGAAAGACTTTTAAGGTCATTTATGATAAGAAGTAGAAGCATAACTTTACCCTTTACACCAAAAGTACCTTCTTTGCTCTAATGTATTATATTTAGTGATTATATTATATTAAAACATAACAGCCCCCTTTATTTCTAATTCTCTGTGACTCTCAAGTATGGATGTTTGGTTTGAAATAAGTCCCAGGAAATTTGCCCAAACTTAACAATAATGATAATAAAGTTTATTATATTTGAGAGCAACACTCATTTTTCATTTGGCTTCCAGAACAAATGTGAAATACCATCTAGTCAGTCTTGTAAGACATAAATTCTTATTTTGAAAGGAAAGTGGTAAATGTCATACAGTAGGGTGAAAATTCCTTATTTTTACTGACTTCTTAGGAGATACTTTCAGTATCACAGGGAATCCACAACAAAAAGAGACTTTCAATAGACAGTGATGATACGGAACTTTCCTCTAAAGTTCTGCAAACACTGGTGCAGGCACTGTGGAGTTGTAAACTAGTTTAGGACGGGATTGGTTAGCTAGCAGAGTGCCCGGAAGTGCCCTCGTCGGGTTGTGCTGTTTCTAACAGAGGAAGCTAAGGTGCCTGAAGCCAGTTACCCTTCCTGACTGCATAGTAAGTAACCATGCTAGGGCTAGAATCTCACCAACTGCCTTCTACTTCTGTGCGTCAGAATAACTATATCAAATAAGTTACTGTGAATAATGAATTCTCTTTAAAGTATCCACTTCTGGTTCCAGATTACTAGCCCTTTGACTTTTAGCTTTATCCTGATTTTCATAATTGCTCTTCATCACAAATTTTTCTGAGATTTATTTTTCCCTTAAACTTGTCCTTTTGATTTTTCAGGAGAGAGGTGTGTGTGTGTGTGTGTGTGTTATGCTTTTTATATGACAGGTATTTGGTTAGTTTTTTTTTAAATGTATTCATTCATGAAACAAAGTCTATGTAAGTTAGAATTTTGACCCAAATATGACGGCTCGTAGATATGTGCCTAGAAGCAGTGAAGGGGCATTTAGAATAGGGAACAGAAGGATATGACGTCCAAAAAACACTAAAAAGAGTACTTTTGGAGTGAAAATTATCCAGTTGCACCAGTTATGTATATGAACTTCGGGATTAGGAGTTGGGGCTGAATCAACGAGCTTATCAGAAGGACAGTCACAGTGGCCTCGCTCTTCTGTGGAGTTGGTTGCTAAGTGTCGCCTTGTTTCGCTTTCTCATCCTGCCTGTGACTAGCAGTTGGAATCTCCCCACGAAGAGCGGGTGTCCAGTGCCTTACACACTGTAGAGGTGGAGCTGCAGAAGTTAACTGAGATCCCCTGGCTTTACTATGTCCTCCGCCCAAACGAGGACGAGGTACGTAAGGTTCAGCCTCCGGATACGTGTCACAGTAAGACTTTAGAGTCTGTACTTACCTTTGAAAAAGAGACATTTCAGGGAAATGAGTTTGAATACTTCTTTGAAATGTTTTGTCGTTGGGGGAGAAAGGGCCTTTTTGTGTAGGATGGCACGTGTTCAGTGTCCCCGAGCCCTTCTGTGCTGGCGTCTTTTCTTGTCAACTAGACACAAGCTAGAGTAGTTCCGCCAAGAGGCAACCTCAGTTGAGAAAATGCACCCAGCAGACTGTGCTTCAGGGAAGCCCTTACGGCATTACCCTAACAAGTACTTCATGGGGAAAGGCTCAGTCCGGCCTTGTGGTCTGGGCCCTATTGGAAAGCAGCCCAGTTAAGCGTGAGGAGCAGGCAGTAAGCAGCGCCCCTTCATGGCCTCTGCGTCAGCTCCTGCCTCCGGGTTCTAGCCCTGTGTGAGTTTCTACCCTGACTTCCCTCAGTCCTAGACTCTGATATGGAAGTGTAAGCTGAAGTAGAAACACTTTCCTCAGTCGTGGGGGTCTCATCACAGTGAGAAAAGCTGTTATTAGGACACCATTCTTATTTTACACCTGCTGGCAGAGTGGGGTTTTCATCCCACAACCTCCTAAAGCAGTGCCCGCCCTCGCTTGGTTTTGGCAGGAGCCTCCGATGGACTGCACCAAAAGAGAAAACAAAAGCACCGTCTTCCGTATCGTGCCAAAGTTTAAAAAAGAAAAGGCTCCGAAACAGAAGACAAGTTCACAGCCTGGTAGGTGGTCGCACGCTGGGGGAACAAAATACCGTACTGAAAAGGTGTTGGTGAGGGGCCCGGAATGTTCTAGGACTAGGTAGCAGTGAGCATTTCCCAGCATTGTAAATATACTGTCACTGAACTGTATGCTTTGAAATGGTTAAAATGGTACAGGGAGTCATGCCAGTCACATCGTCCCCAGTGTGCCCAGTTAGGGTGAGAATCTATGGTTGTAAGTGTAAGGAAAAGATGAGGCGGTCGCATAGTTGTTTCTGTCTGTCCGGTTGAGTCACTGTGTCCATTCAGCTGCTTCACACACTAGTGTGTAACTCCGTTTTCTTCTCAGAGTTAAAAATCCAGGTCGCTTTGATAAGGAGAGCGTAGACGTTTTCTTTTACTCAGCTTGCTAACTGTATTTTCTCACTGAAGTTACAAATCCCCCTTTTCCTGTTTTAAGGACACCATCCCACCCTCTGATAAGGCCAGTGTGCGTGCTACTTTGATCCTCAGCAAAGATGAAGCCTTCCGTACCCTGCTACTTTTCCTAGCTCTCTTCCCGTAGAGTTTAACTGTGTGCTCTCTGTGCTAGTACCTCGGGAGTTCTGTGTCTAGCTCTGCCTTTCATAATGAGATGACTTCATAAAAGCTTAGAAGAATTGTATACATTTTAAATGATAAATTGTATAAGTTTAAATTATATTTTATAAATTCTTCTAAACCCTGTGGTCTTTATAAACAGTGATATGAAACCTTTCGTCTACAAGGATAGTTACTGAGGCATGTCCAAAAAACCAAACACCGGGGGAAAAGTCGGTTCTTATTGCGCTAACTTGCGTTGAATAAAAGATTGAAAGAACAATTATCCATACTGAAAAGTAGCCTAATCCAACTAGTCTCGGACAGCAGTCTGGACAGTTTTTTAATGACATTAAAGTGATCTATGGCCATTTATTGGAGTTATCAATAACAGAGTCAATAGAGGCAACACTTGCAAGCCAGCAAGAGCTTTAGCAGATATGTATGTAAAACCAAGTAGCCAGGATCAGAGTCTAACTTTAATTAGCATTTGTAGCTCTTTTCTAACTAAACATTTCACCTGTGGTCTTAAGGAAAGCTGTCAGAGCTCATTATGATTTTTGCATCATTGAGCTTAACGGTGCAGAATTTAATGCACATTGTGTGATTAAGACGAGAGGAAGCCGGACCTCGGCTGAAGGCGAGGGTGCGGGTGGCACCCTTCTTTATAGGCAGATCCTTGGCAGTCTGTGCCCTGCGTGGGGAGGGGAGGTAGCTCTGTTGAAGCACCGCCTTCCGCCTTCCCTTTGCTAGCGCCCACTGCTGTCTGTGTTGCATCTTCTCGGCTGACCTTTGCTTTGTAATGCATCGTGCATGTAGAGATTAAGGGGGTTTTGCTCTTAACTTTGGTAGTTCAGAGTTGGGGCACAGAGGAAGTCGCTGCTTGGCTGGATCTGCTCAATTTGGGAGAGTACAAAGAACTCTTCATTCGTCATGACATCAGAGGGGCTGAACTTTTGCATCTGGAAAGACGAGATCTTAAGGTATTTTTTTCTTTTCTTTTGCGCTTTTGGGGAAAAAATCTTGCAATACAGAATCTTTTCTGTTGTGTGTCCTCTGTCGCATGCTTTCAGCTTGGCTTGTGTTATGCAAATGTGTAGTCACCCCACACATTCGTGCTCCTGGTCTGACTTCCTCCAGTGCTTTTCCTGTGAGAATGTTGGCAGTGCTTTCCTGTCAGGACCACTCTCTGACTCTCCCAGCTAAAGCACAGCATGCACCTCATAACTTTGCTCCCTATCCATTGGTGGGGTGCTACTGTCCTAATGTTTCCAAATGGAGTGTGCTACGTTTCTACCGTCTCATTGTGTGCAGCTGCATGGATGGCGGTGACTGTTGTTGGAAAAGACTGAAAATGAATGGGATATAAGGACAACTAAAAATTGATGTGCAAGACTAATAAGGAAGCTTTTCTATTTATATGAAGCTATATATGAGACAGCAGTGATAATTTAGAGGTCTCTGACGTTGTTGTGTTTCTAAACTGAACTTTCGAGATTACATGCATTAACTAGACAGTAAATCAACTTTTTTTTTCCCATAACACTTTGTTGCTGTTTTATTAGTCTCAAAAAGAAATGCATTAATTTCTTAGGAAGTGGAGCTGCTTTCTCTGCCATGTGTGCCAGAACAGGCAAACCCTTCATTGGCGATGTGCAGCGGTTCCCTTTGACTCTTTGTGTGCAGGCTCAGCAGTAGAACATCCGAAGCAGGAGCTAGTGGCTAGAGGGATGGCTCAGTCAGTGCCCCTGCTACACAGGCGTAGGAGCCTGAGGCCAGCGCCCGGCACCCGTGCACGCAGCAGCTACAAGGCATGGTGGCATGGCTCTCAGACCTCAGGACTGGGGCTGGGTAGAGACAGCAGCGGTCTTAAGAGCTCTCTTGCCAGCCAGTCTAGCCAATGGTCTCTAAACTCAGTGAGAGACCCTGTCTCAAAGAATCAGGTCGTGGGTGGTGGAGGAAGACACACGTGGACCTCTGGCTTCCACAGGCACGCACATGCAGAAAACCATGCGTAACAGGAGTTTATTATATTTTTGCACCACATGCTGCCATTTTACAACTGCAGTAAATAAATAACATTGCTGAAAGGATCCCTTTCCGATAGAGCATGTTCTAGAATGTGTAGAGTTAGGTAGGACCTCTCAGCACATCCATAACGCTTGGGCTTTCGTTTGCATAGTTTAGCAGAGATCTTGACCCAACTAATGGGTGGTGTAAAGTTTATGTCTTTATTAAGGATTTGTGTAGTCCTCTAGCAGATCAAAAGGAGAATACCGTTTTTAATCTAAACATTGTTAGCTGTGATAACCATAAAATAATAGATTAATTGTTCTGTGAGTCCTAACTGATGCAATTCAAAATACCCAGGGTTAGAGCTCATACAGTAGAGACTGACCTCAGAACGTGAAATGAATGTGTGCACATGCGCACACACGTGACACATGCACAGAACTGTGGGGCCTTTTTATAGCTAGTGTTTGTGTAGCTCCTTGTAAATTGGCAGATGCAATATGTATTGAGCAGCCAGTTTCTGGTTAATGGATTGTGCTGGGTTCACTCAGTGTCATCTTCCTTCTAGAGGCTTACATCATACATGTGTGTATTAAAGTACTCATAGACACATGTTCATGTCATGTGACTACATATACAGGTATATACTCAACACACAGATATATACATATGCATACACATATATTGAATGTAGCAAATATTTGCCAAATGTTAAAGCCCATTCATACACTCAGATGCCAAGTCAGTGATCGTCGCCTGTGTGGAGAGAGAGAGAGAAATTAAGAGAAAAAAGGAGATGGCTGAGAAGTAATTTACTAAACTTTCTCACTCATTTTCATGGTTTGCTTTTGTTTTCTTTGTGTTTTTTTTTTTTTTTAATGCCAATTATCTTCTCCCCCTTGACACTTTCCTTTATAAATTTGTGTTGTCAGCTAGTGGGTTGGTGGCACACTCCTTTAATCCCAGCACTCGGGAGGCAGGGGCAGGTGGATCTCTGTGAGTTTGAGGCCAGCCTGGTTTACAAAGTGAGTCCAGGACAGCTAAGGCTACACAGAGAGACCCTGTCTCGAAAAACAAAACAAAACAAACTTTGTGTTGTCATTTAATTCTTTTGTTTGTAGTTAGAGTATGGGTGATGAGAAGAGGTCACTTTCACAGAACCTTCTAGAGCACAAACTATGAGGCTGGAGCACCGCTGCCCTCACCCCTGTATCTGAGCTGTGGGAGCAGCGGACCCGTAGACCAGTTCCTAAATGCTGGGGAAGGCTCACCTGCAGCGGCGCCCTCTCCCACCCCGCCCATTGCTTCATGTCAGTGATTCAGTCTTCTCTAACTTGGACCTCATTCTGAACTTTCGGATTCTGTCACCAACTGGCTGCTGATACTTGGGTTGACCATGTCCTTAGCCCTTTGGGTGCTGGAAAGCAGAGCAACCCAAGAGTCAAGATTTACTACTGTCCTCTTCCTGGTACATCTCACCATTCTAGCCAAACTCTTACACCATAGATTCTACTCCATCATGGCTCTCAGGTTCTTCCCAGGACCTTCCTTCACACTGCATGCCACATCCCACCTTCTCATGGAAGATCAGTAGCTTTTAGTTTGGTCTTCTCCCTGTTCCTCTGTCTCTCCAGTCTATAACTCATAACCATGATATGTTGCCATCTCCAATCAAGTATATTACTTTTCTGGTTTGGATCTTCCAGAAGTTTCTCCTTCTTGTGAGAATAATGACGCCCATCAGAATAATGGCATCCATCTCCGTGGAGGCCCAAAGACCCTGCCTGTTTCCTCGCCCTCTTGCCTCTGGCCCCCGCGCTGGCCCATGGCCTATCCGCTTGGGCCTCCTTTCAATTGCTTAAAAACACTGTTTGTGACCATGAGGATGTGTGCTTATTGTTTGTTTCTCCCACTCCCCCTCACCCAGTTAACTCCTTCCCACAGCTCGGCTAAAGTGCCTCTTCTTTAACACTGAGGCTTACTAAACAGCTGAAGATAGCAACCTGACGGTCTAAGCTTGGCAAAGAGAACAGTTTCTAACACTCTAGCAAAGGAGGAAGAAGGCAGTGATCTTTTCCCTGCTAGAACACAGTAGAGAGAGATACTGGAGAAGATGGAAGGCAGAGTGAAGGGACACACACACACACACACACACACACACACACACACACACACACACA
>OU015748.1:41547894-41569515 GCA_907169655.1 Acomys percivali
ACACACACACACACACACACACACACACACACACACACACACACACAGAAAATTGTTTATGGGTGGTGAGAAGGATAACTTAATATCTGCAAAGGAGTCTTTGGCAAATTTATGTCTACTCATCCAGGGAAACAAAAAGTTGGTAATAAGGAATATGATAAATACAGTAAGTGCATAGGTGGAGATGGAGACAGGGCAGGAATTTAGCCAAATCTAAGAGAGACCCCATCTCAAAAACAAGACGGAGGATCTTTGGCCTCTACATGTATGAACATACCACACATCTGTCTACACAACATCTATACACACAAATACATAAAAAGTGTACAATGATACAATTATGTGATACTGGCCAAAATGAAAACTATATCAAATGTCGAGGCAATTCTCTTATCGTAACATAACAGCTACAAGACATGAAGATACTGAATTTTGTCAAAGTAAAGAAACTGTAGCTAGGAAACCATTGTAACTATGTTACCCACTAGAGACCACCTCAGTGTTCCAAAGCAGTAATTCTGAGTAAAATATCAAAGGTGTTTGTATCCGGGAGAATGCAGTGTTTATAGGGCCTAAAATAAGATATTTAATATTTGAATATATTTTATGAGCAGAGTACTGTATTTACTAATACAATCTAAAGGATAAATCTTCCACTCAACTGGGAACTATGAAATATAGCATTTACATTCTTTTTGCAAAAAAAAAAAAAAAACCAAACATATTTTCTATTCATGTGTGTATGTCTATATGAGTATGTTACCATGCGTCCAGGAGCCCACAAGGCCAGCAGAAGGCATGGGATTGCTGGAGCTGGAGTTACAGGTAGTTGTAAGCCACTTCTTAACATGGGTTCTGGGACCTGAACTGTGTCGTCTGAAGTGGCAAGCTGTTAGTCAGGGCAAGCTCTGAGCTACACTCTCCAGCTCCACTAAAATACTCATTTACAGTCTAAATTTGTGCAACAGACATGGATTTGGGCTTGATATTTAACACATATCCCAGAAATGTGTAATAGCCTTAGAATTAACTTGTTTATCACCCTGGTAGCATATGAGAGCATTTGTTTTTCTGGGTCAGTTAAGTTTGATAAAAATGTTACCCTGAAACTATCTCAAGCTTGAATGGCAGTGGCTATGGAAAAAAAAAAAGGTTTCCTAGAAGGATTTAGATTGATGGTTATAATCACTACTAAATTGCAAGAGAGATAGTGTATGCCTTCTCCATGTGTGTAATTTAAGTCAGTTTAACCTACTTCATTTATAAGCTTAAGAATCAATCTAGCCCCCCTACATTATAGGACTGAGTGAAATTTCTGGAACTTTTCCTTTAAGTCATCGTATAGTTAACTTTGGGGGAGGGGTGCGAATCTCAGGGAAGATTGGAGAGAAAAACAGAAGACTCACTTAGAAGCACTTGAGGGGCCAGCTAGCCTAGGATGCTCTGCAAAGTTTATGTAAGCTACAAGAGAGACCATGCCTCAAAAACAGTGGAAGGGGAGAGCCAACTCCCGCAAATGGGTTTCTGGCCTCCACATGGTCACTGTGGCATGTGCATGACCGGATTCATCCACGTGTGTGTACACACACACACACACACACACACACACACACATTCGAGCGTGCATGAGAGACAATCAAGAATACTTAATCAGATATTCCCATCAAATCAGGACTCAAATGAATGTACACTGTAAATTTTAGGTACCATCCTCTATGATTAAACTACACATTTTTTTCTCCCCAAAGCCTTGGTCTCATGTAGCCCAGGCTGGTCTCAAACTTGTTATGTAGCCAAGGATGACCTTGAAATCATTATCTGACCACCCGTCTCCTAAATCCTAGTCTGGCAGGCCTTGACTTTAAGTTTAATACAGCACAAGACATAAGTAAAACACGAGAACTGGGTGTGGTGGCACATAATTCTAAAGGTTGGGAAGCTGAGGCAGGAGGATAACTCAAGGGTTCGAGTACGCTAGACAAGATAGCAGGACCTGTCTACAAAAAGTAGACACATGTGTTCATGTTCATGACAAAAATGTGCCTGAGAAGTTCTGTTGTCCTTCATCATTTGTTTCGGATCACAAAAGAGCTTGTCTTAAAAAAAAAAAAAAAAAAAGCCGGGCATGGTGGCGCACGTGGCGCACGCCTTTAATCTCAGCACTCGGGAGGCAGAGACAGGCGGATTGCTGTGAGTTCGAGGCCAGCCTGGTCTACAAAGCAAGTCCAGGACAGCCAAGGCTACACAGAGAGACCCTGTCTCGAAAAAAAAAACAAACCAAAAAACAAACAGGAAAAAAATCATATTAGTGTTGATTCTTGAGCACTTTGCCTAGCTGTACATAATTGATGACAATAACACATTTAAGATGAGTTTATATGGGGTATGGTATCTTTATTGACTGGCCATTCGTCAGTATCAGATTATTTTTGTTTTATTAACTTAGTTTTCTAGCTATCACTTCCAGAACCATTGAATACAAACTGTTAATGAAATGAAATAAATGCTAATTATGCTAATTACTAGTTGAAATTTTAATTTCCAGTTCTTCTTATTGGTAAACGTGTCTCTCTCTCTCTCTCTCTCTCTCTCTCTCTCTCTCTCTCTCTCTCTCCTTCCCTCCCTCCTGATTATTTTTGCTTTTCTTTCTAACTTTTTTTTAATTAAAATTTTTCCTTTCTCTCTCTCTCTCTCTCTCTCTCTTTTTTTTTTTTAGGACCTGGGGATACCGAAAGTGGGTCATATGAAGCGAATTCTCCAGGGAATTAAAGAGCTTGACAGGAACCCTCCCAACTTGCTCTGAGGTGTGCTCACACTGCTGCTCTCTCTGGGAAGAGAAGTCCTCAGCACCCAATACAGAGTTCTGGGAAGCCGCCGGCTGTTCTTGTGACTCAGTGCATGGATAGGCGCCTCTGGAGCACATCTCTGGATTGATGTTTTGCTGTGGGTGAAAGTTTTGTAAGGTATTAGAACATAATTTTTGTGCCAAAAAACAAAACAAAACACCCCAAACCATTCCACAAAACCATTTTCTCAATGTGCAAACCTGACATGCTAGAAAATGCTCACAGTAGTGAAAGACGAATTAGAATTGTTTGCCTTGTCTCTAACAGGTGGGATTGCTTGCCTGTCAGCATTCTCCTTAGATCTGGGCTGACGGGAGGGTCTTCTGTGCACCTGCAGCTGTGTTTTCAGTGTGCAGCTAAAAGGTCTCAGGTGTCTTCAGTAAAGGCTGTGATTCCTTCCTAGAAACCACTAGTTAGGAGATAAAATAGGAATTGTATTTTGAGTTTTTCAACCTAAGTTCCCAGTATCCACTGGTCAAAGAATATGGTTAGACCAACCCATCACATACTATGAATGATGCAAATTTAATGCACGATGTTCCTGCCTGATTTGTCTTTCTTTTTCTTGCATGTCATATATATTATTGTAATATTTCAATAGCTTTAATGTCTTTTATAATGAAATTTAATTTATTACCACCCAACTACCCAAGCACTTTTTGGTTAGTTAAGGGCACTTTTCTTCAGTGTTGACTTTTCAGTAAATATTCCACACCTAAGACTCTGTGAATGTTCACCTGTGCCATGATCATCAAATGATAGTTTATGCAAACCAAATTAATTGCCTATCCCAAACCTTAGGTGTGTGCATAAAGAAAATTATTGGGCACTTTCATAAGCTTACCTGTTCTGTTGTCTGACAAAACTTACTGCAATTTTCCAAACTGAAATCCACATTTTGTCCCCATTTTTTTTTTTCATTTCAATTTAATAACCATTTTGAGTTTCTGCTTGAATTTGTAAGACTGTTGGCATCTAGGAATTTTCCAGGATCTCAGTTGAGATTTGTACCCTGAATTATCTGGACTAGTTATCTGATGTGATTATTGACAAGAACTCCCCAATGGAAAAAATTAATTTGTTTCTTAAGGGCTTTTTATAATATTGTCTTAAATACATTTTGATAGTCTGTCAGGGAGATGTTATTTTTTTTTTCTAAACCACTATATGTCAGTGTTGCTCAGTAGAATTATCAAGTAATTGAAAGCAAAAGGTATACATTGTCAAAAAAGCTAAAAAAATATTCTTTGTAAGTGTTTTCTGGTCACTATATTTAAAAAATCAATTGTAATATTTGGAAGTTCTCTATATATAAGAGAAACAAACAGGTTGCTGACCCAGTGCAGATGGTTTTGATAAAGTAGTCTACGCAGTAGATAAACACAGCCATACATGTGTACACATTACACGCCATATCCCTTTACCTGCATGTATGTACTTCCTGACATACTATTTCTAGACAATCACTTGCCAAATATTTGGTGTTTTATTTTTACTTCTAACTTGGGTATTTACTCATATAAAAAAGAAAAAGAAAAGAACAAAATCTACATACCTTAAAAATAAACTTCAGGCCTGGCCTGGAGTTCAGTGGCAGAGTGCTTGCCTAGGAAAGACAGGGCCTTGGCTCCACCATGGCAGCACAAAAACAAAGGAACCAACCAACAAACCCTGACCATCTAAGTATGTGTGTGTGTATATTTTACCTAAGTTGTGCACAGTGCAAACTTTCCAAAGATGTTTCTATCAAGGCTTTTGAGCTGATGATAAGCCAATAGCCTAGTAATTTTAATGTTAACCTTCATGCCTCTGAGTTCCTTCTGTATACCCCCTGGTGGGCACCTTGCCAGCATCTCAGATTATCCCAGAGCGCTCCCCAGATCGGTATTCAGGAGAAGGGATGAGGGTGAGGAGAGACTCTAGTATAAAGAGTGTATTAAATAAAAACCATTATTGGGTTTTCACTTTCTCCCAAGTACATCTTTGTCAACAGATAAAGACATCCTAATGGCCGCTGCCCTGAGGGTACACAATGATTGGCTTTTTTTTTTTTTTTTTCCTTGTTTGGTAATCTTTTCAGTTCCTGCTAATACCTTTTATACATTCTGTAACATCCTGACTCATGGAAACTTTAATTAAATAGAATGGTTTTGGGACTGTCGCTTTCAGATGACAGTTTGCGTGAGGAACATTTTCTCTGTATCCCATGCCTTTATGAGTCTGGGCTGGACTGCAGTGAGTGCTGACACTTGCCTAGCAGCAGAGTACTATCCCTGCTAGTATCGTGTAATGCTCACGTGGACACCCGATGTAGCTTGCTCTCCTCTCCTCCAGATTATTTCATGCTCACCCATTAAATGAAGCATTAGGTGTACATACGAAAAAAGAAAACAGAATGATTACAAGAAAAGTGAACGTGCCATTTGGACCCTGAAATCAGACATGTTTGGATCTCTTTGTCTTAACTATCTTGACTTTCACATGGTTCATAACCCTTAAAAATAGTTCCTGAAAAACAGTATGTTCATGGCCTCCAAATTCAAATTAATTCTATAATGAGATCTTTTTCCAGTGATTTGTTGCCAGGAATCCGTCCCCTATTTATTTATTTATTTTTTATGTCTTGATATAAAGTGCCCAAATATGACTTTTCTAGCTTCATTGATATATAAGATCTTACCATTTTTGACTTTGTGTGTTATTTTGCATGAACTTAAAAATCATAGGCGATCCCTCTATACATCACTTCTAAAGTAGATCATTTGCACCTGCCCTGGGCTAGAGTACAGAATGAACTTTCATTTTTCAAGGATAAATTCTTTAGGGATGTCAATTTGAATTTAGCTGTAAAAATCAATTCCTTTTTCAATGCTGACATCTGGAGCCTCTCTTGGCTCCCTACCTCAGTGGTCGCATTCTCCGTAAGTTGATTAGATAACGGGGTTTGGGGTTAGTTTAAAAAAAAAAAAATGCCAGTTTTCTAATTCTCCCCAGTACAGGTGGGAAAAGAGGAATTAGAAATGAAGCACCCTCAAAGGGGCCTCCTGGCTTGGGATGGCTTTGCTGGTGCTTCCACGCTGCGTGCATGTGAAGACTGCTCTCCCCTCCTCTTCTCCCACCCCAAGGGTGGTGAGCCTTCCTCTCCCTTGTTTCTGCTGTGGCATTCTTCAGTTGACTTTTGTGTCACAGTCTTTGTCACCTTGGTAATGATGGTATCTTAGCAATAGGATTCCTTCACAAAGAAGCAACTAGAACCTTTGGAGGGTGGTAATTGGTTTTTTTTTTTAATAAGCAAAATGTTATTTTTATTATTATTATTATTCTCCCAGGTTTTGGTTAGAGATGTTTATGTTAGAAGAAAATATGTAGAGGGTTGTTGATACAGAGAACAGAGAGCTAAAGACAGCTGGACTGTACCTGGCTTTTTGTATAGTTCTCTGTGATTTTTCAAGTAAAGAACTTAAACAGAGTAACCAAGACTGCATTAACTCAATAACAATGCTTAAGATAGACTTCCACATTATATATTATAGGTGAACAATGTACTTCCTTTTATGTAATTTAAGATCTTATATTTACATTATTTAATATCCTCCTTACTGTTTTTTGGACTTCCAAGTTTTAGTTGGAAATAAAAAGCAAGCCACAGTTTAAAAATTATTTAAAAATCCTCATAAAAATATTTCCTTTTAGCTACAAGTTATCCATGTGTAAGACTGTGTAAATAGCCTGGATATTCCCTACTATCTACATTTCAAGAGTAAAGTTCATCAGAACACAAGGTTACTTATAAAATGCATTAAAAGAAAGACGTGTCATACTCAACTGATGCTATCAAAGTAGCATAGTGCAATTAAATATATAAGCAAACAAGGAAGGAGAATATGTTTTGTGACCCTTACTATTTGATTGCACTGTTGTTCATAGAGCTTAGCCATTTCTACTTCTATATTCTTAGTACTAACTGCATACGCAGCTGCAGGTTACCCTCAGTGCTGACAGCTGGTAGCTAGTTCTGTGAAAGGTTTGGATATCATAGCACACCCAGTTTTGTAAATTATATATTGTATACTGAAGATAAGTAATACATTGGAGTAATATATTTATCTAGAACTGGCAAATATGAAAATTATTTTCAAACCTTCAAGTAAATCACATTGACTTGTTTCTTTATGTGAGATAAAAGTCACTTGTATGTTTAAATCTCTATTTGTACAGTAGCTTTCTCCTTTTACTGGTGTTATTAATTTTCATATTACAATTTTTCTTACCTTTTTATACCAAAAGAATTACCATGCTGGTATTTCAAACTTGTGAAGATGTATTTGAGTTTGCAGGACTTTTGGCAGATAAAATATTTAATAACAAACAGATACAAAAGCTTTGTATATTTTGTGGCTTTAGGGGCAAGAACTGTATCTTGATTTTTCTCTGTGTGGGACAGTGCTGACGTCAGCGTTGTCCGTCGAAGGCAGTGTTACTCAGAACTGGTTGTATAAATCAGCACCCTTATTTATTATGTTGTGAAATGTACTCTTTATACAGAATACATATCCTAGCTCCTTTCATTTTTTACTGCTGTTGCCTGAAGTGTAATAGCTCTGTTAATAGTTGACTTATATACTTGAAATGCTCATTTCTGTCAAACAGATGCCCAGTGTTTTCCTTCTAAAAAAGAAAAAAAAAAACAAAAAACCAAACAACAAAAACCTAACAACAACAAAAAAACAAACTCCCAAAACAAAACAATTTTCTTTCCTGTTTTAGGTAACTGAGTTAGAGTTACCAGTCATAGGAACTTCTCTACAAAGTGATTTTTATATCTAAAAAGACACAATGCAGAAAGAAAGCACTCAAATGAATAATGTAGTCAACAGCTCTGTTATGCTCTTTTTCCCAATATGCTATCTCTTCAATCTGCAACTCTTTTCTTGCAGTGGGTTTCTTATTTCTGTGGTAGGGGCACGTCTGTGTTTGCACTGGCCGGTGTAGCATTGAATCTGGAACGCCCCCTGGAGCCCTCATACCTCTCATGTCTAGCGCTTGGTTCCAGAGTCTGCGTTTGAAACCTGTTTCCTGGTTTTGTGCTACACTGCAAATAGAGGCCACGCTGAATAACTGTTTGCTTACTTCTTTCGAGTAACCAGAACTAATTTTACTGTTTCCATATGGATGGATTCTTGACTCAAGTTTACAATCTGAACCATTTAAGATGCAATTGCACAGCATACCACGCAGAATAAAATCACTTGCTTCCAAGGAAGGAACAAAGTCCTACTGAACGTTGTAAAGCAAAGAAATCACCTTAATCCCTAAATCCAACTGTTTCTCTTCTGTTTTGTAATGTAAGCAGCAGATGGATTTTAAATGAACCTATCAGGAGATTAAGAATTAGTTTTCTTTTAATGGCTTTTATAGATGGATTTATTGAGGATAGAAAAAATGAGGATACGTTAGAAGCATAGATCTTACAGGAACCTGGGGCAGTTTGGCAAGGCCCAGGAGCAAAGAGTTTGAAGACATATCTTTCACTTTGTATTGTAGAAGGACGGAGCATTTGTGAAATGTATGACATGTGGGCGCTCCACTGGTCAAGTCTGAAGTCCTCCCTAGAAGTTAGCTAATTAACTCTCCGGGAGCCCATTTTACTGCAGAAATGTACAGGTCAGTTATGGATGAAACTGGTGGGAGCTAACTTCTTAGGCCTTTAGAACAGCTCCTGAAAATGTTTACTCATGAGGCAGAGGTCTCTGTGCTTTCTCACCTTGGCAATGGACACAGGCAGAACTAGTTGCTGGGGCTTGGATGGTTCCTTTAAAGGACACAATAAAGGTGGCTTCATCCATACAATGAACACCAAAGACAATTTTCATGAATTAGCTGAGCCTTGAAATGTGTTAGCTGTGGTATGTTTCCCTTTATTTGAGACAACACTTGGTTTTCCATTTATAGTCTTTCTATAGAACCGACCTCTTGGATCTGATGAGGCTTAGTCAGTTCCTTCCACCTTGTCACTGGCTTGTTGTGTTTTTTGTACAACTAACATATTTTGGTGCCCTGGGTTCCCAGTTCTAAAAGTTACCCAACACTAGTAGTTACAAGCAATCGATAGTTTTTCTACTATAAGAGAGGACAGATATCAGTGGGAGTCCTACCTAAATTTACCTTTTTCTTTTTTTTCTTTTTCTTTTTTGGCCAGTGACATTTTAGGTATATAGGTATAAAGTAAGGCATCCCAGTTATAACATGAAAAAGTTATATCTAATTTGGTAACCCTTGACCTTCCATTTAGAACTAAAAGTGTGGGGCAAGGGGCTAGGGTGGTAGAGTACTTGTACTCAGGTGTGAAAATCTGGAACCATCCCAGCATTACAATAGTAGGAAGAAAAAGAGATGAAAGTGAGGTTAAACGACTAGCATCTGCCCAGATAGGCCATGGGCCTTGTAATCTGTGTATTTTTCATTTCGGCTAGGCACACCCCTGAAATATTCGTATGTGTAAGGTAGTTTCCTGTTCTCTGTGTTCATGTTAAATGGCTATTTTTATTGAGATGAATGTAGTTTTCAGCCAAGGCCCTCACATCTTAGAGTAACTGCCCGAAGAAGAGAAGTAGAGACACCTCAGTTGCTTAGAAGGGGAGCAGCAGGGTTTCCTGTGGCTTTCCCCTGGGGGATTACTTTTCGATACTTTCCAAAAGCCGGCCCCTTGGATCTAGAGCATGGCTCCCTCCTCTCTGGCTTGGGCTAGCACTCCACTGTGTAGAGCACTGCCAAAAACATCCCACAAAGAAGCAAGCAGATGCTGTCCTGAGTATGGCCACATCAGGACCGCTGAAGGGGAATCCCTTAGGAATCAGACTGTAACCGCACTCCTGTTTTCACATCTTGATCTCGCCACTAGCTGGTTCTTTCTTTGATTTGTAGTCAGTGAAGAAGCCGTGCTGGCTGACTTCTTCGCTGAGGGGTTCTCTATCAAATCTGGCCATTATTATAGCACAGCTTGATAACCCAGGGCTCCTGTGGCAGCTTCCCCGCGCCCCACATTGGAATTCTCAGAAGGTAAACACCATAGGACATTAGGAAAAAGACCAAATTGGAATTCATCTGCGTGGTTCTTGTTTGTTCTGAGTTTGTTTGTATTTTTGAGATGGTCTTACTACACGGTCATATTCCAGGCTGGCCCCAATCTCACTATATAGCTCAAGACATCCCCAGCTTGTAAGCCTTTACCACAGCCTCCCTGTAGCATGTTGCTGTTAACTGTCTATCATGACAACAGCATCCTAACTCTCATGAAGGCAGATCTCTAAGCGGCTTTGCTGGGAATTCGTTTTCACAGTGACCTGCCATAGAGATGACCCTACTGTAACTGTAACTGCAGCGTTTGTCCTGTTCCAGATGTCGGCTGGGTGACACCAGTGCCTGGGGTGCAAATGAGAAAAGTCTCTGTACCCTGAGTTCTTTCGTTCCCCCAACTTTTACTTGAAAAGCCTGCAGAAAGATAACACTGTGCTTATGGCATTATGTAAATTACATTTTTCTGATGAGAAATCGACAATCTAGAATACGGAACAAAACAAATGCTTCATCCTAATTCAGATTTTGAATTATACAAGTAAATTTATATAGGTTTTTGTTTGTTTGTTTGGTTGTTATTTTCGTTTTTTTTTTTTTAATAGTTGTTATATATAGGGTGTTGCTGTGTATCCTTGGCTGTCTTGGACTCACTCTGTAGACCAGTCCACAGAAATTCACCTGCCTCTGCCTCCCCAGTGCTGGGATTAGTATGTGCCACCATACCCAGGCCCCCCCCCCCCACCTTTTTTAAAACCGTCTCAACAGTTCAGGTGGCCTGTTGAGTTCTGGGTCTCCTCCGTGAAAAACTAATTCCACGGCCTCGGCTCAGTCTCTGCCGGTTTTCTTTCCTGTCCTTTTGCTCATTCTCGACAACTCAATGTCCTATTTTCATTCTCTCTTCCCAGAATACAGAGACAGTTTGGCTAAAGGCCACTGAGTAGGCTCTCCTGTCCCCCAGCAGCCTGAGTCAGCCTCTCCAGGACTTTGCCTCAAGAATGGCTAATTGAGCACAGTGCAAGGGAGCAGAGTGGCTCCAGTACTGCCTGCCCTGCCACCCTCTAGGCATCCTCTGCCCTCCTGTCAACCTTTCTAACCCAGGAATGTAGAACGGCTCCAGGGTGGGGTGTAGTACCTTGGCATAACGACATGCCACGGGTCAGCTCATCCAAGGAACTGTGCAAACCCAATGGTCTGTGAAGCGCTGTTGGGCGGCCTCCAGCTTGTAATGCTTTCGCTTCAGCCTTCCTACTGCATGTTTTTGTTGGTGGTGGCGGTGATGTAGTCCATCTCAGTGACAATTTTTCAGGCCAGTATTTCACTTCGTATGTAGTCAGAGTTTTCCTGTTAATATCTTATCCAGTTATAAGCAAGCACATGCACACACACACACAACCCTGCCATTAAATTTCTCTATTTTTGTAGTCCCAGAGTCTAGCTAGCACATAATAGGACCTTGTCAAGTGTATTTGAATTATATTTTTATACTGTCACAAATTAAAAACTCAGAACACCTTGAAAGTCTTGTGTTTGCAAGGACACCTGCCCTCTGTGTAGACAAACAGAATGTCAGCAGGCCAAAGCAATTGTTTTGTCAAGGATCATCATTTGGTGACCACATTTCTTTACATCAGGAATATTTGCCAGATGTGAGTTTTTGTTTCTGTAAGTGACACATAAATTTCAACATTACTGCCAAAACCTTGCTTGTAAGTCATACGCTTGCCTTTCTGTTCTATACACTCACTGCTTACAGGCTTCCTAGACAAATGTTTATTGATTATGAGACTTGGAAAAGAATAAAAAATAGTAGCAAGTGTGAAAATTTTAAGCAGTATTTGCCCAAGATGACACAGATGAAATTTGTATGATTTGGGGCCATTTACTGTTAATGATTATTGTATTGCAAATATAGGAAGATCTGTGACTCATCACCCTTATAAAACATAGACACTAAACATTGCTATTGCCTATGGGCCTGCTTTCCCTTATGAGTCTCTGGAGCCATTCTTCCATGTCCCCAAATAATGATAAAAGTTAGTACAGAATTCCTCTTAAGTTAATTTTCTTGAATTAACATTAGTCAATTAAATAATAAAGGCCGAGTGCTGTCTTCTAGCCTCCTGGTGAACTGTTCCTACCTGCTGTAACCTTGGCATTCACTTAGATGCCAAGGATACAGGTAAAAATAAGACAGGACTCTTGTCTGATAAAGAGTTTAAATTTGTTCTCAAATTATTCTTTCTAAAGTCTATCTAAGAAATTAGGAAAGCAGCCCAGCACGATGGTGCACACCTGTAATCCCAGCACTCAGGAAGGCAGAGGCAGGTGGATCGCTGTGAGTTCAAGGCCAGCCTGGTCTACCAAGTGAGTCCAGGACAGCCAAGGCTACACAGAGAAACCCTGTCTCTCTTTGGTCAAGTCTCCTTCCACCCCACCACCTTCCAAAACCAACCAAATCTGAGTCATCAAGAAGCAATCTCGTTTAATTTTCACGTCAGCCATGGTTCTGGCCATTGCTGATCAAGGGTGTGCCTCTCTAATCCTGTCCAATGCTGCTTCTGCTCCTAGAGGGGCCGTGCTGAACTCAGGCTTCTGGTTTATAGAGCAGAGGTAAACCTCAGGTTTATTTTGGTAAGGCAGAAATTGATGACATTGCTAGCAAAGTACACAAGGCTACATTGTAAACATGCAGGAAAGGATGGAGATCAGGAAGCTCTGTGTGAAGTTCATGTTACCACCTTAGATATTCTTAATGGAGAGCAGTAGGGAGTAATGCATTTAGCAGTAGCATACTTAGCTCAGCAGATAGTAATACACTAGTATTCATGCACCACACGGCTCTGATATGTACATGAAACACAGCAAGCATTTGAGTTATGATACCGACTTGTGAATATTTATTGATGGATAGGCTAGGCTTTAGGTTTCCTTTATGAGAATGAAGAAATAATCTGTCTTTCTCTTTGCTGTCAGGGTGGGGTGGGGTGGGGGGGCTTTGTTGGTTTGTATTTTCACATTTCAATAAGCATATTTTGAAATTACTATTTCCCATCATATCAAACACCAACCATTTCTGTGTCCCTTTGCAAAAAAAAAAAAAAAAAAGGTCGCAACTTGAAAGCTTTTATGTTCAGTTCAGCTTTGTGAAGGGGACAAGGAAAATGGGGCACTGTTCCTTCTGCCCACACATGCATCTCACTGCTCAGTCAGAACTTCCTTCCCTTCTCTTAGCCCCATGGTAAAATCTTAACAGCACAGTTCTTTCTCCTCTTATATTGCAAAAGATAGTTTTGATTTAGCCTTGCCATATTTATAGCTAAAATTTACTACATTTTGGTAGTCTGTTTTGAAACTAAATACTTGTATCTGAAAGATGCAGACAAAGTCTGCCTATTTATTACACAGTGGGCTCTGTTTGCTACAGAAAAGAGTGAAACTTTTACCAGCTTAGCACACTTGCCATTGAAATGTACCTGACAGAGCAGAGGTTACAACTTTGGCTCTAATTACTTTTAATAATGATAAGACGTGAGTTTTGTTTGTTTACATGCTGTTTACAATGGCATAATTTTTAAAATCTATATGACAATTGAGATATTTATTGCATACTATTTTAAAGATGTTTTAATGTGTTTTCACCTTTGGAATATATTGTTACATTTCCTTGTACAGACAATTTGGGTGGCTTTGTTAATGTAGCTAATAATTTTTATGACTACTAAGTGACCAGTTTTGGTGCCTTCTATTGTGGGATGCATGACTCTGTATTTATTGTAAGGAAGTCACTGATGTGTGTATTTTTGTACTTTGCTGAGACTAATGGTTGATGTACATGATGATGAGAGACGTCTTTCCCAAAGGGCACTGCCTTCAGGTTGACCTTCTCAAATAAAAAGACTGCATTTGAAGGTGTGAGGTCTGAGCTCTTTCTGGAGGGAAGTCACTGAGAAGATGATAAGAAAAATACAAAGTAGTCATTTGGACCTTTAACCATGCCCCCCACATACACACCTTGAAAACCAGCAACAGTCCAGATGGCGTCAGAACCAGGACACTAGAACTCATACAGTCAAGTTGCTCAATGGTTGAGACACAACAAGGCTGTTCTCATTTCTCATTTATGAACACAACTATTTCTGTTGGGCCTTCTTCGCCCACTTCTCAACTCCAAGCAACTGTTTAGCTGACTCTGTTTCAAAATGTATTATTTCAAGTATGTTTTATTAGTGCAATTATGCACTTTATGCACTCATGACTTTATGCAACTTCCCTCCAAGATATATCCAAATCAATGTGCATACCATTGTGGGGTTTTGTTGTTTAATTTTTTTTATTGATGGATAATATTCCATGTGGCAGAGTTATTAATGTTAAAAACACAATTTGGTTTACCCCTACAGAAATAAGCCCTTGAAGTGTACTATAAAATACTTAAAAGTTCCCAGTGTCAGGGCTGGAGAGATGGCTCAGCACTTGCCTAGCAATCAGGGAGCCTGGGTTTCAAGTCCCAGCGCCCATCTAACAAGCCTGAGCATCTGCCCATACCTCTAATCCTACCACCGAGGAAGGCAGAGACAGGAGGATTGGCTTGCTGGCATCCATTGGAGCTGAGAAAATGTGATCCCAGTTCACGATCCGTGACTCAAAGAAGTAGCTGCAGAGTGATGGGAGAATAAGTGGGTACCCTCTTCTGGCCTCTACACTCACACATTGTCCATGTACACGTGCTGTCTGTACACGCAGAGACAAATAGTCTTACAAAGAAAGCGAAATGGCACAGTGGGGAAGATGGTGTAGTGTGGCCTGCAGGGAGAAGCGAAGATGGACATGGGTATGTGGGCATGGAAATGAATTGTCAGCATTTAGCCCTGCACGGAATAGTGGAGAAAATGAACTCGGAAAGGGCAGAGGGCAGAGCAGTCGGACGGTGCTGGCGGCAGTTTTAATGGGATAGACAGGAAGGAACAGTGAGGAATACTTCATTGTTACAGTCTGGACTTGAAGCATGGCTGTAGGTGAATGAGAAAGATGAGCTCAGAAGTCTGCGTCACTGTCGATAACAAATGTAATATTAGTGTTACTGAAAGGAAACACAGATCTGATGGCCAGCCTCTTGTGAGCCAAAGTCATAAGAGAGGGTGAAGTTGTCCTAAAAGACCTTTGTGAACACAGAAAGTGAGTCCCACAGAGTTAGACCCAGAAGAGATTGTTCTGACAGTAAGGGAGGGAGAAATTAGAAAATGGAGCCTATTGCATCAACCTGACTGAGAACCCGCACTGGTAGGATTCTGGCAACAGCGTGGCCAACAAGTATCCTTTATCCTGCTGCCCAGCCTCTTACAGGCTCCTGTGGGCAGAAGGAGGCAAGGCAGAGATGGTGTTTGTAGAGCCTCACGCCCAGAACTGCAGAGCAGTGTTTGAGGCTGAGAGACTGGAAGAACTCCATGTGTGGCCAGTAAGCCAAAAAATGCACTTTCCACTAGGATCCTATGTTTCCCTCATTCAGAGGGCAGTTGAGAGACTGTGCCCATGAGGAATAGTTGGCAGAATGGAAGATCCATTGTTTAGTATATGGACTATAGGGTGGTCCAGAGTGGAGTCAAACCAGAGGGCCAAAAGTTGGATGGAAGAACTGTTTAAAATATGGGTGGGATTGTCATGGTAAAGTGGGCTTACAAATGAGATACAGAAAACTGAGAAAAACACTATGATATCTAAAGGTATGATATTTAAAAAACAAAACAAAACAAAAAAACATTTCCTAAGAGGCAGAGGGGTCAAAAACTGGCCGACAACTGCTTGGTACGTGTTTGAGTTTGCTTTCTGATGCTGTGATACAAAACTGGTCAAAACCAACTCGGAGAAGAGATGATGTCATCCACACCCAGGTCACAATCCACACTGAAGATGTCAGAGGCAGGAACCATGGAGAAAAGCTGCTCACTCACTGGCTTGTGTTTCAGCTACTTACCCAGCCTAGGCCCACCTACCTGGGAACAGTGCTGCCCCCAGTGGGTTGGACCCTCCTACATCAATTAGCAATCAAGAAAACATCTCACGGGTATGCCCACAGTCCAACAGGAATGGGTAATTCTTCAACTGAGATTTCCTCTTCCCAGATGTGCCAAAGTCATACCCAAGATTAGCCATTACCACACCCATGGGAACACAGCAAAGGCAACCAATTCCTCTCTACATCCAAATATGTAGAATGGTGTTTGACACATGAAACACATGTTTGTTAGCTGAATAAATTGGAAATGATTGTGTCAAGTTAGAGGGCCAGATAATCTTGCATCCCTCTCACTTCTACAGTTGATCCTATGTAAATACAAAATGTGTATCCTAAGTGCATTTGGAAATAGATGAGCCAGAAGTTAAACTCCCAAAGAATGGTCTAGTATCCCTTTAAACATAAATCATGATTAGACACTGCTTCTGAGCATCTGCATGAGGATCCCATGGTGTCTGCTGATTCTGATGGGCTTTCCGAATGCAAATTATATTGTCTTACATTCTAATTGAGTCTGCTTGTGTAGCTCTGAGCCTTGGATAGTCATCAGACCCAGTTCCTGCTTTCAGAAGCTATGGCTTCTAAGGCCAGCAAATTAGGGGTTTCAACAGGAAATCTAACCATAGCTGATATTCCTGATGCGAAAACCAAGAGCCCTTCAATGCTCTGGGATCTTTCCTTGCTCTGGACCTTGTGTTTTTATTTTGCCTGGTATCACTAATGGTATAAAAAAATGGCTGCACTGTGGCTTGGCTGCATGGGTGGTGCCAGGCAGAAGAATAAGAGGCTATAACAAAAAATAAGGCAACCCCACCCACCCAAACAAAACAAACCCAGGAGCATCCTAGCAGGTTTTAGTTTATGGCATTATGTCCACAGTGAGTCCTCAAATCTCCATGAGGTTAGTATTAGCCCCATTTGGACACCCTCACAGCATGGCATTGGTGCTTCTTGAATAAGAGTAGGCACTGGGCCATTGTCCTTTGAGAGACAGACACTAACAGAAGCAGCTCTGAGAACCACAGTCAAGTGTACCATGCTCTCCACATTGCTCCGCCCCACGCAGTTCACTGCCCTACTCAAATCCCTGCTGCCAAATAACACAGTGTCCCTGATTGAGGCCACAAGCGAGAGAGATCATGTGTCTGCTCATGTAATTTTTGAAGGCTTTGTTATTTTGATTATTACTAAGAAAAATAACCGAGGCAGTGGTGGCGCATGCCTTTAATCCCAGCACAAGGGAGGCAGAGGCAGGTGGATCCCTGTGAGTTCGAGGACAGCCTGGTCTACAATGCGAGTCCAGGACAGCCAAGGCTACACAGAGAAACCCTGTCTTGAAAAACAAAAAAACAAAAAGAAAGAAAAATGAAAAAATTGAGCTAGAGAGATGGTCCAGTCAGTAAGGTACATCAGGACCTCTGTTTAAATATTAAAGAAGCCAGGTGTTAGGGGGTCATGCTTGTAGCCCAGCACTAGGAGATAGAGACAGGAGGCTCCCTGGGGGGTCACTGGCCAGCCTGTCTAACCTAATTATGAAGGCCTAGATAAAAGGAGAGGCTCAAAAGCAAACAAACAAAGACAGCTGTGGAACAAAACTCAAATGTTGACCTTTGACCTCCATATGGACATGCATACATACCATATACAAAAAAAAATAGGATGGAAATGAAGGCACAGTGCATCAACATAAGTGCTATTTTGTTGAGCATTAAAATTAAACAATGTACCCTTAATGTGTGTGTGTGTATATTATATATTATACATATACATACATATATACATATGTACATATATATACATATAAATGACTTGGGAGGCTGATGCTGAGGGATCACAAGTTTGAGGTCTAATTTGGCTGCAGAGTGAGTTCAAAACTAGCCTGGATAAGTTAGACCTTACCTCAAAAAAAAAAAATTATAAAGTGAAAAGAGGGGTGGGTGTATAAGACAATAGCAGAGCACTTGCCTAGCATCCACAGAATTGAAGGCATGTTCCTCAGTAGCATGAAGAAAAAATATCAATACAAACTAGAGATTCAGAGTTCAGTGCAGCCACACTAGCAGTACTAACAGGAAGGCTGAGCTTGAACATAGCTTGTCTCATAATTTGTTCATAACTATTAGAGAACAAAAGCCAAGACCCTTTATTGATAATAAGAACATTAAGCCTCTCAAGTCTGGAGTATGTAAAAGCTCATTACTCTAGGATAAAAAATCTTCAACTTACAAAACCTCACTAATATGTAACGCTCTCATTAGCTTAATTATGATTTGATGAACTGTGCACTTCCAACTGGAAATCAAATTATTAAGACTTATCTGCTGATATGAAAGTGATTGCAGCAGCTGACAAATGTGTCTAACACTTTCTGCCTGAAGCAGTCTTAATTTTAAAAGTACAATTTGGTTCTATTATCATCACGCTCTGAATTATCTTGAGACAGACTTTATATAGAAGCCAGTATATTGATATAAAAAGGGTAAAAATGAGTTAAAGACAGATAAAAAAAATCCAAGATCATTTTTAAAAATTCCTTTTATGTCTACTCCTTTATTTTTCAGTCTTCAATAGCTTTAGTTACAGCATTTTAAATATTAGCTAATTTTATTGCTTACCTTTGTGTACTGAGTCAAATAAAAAGGACACACCTAAGACGTCCTCCTCCTGACACCTTTTTTTGCTCTTCACTCTCCACTACACACAGAAACATGTGCAAACACTGCGGACTATAAATGACATCCCTATTCCACACTATCCCACGGGACTTGCGTTGTACCATATGCTTACACTGTGCCATTCTGAATAATCGAGCGTACAAGTAGTAGTTTCACGGTGCCTTAAACACACAACTGAATGTGGACGTCAAGAAAGGTATGGCAGTTGGGCATGGTGATGCACACCTTTAATCCCAGCACTCGAGAGGCAGAGGCAGCCAGATTGCTGTAAATTCGAGGCCAGCCTGGTCTACAAAGTGACTCCAGGGTCCAGGGCAGCCAAGGCTACACAGAGAAACTCTGTCTCAAAAAAAAAAAAGAAAGAAAAAGGTGTGGCAACAATAAAAGGTCCTTTGAAGGTGCAGCCGCCCCATCAATGCAGAGTTAAGCATGCAATGTTCCCTGGCAGAAATTCCCCTGTTGGGTGTCACAACTTCACACACTGTTGGTGCTGTACACACAGCATCCACACCATTTGTGTGCTTGCTTTCACACCACCTGGCACCTATGGAAGCTTCCTGAAACACCCCAGCTCAAATTCTACACCAGTGTGCGTCCTGCCTTGCAGTGTGTTTGCTTACAAAGTCTTCTACATACAAGATGACTTAATTACAGAAAGCAAAGGCTTGAACTATTTCCTTACTTTCCACAGCGTGTACATATGTAGTTGGTTTATATTTGGAGTAGATTGGGTTGGAATGTTTGGTTTGGGGTTGGAGAGAAGGCCCAGCTGTTAGGAACACTGGCTGCTCTTCCAGAGGACCCAAGTTTGATTTTCAGCACCCACATAGACAGCTCAGGTCTGTCTGCCACTCCAGTTCCAGTCCCATCTTCTGGCTTCTGTGAGCGCTTCATGCATGTGGGGCACAGACATACATGCAGATAAGTACCCAGACACATAAAATGGGAATTTTTGTGTGTGGGGGGGGGGAATGGGGAGAGGTTCCTGACTTAACCTGGTTTAAAATAAAGTTTTTGAAGCTGGGTGTGGTGGGGATGGCTATAAATCTCCCACTTGGGAGACTGAGCAGGAGGATGGATCAGGAGTTCAAAGCCAGACTTGACTACACAGCATGTATGAGGCCAGCCTGGAATACATGAGACCTTGTCTCGAGTAAATACACTTGTTTGTGGTTTATTACTGGTGAATGTTTTATTTTACACATATATAGGTAAAATTTCTTCGGGAAGTAGAAAAGGCTTATAGATGCCTTCATTTAGGAAAAATGCTGTCATGTATAAACATGGTGCTAGGTTAGTGTTTTGTGTACAATCTGTTCACTATGACAGCACACTTTTATAGTTCATGAACATGAATGGAGATTTCTTTTTGCAGAACACAAGGATTCACACTCATGAATGCAAGCAACCCACCACTTAGGGTTGTGGACAAATACCATCACACCCAATGAAATTTTATTTTATTTTATTGATAAATAAGAATTTTTAATTCAGTCGGGTATAGGTCCTTGGGGGAAGCCCCTAAATTCTAGATGTTTTCTAGGATGTTTGCTCTAACACACAGCGTGTGTACTCCCAGGGCATCGACGAAACAATGAATTCCATAATTTCTCTTAGTCAGGTCAGTATTCTCCACTATAGAAACGTGGGGTTTTTTAATTGTAAAATGTCACTATGTTATTTTAGAGGATGGAGAAATGACTCAGTAGATAAGAGCACTTACTGCTATTCCAGAGGACCCAAGTTCAATTCTCAGCACTACATGGGAAGCTCACCATTGCCTGTAACTTCAGCTCCAGGCTGACTCTCTCTTTTGACACTTCACACTGTCATGACCCCTCCAGTGGAGTCTGTGTGACAAATGTTACTGGACAACCCGAGGCGACGACCCCTGCCCAGGGAGAACCTCCTGGAATGGGTCTGATGTTCCTGCCAGGAGTAACTGATTGCATCCTTATTACTCAATTGTGTTGGCATATTCTGTCTTTATTTTTTTCTCCTAACCTTACACTCATATCAGAACTTTTCAAACATGATGACCGTTTCTGTGAAACTCCCTAACATGGGACTGCAGCCAAGGACCGTTCAGGCCCAGAGTTCACCACCAAGTTCTGCTCCTCTTGTTAAAAGAAACATGACTAAGAATTAATCATCAGTTAATAATTTATATTATGACTTACAAATAAAGTGTTTAAGAAAGTTCCAGATAGTGATGCTCAGATTAAAAAGAACTAAGAAAAAACTGTCTTGGCACACAGATGTTTGGCATAATGAGAGAACATTGACCTTTGATAAAGAGGACATATGTGTACTGATACCAAGCTAATGACTTAAGAATGATGACAACACTATTACTTTGCATTCTGTACTTTGTACTGTGTATGCCTGATTGCTTCACGGACTCCCTTGAATCTACTCCATGAAAAAAATGGTGACCACAAAGTACTCCCCGTTTCAAAAAAATGTGTATAAAAAAAATCTAGATTGCTTGCCTGAAAAATACACTTAGATCTAAACTCTCCCCTGGGTTGGTCTGTTTGTCATTCGCCTAGTCTTTGTCCACCGACACTTTGAGAACTCCCATTCCCAAGGACCTATACCCGACTGAGACAGTCTGTGGCATCACACACAGCACTCACAGAGACAGACAAACGTACACATAATTAAAATAAAAATAAATATTTTTAAAGTAAGGGGATAAATAAGACCAAGACAAGCAAGTTCCTTAGACTTCAAGTAATTTTATACTTTACAATTGAAGAGTTGGGCATGGTGACTCACTCCTACAGTCCCAGCACTTACAGAGAAATAGACTACAGAATGCTTAGCCCTAACAGGAGTATTTATACCACACCCACCTCCTTCTAACACTCAAAGATCTTAGTGGAAGAGGATGCAGAAGGCGTGAGAGCCTCAGGCAGTGGATAACTACAAGAAAACAGTGTCTTCTGGACACACCCGAGCGTGTGTGTGTGTGTGTGTGTGTGTGTGTGTGTGTGTGTGTGTGTGT
>OU015748.1:41569525-41593694 GCA_907169655.1 Acomys percivali
GTGTGTGTGTGTGTGTGTGTGTGTGTGTGTGTGTGTGTGTGTGTGTACTAATAGCCATTGTAACAGCATTCACAAGACCTGTGCAAGCACAGGCCAGACCAGATCCCAACATGGATATGAGAGCTGGACATGCAATCCTATCTCCTAGCTGTAGAGCTATTGTAATTGGGAATATCCTTGGGATTCTTGGGAACAGGAAAGGCAGTTTTCTCTAAGTGTAGCCCCTGGTAGGTAGAGCATGGTCCAATGGAAAACCACATGTACAAGAAAATATGGGCAGACAAATTGGTCTTGATGGGTTGTTTTTAAAAAGACACAAAGTTGTGTGGGTAGGAAATCAGGGATTGATCTGGGAAAGGTTTGGGAAGTATTACACTCTCAAAGAACTAGCAAAAATTGTAAAACCAAGTTGAAAAGTTTTATAAATAAGCTGTGTATTATATACACATATATTTTATATAGTTAAGCTAGGAGAGTATTTTAAATGAAATTTAAAAGCTCTTTGACAGTGTGTGTGTGTGTGTGTGAGAGAGAGAGAGAGAGAGAGAGAGAGAGAGAGAGAGAGAGAGAGAGAGGAGAGAGGAGAGAGAGAGAGAATTATGGATGAGCACTCAGCACTCATTCTTGTCACTGACCATTTATGAGCCTCTGTATTAACCACTACCCACTAGAAGAAGAAAACGAAGGAGGAGAAGGAGGGGCGGGGAGAGGGGACAAGGAGGGGGAGGGGAAGGAGGGGGATTTGTTGAAGTTGTTTCTCTGGCCAAGATTGAGGGCAGCATTCTCTAATCTGTATATAAGAGCACAAATATTTAGAAGGTAGTTTGAAGTATATCCATTTAGAAAAACAGCAATAGTAAGGTCTTCCCTGGACCTATGGCCATCCTGGCCATGGGATTTTGGCTGAGTTTATAGTATTAGGAATGAATTCCCTCCTGAAGAGCAAATCCAATGAGAAAGTTGTAGGCTCAGTTTTCTTAATAATTATATTTTATTATGAACTTATCAAATGAGCGTACCTCCTTATAACCCAACTAGCATAAACCTGTGGCAAAGAAGATTAAAGAACACAAAAATGAAACCTTATGGGTATCAGTTCCCAGAAACAACTCTCCTGGCGTAGTCAGCAGGATTTCTTCTGCTGGAACCTGGAGCAACCAGAACCCAGAACCCAGAGCCTCTACTGAGGCTTGGAGCAGGAGCCAAAGCCTGGAGCCCCAAAGCCTTCACTGGAGTGGTTCTCTTGAGGAGCATCTCGAAAGCCAGTGATGAACAGCCACTCAATCCCAAGTCTCCAAAGATCCTCTCCTCCTGTTTTTGGCTCACATTTATATCTCCTTTCGGAATTTGTTCAAGGATGTTTTTCAGCTGGTAACAGCCAAGCTCCCCCGTAAAGTGGTTCAGCTTCTAAGGGGATAAACATCACCTGTTCTCTCACAAGTCTGTTGCTCATCCCACACTTGGGATCTAAACAAAAAACTTGTTTATCTCTCCTTCAGAAAGTGGTTGGTGACCCCCAAAGCATTGCACCACTCTCTGGGTATGTCTTATCTGGCATGATTATATCTTACTTGCCCGTGGACATATCTTATCTGGCAGTGTGTATATCTTGAATAGCTATATCTTACCTGAGTTGGCATAGCAAGCCCAAATGTAGTATGCAATGTCCATATGTGGGTAAAGCCATTGATAGGTCCCTCACCCCCAGCAGCTTCATGGTAGCTTCTGGGTCTATGGAATGCAGCCAGCACAGAAGGAGCCTCCACCTCAGTTCTAGCTTTTCTTTGTATTCTGCAACCAAGTTGTGTGGTATCTTCAGCAATAGGGGTCTTACCATCTGGTTCTTATTGGTAGCCAGAAGAAATGACAGTAGCTTATATTGTTTTGGGAACTCCTGAGAACTCCATAGGCAATAACTTGGCACTGAGATTTTTATGTTAAAAATTATGGGGTTTGGCAACATCATTAGACACACACCATACACGCAGGATACTTTCATTTGAATGTGTGTGTGTGTGTGTGTGTGTGTGTGTGTGTGTGTGTGTGTTTAGTTAACTTATAAAGTAATAGGTTCCTATAGGGCTTTTCCAAGCATACTTAATTTCAGTTTACCCTCCCCATCTCCCACCTTTACCCCACACTCTTATTTCTATTTAAACCTTTCTATGCTTGTATTCACTCCATCTACTTTCCTATCATATGAGTTTTACTACCCACCCCCACCCCCACTTTAAGGGCTCTTTCTCCAGCTCCTTGTGGTGTCTTTCTTACTCCCTCTCCTCTGTTCCACTTAAACACAGAAATGTAAAGACCTGAAGGTAGGACCCACCCGTGAGCGAGAAGAAAGCACTGCTAGTCTTTATGGGCCTGGGTTACATCAGCACAATCGTTTCCAGTCCCATTCATTTTCTGGCAAAATCATAATCTCACTTTTTCTTTTCTTTTTTTCTTTTTGTTTGTTTTGTTTTGTTTTGTTTTGTTTTTCAAGACAGGGTTTCTCTGTGTGGCCTTGACTGTCCTGGACTCATTTTGTAGACCAGGCTGGCCTCCAACTCACAGAGATCTGCCTGCCTCTGCTTCCCTGAGTGCTGGGATTAAAGGCGTGTGCCACCATGCCCAGCTCATTATTTCTTATGGATTAATAAGATGCTATGGTGTATGGGCCACATCTTTATTAACTGTTCACCAGCTGATGATCTGTCCTGATTTCTTAGCTTTTGTGAATAGAGAAATAAAAAACATGAATTTGTGGGAATGTCTGTCATAGGTTATATATAGTTCATTTCCTTAACTTCTGCCCTTATCTATTATTTCTTTGTGTCTACTGAGTTGGGATTAGCCTAATGCTACTCTACATCTCTAACGTGTGACATTAAGTTATTTGGGATCTCTGATATGTGTGTGTGTGCTCGCGCGCATGCGTGCTCAATGCACATGTTTGCATGTATATAAATGGGGTGGCCCAAGGACATTGTCAGGGGCCCTCATCAATCACTCTCCCATCTCATTTACCTAGGCATGGTCTCTCCATTTAGTTCATAGCTTGCTAATCTCACTAGTTTAGCTTGCCAGCCAGCTTACTCCAGAGATCACCTCTCTCTGCCTTCAAAGCACTGGAATTATAGGCCGGCCATCTTGTCTACCTGACATTTGTGTGGATGCCAGAGATATGAACTCTGCTCTTCATGCTTGCTGTTTGTTCATCAAGACTTTAACTGCTGAGCCATCTCCCCTTCCCCTCTGATTTTTTAATAGTCACTTAAAACCATGAACTTCTCTCTTGGGGTTCCTTTCATTGTATCCATAGATTTTAATGGTTGTATTTGCATTTTCATTCATTTCTAGGAACTTGATTTCCTTCTTGATTTCTTCATTGACCCCTTCATGAGCCAACAGTGTTGTTTAATCCCCAAGTTTATGAATAGTTTGTAATTTCTCTTGTTTCTTTCTTTCTTTCTTTCTTTCTTTCTTTCTTTCTTTCTTTCTTTCTTTCTTTCTTTCTTTCTTTTTGGTTTTTCGAGACAGGATTTCTCTGTGAAGCCTTGGCTATCATGGACTTGCTTTGTAAACCAGGCTGGCCTTGAACTCACATCAATCCACCTGCCTCTGCCTCCCAGTGCTGGGATTAAAGGCGTGCACTACCATGCCCAGATAAAAGTATTCGTTTCTTTGTTGTTGTTGTTATTTATTTATTATGTATACAGTGCACATCAGATCATATTATAGATGGTTGTGAGCCACCATGTGGTTGCTGGGAATTGAATTCAGGACCCCGGAAGAGCAGTCGGTGCTCTTAACTGCTGAGCCATCTCTCCAGCCCCACTGTACTTTCATTCCATTGTAATCAAATAACATATGAAGTTTTTTTTTTTTTTTACTTTTTCCTCTATTTTTCAAGACTTGTGTTGTATCCTGCTGCTGAGAAAAATGTATTTTCAGATAGAATGTTTTGTAGCTGTCTGTTAAATCCACTTGTCTAAGATGTCATTTGCTTTGGATACTTTTTACTTGACCTGTCAGTTGATGACAGCAAGATACTGAAATCTCCCACTATTGTTTATTATGGATTTAATCTGTGACTTAATATCTAGGCTAGAGTCACACAATTCTCTTTGGGATTATGGGCAGGGCTGGTGCCTTCTATGCACACTGTGCTCTCTAGACCAATGTGGGGCTGAAGTATCCCAGGTTGCAGTTTTCTCCAGGATGATGGGCTGGGCTGGGGACCTCCTGGGAATGCTATGCTCAGTGGAGTGAAGGCAGGCCCTGAGGCTGCCCAGCGCCTACGCTCACCATGTGGTGGCTCTGATGGAGCCTTCACTGTACTCAACGCTATGTTGGAGCCTCCCAGGCATGCAGTCCTCTTGTCTGTTTAGTTCATGTGTCCATTTATTGCTTGGATCATTCATTCTTTTGATGTTTATATTCTTGAATTCTTTATATAGTCTGGATACTGATTCTTTGTTGAACTAATAGCTGATAAAAATTTTCTCCCATTCTGTAGACTGTCTCTTCACTCTGGGTTGTTTCTTTTGCTGTGCAATCTTTTTAATTTGACGTGAGCCTGTTTATCATTTATGTTCTCTCTCTCTCTCTCTCTCTCTCTCTCTCTCTCTCTCTCTCTGTCTGTGTGTCTGTCTGTCTGTCTCTGTCTCTGTCTGTCTGTATGTCTGTCTGTTTCTCTCTCTCTCTGTGTGTGTGTGTGTGTCTGTCTGTCTGTCTCTCTCTCTGTCTCTTTCTCTGTGTCTGTCTGTCTGTCTCTGTCTCTCTCTCTGTCTCTCTCTCTGTCTGTGTGTCTATCTGTCTCTGTGTCTGTCTGTCTGTCTGTCTCTCTCTCGCTCTCGTTCTGTGTGTGTGTGTGTGTGTGTGTGTATGTGTATGTGTGTATGTGTATGTGTGTGTAATGCCTTTAATCTATTTTCGTGCAGGGTGAGAGATGGGGAACCTCATTTCATTCTTCTTAGCTTTCCAGTGCTGTTTGTTAAAGATGCGCACTTTTCTTAACATAGCCTTTCAGTGCCTTTGTTGAAAGTCAAATTGACCTGTATTTTTTGAGTGTCTTGAGCCTAGATTGCCAGATGCTCCATTTGGTCTGCATGTTGGGTCACCCCCAATACTCGATGTTGAGCTGTTTGGCACCTGCTGCATGCTATCTTTGGGATATGGAACTCTGAGCTCCAGCCTGGATTTTCACTTAGCTCTGTTGCCTGGAACTTATGCCAACTTAGTGCCAAGTGCTGTGGGGTACCAGATACAGGTGATGAAAACATACAGCTCTCAACACTCGCTAAGCTCTCTGACTTCCTTCCTAACCTGTGTCAGACTGATCATATGCAGCACTCTTTAGAGCCAGGTTCCTAGAATAGAACATTTATTGGGACACAGCTGTCCCTCAGTACCTCTTAAATGGCTCAGACCTAGAGATAAAGTCCTTTCGGAAGTAAAACCCTTTGCCTTGAATATTAAGGATAAATGTGTCTTTTAAATTGCATTCAAGAAGGCATACCTGAAAGCTACTTACTTGCCTTGGGAAACGTGGCATTCTTTTGCCTTCCACTCTGCGTTTGATCAACTTGACTCTTCTGCTGTCTGAAGACTTCTCTTTGGTTGTACCCTAGGTTGACCTCTTGCTCTGCTTCCTCCATTACAGACAGCTCATACCTGCCTAACTCAGCTTCTTTAGCAACTGGACTACATCATACCTGGAAGCCCTGTTTTCTCCAGGGAACCAACATCGAATTCCTTGCCTACACATATAGCATTGTGTAGGACTGTAGGAGAGCAGTTGCCAAGACATTAGTGGGAGGATTAAGATTCTCTAGCATTTTCCTTGGGTACCATGGCATGTGATCTCCTTAATGTCTTTGGGAGACTATGCCAGTTATCTTGGAATTCCTCAAAGTATAGTGTAGACTCAATTTTCTTAACCAATATGTTTTATTAACACCTTAATAACCAAGCATATGTCACTTATAACCCGACTAACCAAAACAACAGGAAAAGAGGATTAAGGAACCCAATAACAAAAATGCAAGTATATCTGTTCCGAGGAACGAGTCTCCTGGTGTAATCATTAGGATTTCTTCTGCTGGAATTTGGAGTAACCAGAACCTGGAACCTCAGCAGGATCTGGGGCCCCGAAGCCTTCCCTTGAGCGGTTCTCTCTAGGAGCGTCTTGAAGTGGAGTGATGAACAGCCAAAACTATCCTAAGTCTCCAATAAGCCCCGCCTCCAGTTCTTGGCTCATTTATATATCTCCTCCAGAGTCTGTTCGTGGGATCTTTTCAGCTGGCAACACTCAAGCGCCCACATGAGGTAGTCGGCCTTCGAGTGGATTAACATCACTTATTCTCTCACGAGACCGTTCTGATCCCACACTTGGGATCCCAAAATCAGGTTCCTCCTACAGTATATTCTATAACTACAAACACTGTCTGTCAGGGAGAACTGAGCCCATTAATTTAGAAATTTGGTTGATGGACATTGTGTCTTCTGAGATAAGGATGGATATCATTTACATAAACAAATTAAACGGAGGGAAAGAAGATGATTGGTTGGTTATCTTGGTGAACAGAAGAGAGGCACAGACAAGGAATGCATCATTGGAGGTTTGCCTGATATTCTCCTGCCTAGCAGCCTTGCAGTTGTATCCTAAGAAATGTTGACAGACAGACCAAAAATAGATTCTTTCTAAAAGTATTGATATACTTTCTTTTCCATAATGACACAATTTCAAGAAAAAGGAAAAAAGCAGAGTGGGGGTTGGGAGCGGGCTGGCAGTTACTGTCTGTGACTGTAGTAGCCAAAAGCAGAGGACAAAGTCTCCTTGAATAGAAGTACAGATATGTCCTTGAGAAGTTCAGTGAACAATAGCAGACACACTTTGTGGCATTAAAGGACCACATGACCACTCAGATGTTTCCTTTGTGTCTGTCTGGTACAAGGGGAGTGAGCCACCTGTTACTGGAAACAGCTACCAAGGTGCTGTGGTATTTCCAGGAATCAGCTTAGTGAGGCGTCCATTACAAAGGCAGCTGAGTGAAACTGAGTGGATAGCATGGCACACAGGAAGCCTGGAGCTTTCTTGTGCGTATCTTGTATATCATTTACATCTCACTACTTTAAGATCTGGAAGTATCAGATATTACACAAAAAGTAATAGCTTTAGTGGGCAAAGTGAACAGATGAAGAGAAGGTGGGACTCAGGACCCTCTTTTATGATGGGCAAGTTAATAGAGAGGACCTTCTTACCAAGGGCAAGCAAGAATTCATTTGGTCCTAATATATTATTGTCATCCTTGAATGAAAAACAAAGTAGACCAGCTGGGCGTAGTAGTGGTGCACATCCTTAATCTCAGCACTCAGGAGGCAAAGGCAGGGGGATCTCTGTGAGTCTGAGGCCAGCCCGGTTTATAGAGTGAGTTCCAGGACAGCCAGAACTACCTAGTGAGACCTTGTCTCAAAACAAAACGAAAACCAGAATAAGACACCAAGAGGACCAGTACTAGCTGACTCAGCATGAAACTGGAGTGGGACTGCCTGTGTACCTAATGGAGGATGACTCAGGTTGCCACAGGTATGATGAGAATGCATGCACACTGGTATCTAGACTGTGTGTGGTGGTTAAGAATTAAATGTTACGAGTCTAAGACAGCTCAGGCTATACAGAAAAACCCTGACTCAAAAAACAAAAACAAAAACAAACAAACAGAAAAATAATTAAGTGTTAGACAGATATGGTGGTGCAGAGGCAGGCGGATCACAGTGAGTTCGGGGCCAGCCTGGTCTACAAAGGGAGTCCAGGACAGCCAAGGGCTACACAGAGAAACCCTGTCTTGAAAAACAAACAAACAAAAAGAATTAAATGTTGTTTCTGCAGATCTGGGGGCCTGTATGCAACATGATTGATATTCATTAGAGCATCTAAGCAAGAGGATTTTGTAGCAAAAAAAAACCCAGCATGGACCAAACAGCTGGTAATCAGTTGGAAGAGAAGGCGCTTCCAAGGACACCAGGATGGAAAAGAGATAACAATGAAAAAGGAAATAAGATAATGGGAAATTTGGTGGACGTCAGCTGAATAGATTCTTCTTAGAACGTAGTTGAAGAGGAAGTCTCAGAACCACACACTGTAAAATGAACAAGAAATGTGAGACTTTTTTTTTTTTTTAAGTTACAGAACATGTCAACTAGTTGCAAAGTGTGAAGGGTACTGAGTTTAACACTAGGGCTTGTGTCACCTTAGAAATGGGGCCTTTTCTTTCCTATTTGCGAATGTCATGTCTTTCAACCAGACAAAAAAAGTGAGACCTTGTTTACTACGGAACATGGTGACTTCAGATCAGCTGCTGGCCATCAACAAAGGAAAGAGAAAATTACACTGTATTTTACTGTTGAACAAAAGGTGTGTGGGAATCCTGTTACAGCCAACATACTCCGCCACAGGTTTACAGATAACAAGCTCTCTGGGCTCTTGTTACACCGACCGAGAAGGGCAGCAACCCACACCATCAAAGGAAGAACTTTAAAATCAGTTTAGAAATAAGAACAGAATATGACAGAATAATACATGGAGAGTGTATAAATTTGGACTCTAGAAAGAATTTTTTTTTTAAAGACTATAGATTTTAAGAAATAGTTTGCCCGGGTGGTGGTGATGAACTTTAATCCCAGCACTTAGGAGGCAGAGGCAAGCAGATCTGTGAATTTGAGGCCAGCCAGGTCTACAGAGTGAGTTCCAGGACAGCCATGGCCACATCTGTCTTGGAAAAAAAATTTTTGTTACACACCTTTTTAAAAATAAAAACAACTCATTCCATGAGGCTTGGTGGTGCACACTTTTGACCCCAACACTCTGGAAGTAGAGGCAGGCAGTCTGTGAGTTTGAGGCCAGCCTGGCTTACCCATTTTATTTTAAGACAGCTCTAATTATTATTTTTATTTCATATTTAAGCTGAAAATGTCTTTTCCCCTGGAAGAAGAAGAGGGGCTTTGGGCATTTCTTGCAGGATAGCTTTTCAGCCTCAGTTTCTATCACCTGCTCAGGTCTTCGACTCTATAGGTTAAACAAAATCAGGTTGAAATTTGTATCCAATGCATTTGCTAGTCACCTCACTGCTTATATTAGCTCAGTTGATTAATGTGGGGAATGACTAGCCCAAACTAGTAGGGTCTGTGCCTCTTCTGTTCTGAGTACCGTACCTATAGCCACATCTTTCGACCCTTCAGGAGCTTGCACTCACCATGGGATGATGGTTACTTTCATGTTCATAAAGACTGGCTATAGAACTAGCTTTCATTAGCTCCATTGTGGGGAAGCAGTCATGTCTAAGATGTCCGTATATAATCTAAAACAAACAGGCACCAAACACAATGTAGAGGCAGACTATACTTGTCTAGTATAGTTTAAATGCTTCAAATTCCAAGTAGAAGAGAGAATTCCTAAAGTCAGGGTGTCTTCAAAGCTCTGGTACGTTTGCCCTAGACTTTTACCACAGCATCTAATGACTGACATAAACATATAACGTCCATCTTTCATATGCATGAGCACTGACTAGAGCTCTCCTCTCACGTGGGAATTTCATGGTAACGAATGAGTGAAGATGCTCTTGCTGACATGAAAAGGAAAATAACTGAGGACTTGGAACGATGGCCACAGGAACAGCCTGCTTTAAGGTCTGTTCTTCTATCTCATTATGAGAGCATGCCAAAAATCAAAAAACAAATCCAAATAAACAACTGACTGTATACAGTCTGAGGGAAGTTATCTAGATCTCTTAGAATAATTGCATACAGTCACATAATAAAGTTTATCTCACCTTTTGAGAAAGCCACATTTGAAAAACTATGTAATATTGGACATTATTTTTCCATCTAGATACATACATGCAGTGTACACAATCCCCCCCCAACACACACACAAATCAATGGTAAGCAGAATCTTGGTTTTAGAATCCTTTGAGTATTTAATGACCACTTTCTGTATATTAAGACACTACTAGGTGCTATATTCTAATAATGGTGCAGTTGTGTTTCTATAGGTCCGGAGGCTTAGTACAAAATAATAGGTATATACGTTATACACATTATAATGGGCTGTGATGTGATATATATGCTCTTTGCAGTGGTTTGAATGAGAAATGCCTCTGGTAGGCTCAGTTATTTGAACACTTGATCCTCAGCTGGTGACTCTTGTTTGGGTAGGTTATGGATCCTTCAGGAAGTCGAGTCCTATTGGAAAAGGTATATTATTTATATATGTACTTACATGCATACACTCATATACTTCCTGTTCCTGGCATTATGCTAGGTCCTTACACCATTAAGGGACTCTAGCCCTCTGGAACCACAAGCTGAAATCATGCTTTTGGCCATGGTATTTTATCGCAACAACAGAAACCAACACTTTAACACACTCTTAAAACAAAGGTATGGAGACTCAGTGGTAGAGTACAAGAGCCTGGGTTGGATTCCCACTGCTTCAAACAAAGCAAAACCGAACAAACAAAAATGCTTTTAAGACTTCATCACTTCAATTTCAAAGGCATCTTATATATTGAAATAGCTTATATAATTTGTATCTTTCTACTCTCAGAATCCTTACATCAGCTTATTATCATGTAATACAAATGCATGTAAAGCAACCACAGTACAAGAGGGGTCTTTTCCTGACTTTTCAAATGTTCTACAGAAGTATGTGTTAACTTAGAGCCATTAAAGAGCAACAACAGCGAATAACCAACTCTAAGAACTAAAGGATGTGTTCACGGACTTGACATGTTTTTACAACTGAACTGACAGCTGGATCCATCACTCATACAGGATGGCTCAGGGAGGAATCCAGCAGCTCAGCCAAGGGGAGAGTCAAGTTTTCAAACAGGAAGTGGCATGGAATCTGCTTTGGCTCTCCTAGGTTGCTGGTGTAAAGCTCGAGAGCTTCTGGAGGAAAGATGATGCCTTCCTTTGTAGTCAGAGCGTCCTGGGGGGATTAGGTTGGGAGCCAGCTTTGTGTGGCATGCTCAGTTTCACTGAAAGGCAGGGCCAGATCCAACTAGTTGATTTTAGCATTGAACTATGACATTTAGTGTCAGATACGATCAAGAACAGATCATGCAATGTTGCTAGGCCATGATTCCTTTATGTGCCTGTCACCCAACTATTGGCTCCATTGGATCATGTATATCTACAAGTGGAAGCCCCATTTCCATTAAGTACAAAAGGTTACAGTGGAGGAGGCACTACCAATTGTTTACTAAAATATTCCTGTGGAGCCAGGCCTGGCCTGTAAGCCCAGCTACTTGGGATGCTGAGGCCTGTGGAACCCAAGCCTGGGGTCTGCCTAGTCTACAGACTTACTTTCAGGGACTCTTGGGCTAATTTAGCAGAGCTGTCTCAGAATAGAAAGTAAAACCAGGCCTGGAGATGACCATAGCCCAGAGTCAGATTGCTTGCCTGGTGTGCCTGAGGCCCTAGGTTCAAGTCCCAGGGCTATAATGAATACTAGCAAGAATAATCACTTTCAGGGGCCATGAGAGGGTTTCTCTGATGCTCTCATAGGCGCCTTTCCACACAGCCTGCTGCCTTAGCCCTTTTGTACACTGGCCTCCTTTCCTCTCACCCCTTTTCTGGGTGGTTGAGACATGTGAGGTTTTTGCACCTGACCGAGTCCACAGCAGGCCTTGGCATTAGTTTCCCTTAGCCAGCACAACTTTGGGCTGTAACTTTTACCCAAACTTTAATGAAGGTCCCTTCTGAGTCAAGAGAAACAGAACCTCGAGCAGCCATGGAAGAGGCCTCTTCCTTTCCTCCCCACCTCTGTCCCTCCTTCCTAGGAACAGTGACATAGTACATACTGTGTGCCAGTCACTGCTAGGAAATCTAGATGTGATTCCTTTGACATAGTGGAAGAGACAGGTATTAGTTAAATATAATCACAGAAACGAAAATCGGTATATGTTGACAAATGCTTCAGAGAGAAGGCAGAGCCCTCAATAAAAAGGGGTGCACTTCATGTAGGGAGTTAGGACAAGAGCTCCTGAAGAAATGACAGCAGAGCTGAAAGTCCATGGGTTCTGGACAGTCATAGAAGAAAGGATACAGAAAAAGTTAAACAGCACTGAAGGCACAGTGTGAGGGAGGGGGCTGAGGCAGTCTGGCCCTATTTTGAGAATATGAAAGGGATAGTGACATGAGAGCAAAGAAATCAAGACAGGCCCTGGGGAGAACCATAGGATTTTAAGTAAGTGAATGACATGGTCAGGTGTGAACTGTTTTGAGTACAAATACTCTTGTGGGTACACTAAACATGCTCAACAGAGTAGGAAAAAAAAGAAAGAAAGAAGCAAGCAAGCAAGCAAGCCATAAGAACAAAGGAAGTGTGCTTAGATTAGAAGTAAGGACTTTCTAAACGAGATAAATGTTTTTACTTTTTATTTTAGAAAGTTTTGTTTTATATATAGATGTCTTCAATGCATGCATGTAGGTGTACTGGATGCCTACAGAGGTCTCCTGGAACTGGACACTTGTCAGCTGTCATGTCTTCCAGAAGAGCAGCCAGTGCTCTAATTGCTGAGCCATCTCTCAAGCCTTTCACTAAAAGCACTCCCCCTGCTCCCCACCTTACCCCCCTCATCATAGCTATTGTTTTCTTAACTAAAGCAGCATCTACTGGGAAATGTTTGATAAATGTTCAATGCACATTATTCATAATAGCCCAAAGTGAAGACAACCCATGTGCCTATCAACTGATGAAATGATCAATAAAATATGCTATATGTATATAATAGAATCATTATGCCAATAAAAAGAAATAAAATACTGATACATCACTCCATGGATGACCCTAAAAAACAATGTACTAAGTGGATAAATTGACACAAAAGGTCATACACTATCTAATTTTATTAATATTAAATACCCAGGTTAAGCAAGTTTATAGAAACAAATATTCTTAGTGATTGCTTAGGGCTGAGGGTGAGGTAGGGGATTATTGGCTGCTAATAGTTTTGTTTGTTTGTTCATTTTTAAGGGGAGGACAAAGTTATTTTGAAAATTAGATTACAATGAGTGCTGCATAGTTTTGTGAATATACAAAAACAAGAAGTTGGATGGCATGTAATTACATTGGAGTATATATATATATATATATATATATATATATATATATATATATTTGTGTATCTATATATACATGTGGCAATGTATGAAGGATGTTTTGAAAGGATCTAAGAACTAGGGACACTGTCGGAGATCTTACATTTTTTTTTTTCTTTCACTTTCTATCCACAGCACTCCAAACAACTAGTTCGAGGGATCACAACTTCTTCCTTGCTAGAGTAAGTTCGGATGGTTTATGACCCGGCTAATAGGTTGAGCTCTTTGTTTGTCTAAATTAGCAACACCAAACAGTTGTTTCAATTAATCATTATGAGAGCTGCAAAAGGCACTCTAAATTAACCTTTCAATTGGCCCTATTTGTTTGTTTGTTTGTTTAATTTGGGAGATTTTTAAATGGCTTTGTTAAAATATTTCTGACACATTTTCCCTTCTTTAAAAGTAGCTTTAAATCTTATTAAAACAAAGGTGTTAACTTTCAGCTGTTGCTTCAGCTAAAAGAAAAGACTATTTTCCATTTAGTTCTCATTCTTATCAGTCACAGGAGAAGTTTTGGATGCTACAAGGATTCTCAATAGCTCCAGAGGAAGGGACTCTGAGGCTGAACAGGTGGCACTGCTTCCGTTTTCACACCCTGAGCTCAGCGAATCTTAGGAAAGCATTCCTGGTATCTGTCTCAATCAGTGGCAGTCTTTCAGTTGGTGTGTGAGGGTCCAGTTTCATTTGGCTTGTGCTGCTTGCTGACTCTTATGTCTTTCATAAAAGTTCATTTCCCTCCCCTAGCTTCCTCTGCCAGGGCACGCATGACAAAATGGATTTCAGTCTTTCTTTTTTTTTCTTCTTTTTTCTCTTTTAGCCAGGGTTTCTTTGTGTAGCCTTGGCTGTCCTGGACTCACTTTGTGGACCAGGTTGGCCTCAAACTCACAGTGATCCGCCTGCCTCTGCCTACCAAATACTGGGATTAAAGGCATGCACCACCACTGTCCGGCTGCAATTCAATCTTAACCACCCTACGAGGGCATCAAATTATCTTGTTTTATGTATGAAGAAGCCTGGCTTTGGTTTGGTCACTAGTTAGTGGGTAGGTTTCACATTGGAAGACGTCCTGATTTCTTTCTACTAAAGTCTTTTTCTTCAGTCTCCAACCCCTATCTTTTCAAATCTTTAATAAATATCTACAAGGAACATTACTTTATGTTCCATTTTGCTTAGATTACTTTAAAGATGTAGCAACCTGTGTGGTGAAAATAGAGGAAAGACAAGCAAAGGTGGGGGCCCTTCCTGGCCACTCATTTTCTTCAGTAGTTAAACTCAACAACAACAAAAAATAAAACCTTAGAAAAACCTCCATTTATTCCTATGAGGTAGGAGAAATTTACATAGTTTAAATGGAAGTCAGCAGACAACAGTAGGGCTCTGACTTCTGATTTTGGAGACTGTCAAGGTCATTGGAAATTGAGTCTTACACAAGTATCTCTCACCTGGACTAGATTGCTTCTGATTTGGCTTCTTTAAAATTCACTATCTACAGGGAAGACTTTGCTAATATTTTGTAATTTTGTAATTTTAAGTAATTGTTGGTATCCCCTCCCTCTTTTTTTATAAGTCTTAAAAGCTTTTCACGATAGACTAATTCTCAATTCCTTTCTTGGTTAATAAAGCTATGGGGGAATCTAGCCTTTATAATCTCTCCAGGTTTATTTTCTGTCATTCACTTATTCTAGATTAGATCCCAATTCCTGGCCTGTGAGTTAGCTTGGCTTTTGCTAGAGAGCTGTCTCTCCTGTTTTTGTAGAGCTATTATCCAAATCAGGGCTTGAACCTTTCCTCCCCCTCCCCCAAGGACACCCCCCCCTCACCTCCCTCTCCCCGGTGTAGTGGCCCAATTGTAACCACCTTCAGATTATGATAAAATCGTTTAACACCTACAGACACCAGCCCGCCCCCCCCGCCCCTCACCCACGCAGGTCTCTCTATAGCCTAATTTGTCTCCATCATAGTTCAATAGACAACTTGGAAAAATGCCCCAAACGTGTAGAACAATAGTCCAAAGCTGTTGAAGAGAACGAATATATATATATATATGAATGTACTCTTCTTTTTTCCTCCCTCTCTCCTGAAGAGGACAAAACAAATCAAATGTCTGTCTCATCTCTCAGCCAATCTGAGGAAGGGATGTCCTTGAGGAGACCGTGCAACTCGCCTTGGTCCTTCCCATTTAAACAGGAGTCACAAAGCTTGTCACAGGAGCTTTATTTCCCAATTTCGATGCCACATGGGGTGAGCACTCCCCCTTGGACTGACTCCAGAGGTTCAGTTTGGACCTGAGGAGGCCTGGTGCGTCCCGAGTGGCTTTCCCTGAAGATGATGGGAACCCGGCAGAACCATTCTGAAGGGTGGGCTGTGTGTGGACCCTTGATCTAGTGGGCTGCCACCGTGGGAAAGCAACTCAAGGTAGTTGGGGCTGCTCAAGGCAGAGAGCCCAAGGGTGGCGGATGCCAGCGAGTTTAGCTCTGGTGTTGTGTCAGGGGAAAGGGTTAAGCCGTTCCCAAGGCAACGGACCAGGAAGCGCGCAAGACGTCAGCAGAGAGTTCGTAGGTCAGCTTCGCGTTTAAAGCTCCCAAGGGCCTGGGGCCACCTGACCAATGGAGAGGGCGCCTCTGTGTCACGTGACAGGCACCCCACAGCTTTGCCCTCCGGAGCACGTGGGAAGGTCTTTTTTTTTTTTTTTTTTTTTTTTTTTTTTTTTGCCCCCGCCTTGTTCCTTTTGCGCGGGCTCCGACACGGGGTCGTTCTCGCGAGAAGTACGATTGCTCTCGCGAGAGTGAGTGGGCGGCGTGGGGAGGCGGCGGCGGTGGCGTCGTGGGCAGGGGCGGGCGAGGGAGGTGCCGCTGCGCTGCAGCTCGCTCCACTACCGGGCGTTGCGGGCCGTGACGGGCGGGTGACATGCCCGGGAGCTGAGAGGCTGCGCCGCCGGGTGAGCAGGACTGGGAGCGGGGAGCCGGCAGTCTGGATCCAGACTGTGGCCGGGCGCCGTGGCCTCGCTGCGTGGGGCGCGGGCGGGAGGAGGACGGTGCACTTTGTCCGCAGCAGCATCCTTCTCTGTCTGCACCCGAGCCCGGGTCCCGGCGCAGCCCAAACCTCAGGTGCCCCTGTTTGCATCGCTGTCACGTCTCCCCCAGGCTGGCCAAGCATCCGAACTGCGCTATCAAGTAGAATGGTCTGGCTAAAGCTCAGTGACAGTACAGTTTAAACCTCTGGTATGGCTTGGTGACAGTCCTTTAACTCTGCTTACCTTTTTTCAAATGGAGAAAAAACAAAAACCAAAAAACCTATTAGTTGGAGGTGGCCCAGCTTTAGGCATTAAGGCATTTCATACTGCTGAGACACATCGCTAATGGCCTTGACGCATACTAGAGTTAATATTCGCAGTTCTTTTTAGCTGTGTAATTATTCATTTGCTTCTAAAACACTTGTCTTCCTTTGCATCTTCTCACCTTGTTTGCGTATTATTTGTGTTGATACTCAATTTTATTATTATGAAAATACTTAAGAGTATCAGGAAAGATGGGAGTATTTATGCAAAGATGGTTTTGTTTTAATGTCTTAGCTTGTTTATTGCTTGTGTTTTCTTTTTGGTAAATGGCAGTCCTTTGCTTGGAATTATTGATGTCATTTCAAATAGTGCCACCTAGTTATTTAAACTATATGAACATTTTCCAAGGAATATCTTGGCTATTCATACTTAATTGTGTTTTTCATGGAGAAGTGTGAATCATGGGTTGGCAGTGAATTAAACAATTAGTTGTATTGTCATAACTGACTTATGGGGGATAAAGGGTGTGAGGGAATTGGAGAAGTGGATTTATAAGCTGAGCTGTGACTAATGCAGATACCTACAAGACTGCTCAACAGATTGCCTGAAAAGGAGTTTGCACTATACTGGGTGACCAGTGATTGTTCTGTTGTTGAAGATACTGAAGTCAGAGCCCCAGAATTCTAGTGAGAGATTTGCTAGCTTTCTCTGGTCTCTGAATTCCAGGGCGAAGTCTAGAAGCAGAGGGAAATCCTCTGGGAGAAAAGATGGTACGTGTTATTTTAATTCCAAAGCTTTAATGTCTGGGAAAGGAACTCAGCCAGTTCTAATCGTAATGTAGCAGGTTGTTTAAAGGGACATTTCCAATTATAAATAGGGGAATTCTAGCCATACTTGAAGATATGAACAACTTAGGCGATTGGTCAAAGGAGATAATAGATGTTCCCTCCCATTTTCCTTGGCGAAGTGTGTGTGTGGGAAAACAAACAACAATTTGTTGCTAGTCTTTCTAACTTGTAGCAAGGACTTCAAACTTTTAGGATAATGGTTGCTTTGTCTTGCCTTTGGAAAGCAATTGGAGTAACTTTTGATGGAGTAATTACTTATGTAAACTTTTAAAAAAATCTTTTCTTTCTTTCTTTCTTTCTTTCTTTCTTTCTTTCTTTCTTTCTTTCTTTCTTTCTTTCTTTCTTTCTCTTTTTGTGAAGTGGCCCCAGTAGTAAATAGTCAACCATTAAGGTTAGGGAACTCAGAGCTTAGCTTATACTGTACCAGCATTGCGGCACAGGGGAAAATGTGCTTTACAATTTCAAAAGCAAATGGGGCAGATCTATATAGTTTCTGTTCGTCCTTACAGAAGAAATTAAGAGTTAAGCATTTGGAATGTATGGATTATTGCCTGAACATGACAAAGGGAGAAAACCTAGCAGTTTTGTATTAGCCACTGCTTACTTGGCTCTTTTCTTTGACCTCCCTTAATGGCTTGAATATTTGGCTGCAAGCATCAAAAAAAAGCCATTTGAATTGGCTCGCTTGAACAAGGCATTTGTCTTCCTGTTGGAGCATTGACTCTGAAGTCCAGTTTGTGATTCTGGCTCAGTGGCCCGGGGACCAGAAAGTCTCCAGGTTGAAGCCTTCAAAAGCGTTTTCTCTCAGTTCTCTACTATGAGCAGCATGCCCTATTCAGTACTGGCCTTCTCTTGAACCTTGGTTTGCCGGAGTGTTCCCAGCAGACCCACCTTGACGTGCGCCATGGTTTCTAACGGATCTCTTCCAGTCTCAAGTCTAAATGACTCTCTATGGAGAGTATGCTAAGTTCAGCTTTCCACTCTAGTCAAGTTGGTTGTGGGGTAGAGTAGGAAGATGGGAATAGGAGAAAGATGGTGGGGAGACAGAGGTGTGCCTGGAAGTTTCTAGGGCTTCAGCTTTTCAGACTGCTACAGCAAGGTCTTTAGGACAGGGGGAGGAAATGGTGGGTACTGTAGTGTCTTGGAGTCTTGAGTTCTTCCCCCAAGTTCTCTGCATTGCACTTGGCCTCAGCTAGGTAGAGATGTAAGTGGATTCAGTGGTCCCTTTCCAGACAGAGTGTCCTAGGTTTGTAAGGTTAGACAGGTTACTTAGAACACTTTGTGTAATGGGCATCATGATACCATGGGGGTTGTAGATCCACGCGTGTGAGACAGTTAATCTCTTTCTATTGACAAATGGCAGGCACAGTGCAGAAGGACTTCTGCAGTGTTCAGGGAAGAAAGGATCTTTTTTCTCTTCAGTCTTAGAAGTCTATTGCTGTCACACATACTCAGAACTAATTCTTAAAAAGTTCTACTACCTGTGTTTTAGATTGCCACATAATTGGGGTTCCCACTACTCTTTATTTTCTTTTCATCTGCCTTGAACCATTAATGGTGATTATCCCTTTAGAGTCTTAGTCAATATTATATTCTCTCCTATGCTCTTGGATTAACTTTAAACTCCAGATATATGAATGATTCTTAGGGTAACATTTCCAGGTTTGATATTAACTAAGTTTGTTTTATTAGTTGTTTTTTGGATAGTACCATATTGACATAAAGCCTCATTTTCCAATTATTGTACAAATTGGTTAAGGTTCTGCCTTTTCTCTGCTTCTCTAAGTTTGAGACCTCAACTTCATATTTCACACTCTTTATTCTTAATTATTCCTTATATGTTCTATTAATGAATGGCCTCTGTGCAGGCTTAAAAGGTATCTCCTATGAGGCAAGCACCACGCCTTTGGCAATAGGTCTGTTTCCATATTCCTGCTCCTGGCAGCCTGGGGCAGTCTTACTATTATATGTGATGCTTTTCAGTAATGTACTGTTAGAGTTGGGAAGTTGCAGGTGTTCCTAATAAAGAGGAATTTGTTCCTACCTTAAAACTGTAACATAAGGCTAGAGAGATGGCTCAGTGGTTAAGAGCACTGGCTGCTCTTCCAAAGGGACTGGGTTCAATTCCCAGCACCCACATGCCAGCTCACAACTGTCTGTAACTCCAGTTCCAAGGGATCTGACACCCTCACACCAATGCATAAAAAGTGAAATAAATGTTTTTTTAAAAAAAGGAATATAAATTCCAATTTAAAAATAAAGGGCTAGAGAGATGGTTCAGTGGTTAGAACATTTACTGCTCTTCCTGAAGACCTGAGTTCAATTCCCAGTTACATGGCAGCTCACAACTGTCTGTAACTCCAAGAGCTCACATACTCATGCAGACATACAGGCAGGCAAAACACCAATGCAGTAATAAATAAACTTTAAAAAAATTAGCTGGGTGTGGTGGTGCCCACCTTTAATCCCAGCACTTGGGGAGCCAGAGGATGAGAGATCGCTGTGAGTTTGAGGCCATCCTTGGCCACAAACCCCAGGAGGCTACACAGAGAAGATCTGTCTCACCTCCCCCACCCCAAACAAAACAAAATAAAACAAAAACAAAGAAGACTCTAGTATGATTTTGCTTAGAAACAGTCTTGTAGAGGGAGGGTCATGCATGATTTAAGAACATGACTTTATGGTCATGATCCATGGTCACTTTGACAATAACTTTTAAGGTTTTAGTGTTTTTCTTTTTGAAGTTGCATTTACAGGTCCTGTAGAGGGAATTACAGTTCATACTTAGTATCTGTCAACAAGGCCCATGCTGACACTTGGAATACCAATGACTGGCTGGGCTCGGACATAGCTGAGAAGAGAGGACAAACCTGGAATGTGGTTGAAAGACAGACATTTTACTGTGCTGTTTAAGAAAACATATGGGTTATCTTCAAGCAGTACTTGATGAGGTGACCCTGCTCTTCATTCGATGATGCCATTTGTTAGCACATGCCCCTCAATTTCATGTGCTTGAAATTTTGATAAGGCCGTTGAGGAATGTAGAGAGATAAGTAAGGCCTGGCCTTGGAGTGTAAGTGAACTATTGAATGAAAGGTTTTCCGCTGTTATATCTTAGGCACAATTACTCACACACTTCAGGAATGGCAGTTGAATATTGCTAGTACATAGAGTTAATGCAGAACATAGATGTATGCATTTAATTGTAATACATAGTTCCATAGTCTCAAGTGTGAAAGCTAGCTTTGCTCAGCCACAGGTAAGTGTGATGACTTTTGGAGAGTTTTCACAGCTAGGCAGGTCTGCTGGCAGCCAGTGGACAAACAGATTACCCTACAACAAAGACTGATCCAGGCAGTAGTGCTGGGATGAGAACAGGATATATTTTGCACATGTAAGAATAGGTTGACTTAGCAGTAAAATATAAAAAGCCAGAAAGTACCAGAAAGAAGGTGTCTTAGTCATTGTTAGGGATGCTCTTTCTTCTTAATATAATTGGCTATTGTTTTGGAAAGCAGTTAGGATAGCTGTGGTATATTTAGATTTAGTAAGTCAAGCAGCAGGTCTGTACTGGAGGGAGGAGCCAGCATCTGAGTCCTGCCTTGCCCTGCTATTGTCACACTTACTGTGAGGTGGGTTAGCCTGTCTCCGCCATGAGAGGATGGATGGTGTCACCTGTATCCCACTGCTCATTTATAGTGTGAATTCTGTTCGGTTTTTCTAGTGGTCACTATAGGGTTTGTAGCTCAGAGCAGCTTTTCTTTGCGCACTACCATTTCATTCGTAATGTAGACTTCTAATGACTGGCTTTTCACTGCTCCTCATCACCTCCTTTGTTCTCTTTCTTGTGCATTTCCCTTTAGTGTCTAATCAATTGCTATTTTAAAGTTATTTTTAAAAGGTGACTACGAACTGAGGAAATCTTCTTACACCAGCTCTGTGTCACCTTCCAGTCATTCCTTGTTACTTCAGTGGGTCCAGGTTCCATCTGGTATTGTTTTTCTTTGTCTCTAGAGTTGCTTTTCATAGTTATTCTCATGTGATCAGCTGGTGACGAATCCTCACAGCTCTGATTAGTGAGAAGAAATTTATTTTGTCTTACATTTTGAAAGATATTTTTTATCATGTGTGGGTGTTACTGTGTTCCCCTCTTTGAGTTATTAGAGCTGGTGGTCATTACCTGGCTTTGGGCTGCCTAGGTGTCAGGGCTGCCGTCTTCCTCACCCTCTACATTAGGGCTTTGCTCCTTCCCGATTGCTGGGAAAATGCTCTGTTGTTTCTGGCAATTTGGTTGTGGTTCACATGGGTGGTTTATAAAAAACTTTTCTTAATATTTTTTGGATTTTCTTGCATCTGTCATTGTTTTGATCAGATTTGTTACATTCTGGACCTGTCTCTAGATTGCTTTACCTTCTCTTTTGGTTCTGTCCCCCAACTGACTTTAGGGACCCCCCCACATTTTTTAAAAGAATGATTAATAGGTCCTGATACTGTGGGATTGCCTGTTTTGAAATTCTCATGCTCTGCTTTGATATTTTTCTATTATATGAGCTACAGTTTCACTTCAGTGTTCAGTCTGCTGTTACTTCATCTGCATGCTTTTCATTTTGGAAATATTTCTCTTAGTTTTAATTTTTTTTTTTTTTTTTTGAGACAGGACTTCTCTGTGTAACAGCCCCAGCTGTCCTGGAACTTACTTTGTAGACTAGGCTGGCCTCAAATTCACAGAGATCTACCTGCCTCTGCCTCCCAAGTGCTGGGATTAAAGGTATGCACCACCATGCCCAGCCAGTTGTAATGTTTTTATTAATACACAAATTACATATAGTGTCACAACAACATAATGTATTAATCATATTTATCCCATTAACTTACTATGTCCTCCTCCCACTTCTGGTTACTCCCCTCCTCTTTCCAACTAGTCTGTTTTCTACTTTGATGATTTTTTGGTGACCCAGCGAGTTTCAGTAGGGTTGCTTACATAATATAGGCAACCTTAACTGCCTATGGATTGTTTGTTGGGCTGGGGGTGGGGGGTGGGGAGTTTTGTGGGGCCCTACTTCATAGCTACTTTTAACTGCCTATATTTCCTCACAGAAGGGTGGAGCCTTCTAAGTCCCTTCCCCCCTGAAACAAGTGCTTATGGGCCCAGTCTCCTATGGGTCTTGTATAGGTGATTACAGCTGCTTTAAGGTCAAGAGTGCCATGCCAAGTCATGCAAGGGAATACAGCATTCCATTCTATCCTCTCTCTGTTGATGTTCCCTGAATTAGAGGGATACTGTAGACCTCCTGAGCATTCAGTAGTCCGTTATTCTCTTTTCTGCCTGGATTGTAGTCTGCATTTACCATTGCCCATTACAGAAAGAACCTGTCTAATCAAAGTTGACAACAGCATTGATTTATGGAGCTAAATACAGTAATTTAGAAGATAATTTGGTGGGCATGTTATTCAGTAAAACTACAGCTGTAGCTTTTTCACGAGGACTTGTGACCCACCAGCTATGAGGGCCTTTCACCTGCAGTACCAGATGTGAACTCCCTCTTGTTCCAATTAGAAAGCCATTGGTTATTCCCATAATTTTCCTCTATTGCATCAGTAGGCAGATCTTGCCTGGCAGGTTAGTAATGTGGTACAAATGAGTAAGCCTGTTGATGAGAATCCACCCCCAACAACCTGCATAGCACTTTGTAGCACCGTGAGGGCTAACCAGCAAGGAGGAAGCTTCTGTCTCAGTTCCTGTGATCAGACCATGTGGTGTCTACCAACAGCCATCGTTTGAGGACCTCCCTGACTAACAACCCATAAAGAAGTATCCTACCCTCACACTAGACTTTTCACTGAATAATTCACTGCACTGTGAATGATTTTCTTGTTTGGATCATTTGAGGCAAGAAGACTCACCTTAAATCCAGGTTATATGAGGTCAAAAAACTCACCTTAAATCTGGGCTACCCTTCTGGTGGCAGCTTACATGAACGGACATGGAAGAATGAAGCTTTGTTTTTTGCCGGCTTGCTCACTCTCTTCATACTTAGTTGTATCAAGCATGTGTATGGCTTTTTCATAATCCTTGTTTTTGGTTGACCCTTCACCTCTTCCTCTTTCCTATCTCCCCACTTCTCTCTGCGTAACCTACCCATCTGTAGGGTTCCTTTTCTTGCATTCTCAGAAGTTCTGCTTTAGTCTCTGGTATCTTGTGATGTTTCTTCCTTTATCACGATCATGGTTTCTTGTGGGAATCCCCCTTGGATGTATGGAGCACAATGTATTAGGATTCTGTAGGGAAACAGAACTGATGTAATGAATTTATGTATATTAGAAGGGGATTTATTAGAGTGACTTACAGTCTGTGGGCTGGCTAGTTCAAAAGTGGCGGTCTCCTAGCGAAAAGGCCAAAGACCCAGTAGTTGTTGAGTCCATGATGTTCAGTGTCTTGGCTAGTCTTCAATCTGTGTTGAAATCCTGGTGAAGTCGGTACCAGTACCCCTGAAGAAATGCCTCAGCTGCAGGATGGATGAACTTGCCAGCGAGAGTAAGCAAGCAGGCAGAAAGCAGAAGCTTCATTCTTTTATGTCCTTTTATGAAGGCTGACGCCAGAAAGTGTATCCCAGATTTAGGGTGGGTCCTTTGACCTTACGTGACCTGGATTGAATATGAGTCTTCACAGGTGTGCCTATCTGATTGGGTTTTCATTGGTTCCAGATGTTGGCAAGTTGACAGCCAAGATCATGTATCAAACACCATCATTACCCTGTGACTTCACAGTCTCTGCTCCCCTGTCCTCAGCTCTCATTTTCATTTCTGTGTTTCCTGTCTCGGTCTGTGTTGTTGCCTCTTTTTCTCTGCCGGTCAGGACGAGATGTCCCTCCTTTGCATATTGTCTGCCCCT
>OU015748.1:41594259-41634855 GCA_907169655.1 Acomys percivali
TGTGCTGTTTCGTTGTAGTTCAATGCAAAGTTAATTTTTAACACTTGGCTATTTGGTATATGTTAAAATATATTTGGAGCATTTATTATTTATCTCAAACATAGTAGGACTTGCTAATAAGCTTAAAAATACATTAAATGTATTTGAATATTTAACTATATACTTTGCTCTTTAAATAACATTATTTTTTTTGAGAGTCTTGCTTAGATCAGCCTTGACCTCTTAGTCCTACATTAGCCCAGAACCTAAGATTACATGTGTGTGTAATCATAAGGTTATGTTTTATTTAGCAAGCCATATTCAAATATAAATGTAAGCCCCCTGACCTCACAAAAGAGATGTATGCAAACAATGGCACCTGAAAATTAAAGGATATACCCCTTGGAAAACAAAGGACATGTGGAGTGTTGGGAAACCGCAGGGAAACATGAGAGGTGAGTCAAGCTTTCGTCAGACACATGAAGAGTGAGTGCAGCTTAGGTGAGTGAGTAGATTTTAGAGCATGACAGATCAGGAACTGGTAATTTATTAGTTGTGATCATCAGTAGCCATTGAGGGAAAGTCATGGTTGACTATATGGAGTTGGTGTGCTTTTTTTTTTTTTTTAAAGACTTATTTATTTTGTATACAGTGCTTTGCCTGCCTGTGTGCCTGCCCTCCAGAAGAGGGCACCAGATCTCATTAAGGATAGTTTTGAGCCACCATGTGTTTGCTGGGAATTGAACTCAGAACCTCTGGAAGTGTTCTTAACCTCTGAGCCATCTCTCCAGCTCTGGTTTGCCAGTTTTTAATGAAGTAGAATGGAGAGTGTTTAGAGGAGTTTTATTCAGGTTTTAAGCATACTTTTAAATTTCTATTTTATTTTGTTTTTTTTGAGACAGGGTTTCTCTGTGTACTCCTGGCTGTTCTAGAACTCCTTCTATTAACCAGGATAGCCTCGAACTCACAGATCCACCTGCCTCTGCCTTCAAGTGCTGGGATTAAAGGTATGTGCTACCACACCTGGCTTAAACATACTCATTTTTGTTATAACTGTACTTGGTTTAGTCTCTTTTGTGTTGCTGTAACAAAACTTGGGGTGAGTTATTTTCTAGTGAGAAAATTTGGCTCATAGCTGGGATGACTGGTCAGGCTGTTTTAGGTAATTCTCATCATAGTAGATAATACTATGGCCTGCGTGTGTGTGTGCTAGAGGAAGAGAGTGGGTTGTGGGACTGAAGGCCAGAGAGCTGCTTTACAACAGTCTAGTCCAATGGGAGCTAGAACTGCCATGGAGCAACATTAATTCATATGTGAGGGCTGTGCCTCCAGGGCCTAGAGTTCCCTAGAGCCCCTACTCTTTAATGTTCCACTATCTTTACCGTACTGGTGACTAACATTCTAGGGCGTGAGCCCTGGGAGACAGGCCATATCCAAACCCTAGCTGTAAATGTCTAGTAAAACATTTAGATAAGAGGAATTGAAACTGAAGCATAGGGCTGGCTGAACTGAAACTCTAAATTAGGAACTTAATTATGTAGTTTAAACCACAGGTAAAGTATCTTTGGAAAACTAATAGGAGGAAAACCAATGGGGGCAAGGATTAAATTAAAAAAAAAATTAGTATTAAGAATAGAATTGCTGAAACTGGACCTTCTTAGTGTATGGCTTTAGAAATAATCTGATTTATGGGTTGTTATTTGAGAGCTAGTACAAAGAGGTGAACCATGGGGTGCAGTTCCTGTTGGGAAGGTGTTTTACATCTGAGTCTCCTGATTATAAACAAGGTCAAGTTACATATGGTGTTGACTTGAAAGTTCGTAAGCTTGTAGGAAGGCTTTGAAAGTTGTGGCTTTTTGTTTTATGTGCATCTAGATAATTTTATCCAGGTAAAACCACTATCTGGTCAGAGGCCCACCCTCTGTCATATACAGAGTAGGTGGGCAGAGGACATCCAGAGGCCCACAGGACACTATGCCATGGTTGCGGGGAGGGTTTGCAGAAGAGACCCAGAGATCTATGGCCTGCCTGCTGTGATGTGTGCATATGTGGTAGACTGATGGGAGAGAAAGAGAAATTGAATGGTTTGAACATTATGAAGAGAGGTGGAACTGGAGACTCTTATGTGAGTAGCTTGTCCTGCTACCTGAGGCCATGGTGAAGTCCCAGCCTCTCTGCCATTGAGGGTAGTGTCTAGGTCCATGGCCATGAAACAACAGAGGTCTGTGTCAATGTCCATGGTTCATATTAACACCAAAGGCCATGTGAACGTTCCTGGTCCAGGTTGCTGCCTGGGACCATGTTGCTGTCCAAGGACTGTGCAGAGCTGGCTTATATAACCTCAATGGCTACAAGTACTCGGGAGGGCTGGCCCTGTCCCTCACCAGCTGCAGCACTCTGGAGAGCAGGCTTTCCATCTCTTCTAGGAAGCACAGTAAAACTGACCCTGGTGAGCCAGGGTCACCAGCAAGTGTGAGCCAGGAGAATTGGCTGAGTCCCTTGTGGTCTGTGGCATCAGGTGAGCTAGCTGGGACAGTGCTCGAGGGCTTGCCCTGGTTGTTGTAGGTGCTGGAAAGCTGGTGGGCTGACCAACTTAGCTGCCACCTAGGCCCGGCTCCAGGGCGTTGAGTTGGCACATATCAACATCTACACCATTGATAACTGCTGGATCATATGAAGGGGCTGGTCCTACAGATCCAAAGCTGCAGGATCTCCATGACACAGGGCAACAACAGGAGATCTGAAAGAAGTCCTGGATGCAGTATTGAGAGTGTAGCTGAAGCCAGAGGACTCGAACCAGACCTATTGCAATGAACATTTGCAAGTAAAGAATTGTAGGCAAAAGGGTACACTGTGGGTTACAACACAGCTTCTATGATAAGATTTTGTTGACATCGTTTTGTTTATTTTTTATCTTTGTCTTTTATTTTCTTTTGGGGGGGCGTTGGAAGGACAGAAGGAAGATACAAAGGACAGGGAGATGAGTGGGATTGGGGGCATAATGTAAAATTCACAAAGAATCAGTAAAAGGTTAAAAATTCACTATCTGTACCTATACAGTGTGTGTGTGTGTGTGTCTATTTGTATAATGTAAATATTTACATTTATACACACAGTTCCAGGTTTTACACTGAATGGGATAATGCGTGAATGTTGGAACTGACCTTATTTTATTTGGTAATTTATCATCTTCCCATAAAATCAGATAAATGACACTTTGTAACATTAAAAAATCCTTGTTAGCAGTTTCCAGCACTGTCTTCTAGACCTTCCCTAGGCTTGTGCAGACGTGCGTATGTAGTGGTGTCTGTCTGTTAGTCTGAAGTCATTTGCAGCTCTCTGCTCCCTGCTTCTTCACTCCTGTGTACTACTCAGACTCACTGCTCCCCTCTGTTGAGTAATAAGGGAATTTATTTAAATCAAGGCACTTGTAGATTATCTTTCTTAATTTTTTAGTTTTACTTCAGTGACTACTCTTGTACTATATTTGTGAATTTTGTGGAAGCATGTGTGCAGGGAGGTTTGAGATGTGAAGTTGCAGGATTAGAAGTGTGAATATGGTTCAGCACCCTGCCTCTCTGCTCTTTGTGTTTTGTTGTTTTGGGGGACAGGGTTTCTCTGTGTAGCCTTGGCTGTCCTGTAACTCATTCTGTAGACAAGGCTGGCCTCTGACTCATAAAGAGCTGAGTGCTTCTGCCTCCTGAGTGCTGGGACTGAAGGCATGTACCACCACCACTCAGTTCTTTATAGTTGTTTCTCTGATTCTTTTCATGTATTTTTATGAATTCTGTGATTTTTTCCCCCCTTTAGATATATATGTATGGTTGTTTGTATTAAGTTGATGCACATTGCTTTTGTGTTCTTCCTCAGGAGCTTTACTTTATTAATGGTGTTTTTATTTTCTGTTTCTTGCCTGAGCTCTAGCCATTCCACTTCCAGCTACTCGCTTTCTGCTTGGCTTGTCTCATCATTTTCTATCTTTTTTTTTTCCATTTTCTATCTTTTTAATTAAGCTCCCTTTTGTTCCTTTATTATAACTCTTGATTTCTTGCTTAGAATTCTTCTTTATTCATCTGGAACCGGGCATAAAGCAAACACGAAGTGTGAAGCTTGTTATAGCAGTACTTTAAGGGAGGGTGTAGGTTGTTGTGCAGTTATGAACTATAGTCTTCCTAGGTCTACGGGGGCGGGGAGGGGAGAAGGGGTCCTCCCTTGCTGTTTCTCTTTGCCTTCCACCTGTCTTCACCTTTCCAAAGTTTTTTTCTCTTTCTTAGAAGAGTGCCATGTGTTACTGTAATTTTTATTTTTATTCTTTTTTATAATTTATTCATGTTACATCCTGATTGTTATACCCTCGCTTGTATCTTCCCATTCCCATCCTCCCTCCCTCTTTCGCCCTATTCCCCTCCCCTATAACTGTGTTTGTTTCTCTTAACCCAGCTATCTCACAAATAACGGAGACTTTTATTTTTGTTTAATAGTAAGCTCCACAGCACAAGAACTGAGCAGTTATTAACCCTCTAAGCTAATTTGGCTTCCTTCCAGCAATACTTGCACTTTGTAGCTTTCTTTGGCTCCAGCTCCTTCCTGATGTCTTTTGGACCTCTGCCAGGCTGAATCCCCTGCTGATCCTCTACTTCCTTTTCTAACTCTTCCTCCCCTACCAGGCAGGAAGTCCAGCCCTATTCTTTCTCCTGCTCAGTGACTGGCTGTAAGCTGCTTTATTGGCATAAAAGGGGACAATTGGGGAGCAGAGCTTATACAATACTGAGACAGGAGATTCTCAGAACAAGGCTTGTAACCAGATATGGGGGATAAAGAAATCAGCATTTGAATTATACAATAACCTCATGTCAATAGCCATGTCATCTCACACTGATTCTCTTTTACATTGCACAGGTATTCTTTTGGTAGCTATTTGACTTAAGTTAAATATAAAGTAGTATGCCTCTGTGCTTTCTGACATGATGATAATGGACTAAATCTCTAACTGTAAGCAAGACCTCAATTAAATTCTTTTTTAAATAAGAGTTACCTTGGTCACGGAGCCTTTTCACAGCAATAGAACAGTAACTCAGAGAAAAATGAAGTGTGATAAACATTCACACCTAAGTTTTATCTCTAGTAAAAGTATGGAAATAAAATATGAAATTAGAACCTTAATAAAATTTAGCCTTCTAAAATTCTGGGGAGGGGAATAGTCATTGGTATACTCTTAAACTTTCAGATAAGGATTTTGGTTTTGTTCATCTGTAATTTTATAATATATGTACAAACTTCAAATTCTCATTGTGTAGTTTTAACACCTTGCGTTGAAGGTATAATAATGCCTGTAGCATTTAGTGTTGCTTCAAGGATAAACAAGTGACTCTGGGCTATGAAAATGAATTATTTTTGTGACAGTATCCAAATTTATAAATCTTTTCCTAACAATCTTTGTTGAGATTTTACATTTAAGAGGGGCAGTGTGATTGAATGTAATAGCAAACTATAATTGTGAGTCTAAAATTATTTCATAATACTTTTATATCTTATTAAAGTGTCCATATTCTCCTATTTTTCATGCTCCTACATACACCTACATATACACATTATATGGTTGTTAAATAAGCCTTTAGGTCTCAGTATTGATGTTCATATTTGTCTTTAAATGCCTACATATGACGAAATTACTTAGTGTTAAATGCTTGCTTGAATCACAAATATGAGTAAATAAGTTGTTTTCTTTTATATACCTCTTTTAGGTGTTTTGTGGATTTACTCTCCAGTGATTACATACTGCAGTAGTGCAGTTATGGCGGCTTTCCAGCCTTTCAGGAGTAATCACGTAAAAAGTAAAGCATCTGTCCGAAAAGTAAGTCCATTGGATTAGGTTCCTTTCAGTGGAACTTTAAAATGATGTGGGTTTTGTTGTTGTTTTGTTTTTAGAATTTTTGTTAGTATTCAGGCTATAACTACAAAGATGAACGTGTACAAAAGTAGTGATATGAAGTCATGATTGCGATGATTTTAGTTCCTAAAACCTTGCACATTTCCTCTCCATTTCTTCTTCACAAATCTTTTCCATCTGCTTTTTTTTTTTTTTTGAGTAAACTATCTTACACACCTTTAGCATTACCTTAAAGGTATATAAGAAATATTAAATACTCATTTATTCAGCATAATGAATTTGCTTATTATATGTCAGGACTGCTAGTGAGAAAATGACAAATTGCTTTTCTTGTGTGTATGGTGCTGTGGGTTGAACCCAAGGTGGAGCACATGGTAGGTAAATTGCTATACCGCTGAGCTCACACCCTCTTCCTGCCTTTTAACTTCCTTTGATAGACTGTCTCAGTGCATTAACTAGGCTGGCTTTGAAGTAGCTTTGAATCCCAGGCAGCCCTTGAGCTCGTCCTTGCGCCTAGATTATCCTCCCAAGTAGCCAGGATTATAAGCCTATCCTAAAGCCTGGGTCATTCGTTCTTCAGTCTCTTCATGTTATTGCTGACCTTGCCTGTGAAGACCATCTTTGAGTTTCATGAAGGTGTTTTCTTTGTTTCTCTATTCTGTTTTGATAACTCTTCTCTTTTGACAATGCGCATAAAGGGAGAAGATAAGCCAGGTGTGGTTGGAGCACACCTTGACTCCCAGCACTCAGGGAGGCAGAGGCAGGTGGGTCTCAGTGAGTTTGTGGCCAGCCTGGTTTACAAAGTGAGTCCAGGTCAGCCAAGGACTACGAGAGAAACCCTGTCTCAAAAAACCAAAAACAACAACAACAACAAAACCAAGAGAGAGAGAGATCATTCATCTAAGGTGGATGAGGATGGGTAAAGGCCTTTTAATTACCAGTTGTCAGCTTTATGACCTTTATGACCTTTATGACTTGTATAATAGTCAATTCCTATGGTGGCAAGTACATGATTTACCCTTACCCATTTATTATTTTTTTGAATTCCTCTGGACTCACAGGTTTTTATAATTCTGCATCTTACAGAGTTTTATTTGTACTTATTTCTGCTGAGAAACACAATTTGGTCTAAAGTATCATGAGTTTATATTGGTAGTTTAATTTCATATTCATATATTTTCCTTTTCATTTTCACAAATTAGAGTGACAGCTTCTATTAATGAAGACAAAACTATAAATATTGGGTGTGTTAAAGTCTGCTGAATAGTTGGGGAAAAAACTCAGATCAATGAGCAACTCACATATTTTCTACTTGGGTTCACCTTCCTATACCCATTCTCTTCTCTGTTTACACCTCCATTTTCCCAAATTATGACATGTAAAATGCCCATTGGTGCTTGTTTTATATGCTGGTGTGATTACTGCTTCTAAGAAAACCATTTGTCTTTAACTTCATCTGATATGTAGTCTGATAAATCCCGCCCCCCCCCAAATTGTCTCAAATACAACCTTGAAACTTTATTCCTTATCTAGACTCTACTCAAGGTTTTTTGCATACTGCATTGAGTATTTTATCTCATTTTAGGCCGTTCCAGTGGTCTAAATTCTATTCTTATGACATATCTTTGGAAAAATTGAGCTAGTTATGCTGTAGAACATCTGAAGTTGGTTTTCACTATAGTTCTGTTCATCAGGAACACCTCAAAGGTTTTGTTTTCTTCATTGCAGTTTGTCAGGTCAGGAGAAGTGTATTGTCTGTGTTCTTGAGGAAGTGGTCAGGGTTGTAACCATCTGCTGTCTCCAATATAAATGCAAAGTAACTTTGATTAAGTACTTACTAAGGACACTATGTGATGATAGGTTGAGAAATGTGAGTAGACTGTCTTCCAATAGCTTTTAACCCAGTAGATTTAGGATACATTGGTAATTCTTTTCAAATCAGTAATTATGTTGAGAGTTACAAAGAGGATTTTCTAATGGAATCAGTTTGTCCATATTTGCCAACTGTAATAAGAAAAAAAGAGAATCGTATGATTGAATTTAGGGGTTACAGTGCATTACCATTTCTGTTTTTTTTTGATGCCCTGATTATTCTAGATTTAGCCAGTGGAGATTCATGGATAATATAATGACTTCTGTGTTCTTTTGAAATTGCCCAGTTAGTCTTTGAGCACTTCCTGTGTGCTGGCAGTTAGATGGTACAGCCTCTTTTGTATGGTTCTCTGTCCAGGATTGGGAACCAGACAGTTTTCTGAGGAGCCCTGGTTCTTTTAATTGATGATTGGTATTTAGAAACCAAAATCTGCACATGGGATCTTCTCATTGCTACTTGGGAGTTATTGCTTCTAAGACTCTTCTGTGGAAGAAGTAATATTAGAAATTTAACATTTTATACTTTTTTGCATTTTTAAATATTTTACGTTATGGATTTGTATTAAGTGATTTTTTTATAGTTAGCAACTTTTTGTTGACGTCATGTAAAATGTGAGGAGTTAAATTGAATGGAATATAGTGTCCGTGATTTTGTTCAATGGGTAGAAAAGATAGACATATGAGCACTGTAATCATAATATGTTATAATATAGATCAAGTGACCTTTATCCTCAAACAGTATAGGAGAAAGTTTAGACTAAAGGGTGTAAAAAATCTTCAGTCTTGGTGTGGCTAGGGTTTCTGTAGGGTAGAATTGTGGAATTGGGCATTCCCATAGGCTAGAAGAACAGGTCACATATCAGAAGAGGAATAAGGAGTCAGTGTGAAGTTAGTGCTACCTTTCTGTCTGACTGTAATGTTCATTATTTTCTCAGTCTACTTTGCATTTATGACAACTTCCTTTCCCAGACTTGGAATCTGGCACCTTATTTTCATTATAAAGCTGCTTTTTAGTTACTGTCTTTTCTCTTTGTCTCTTAAAGGAAGAATGATTGATGCTAATGCACCTTTTTCTAGCTCCTACACCTTCTCACTCATTTTATGAATTGCTTCTGTTCTGCTAGTTTGTTAATTTTAGTGTAAGGCAGTGGTTCTCGACCTGTGGGTCATGACCCCTTTCGGGGGCATCACATATCAAATATCCAGCATATCATAGATTCACATTACAATTCATAACAGTAGCAAAATCACAGTTACGAAGTGCCAATGAAATAATCTTCTGGTTGGGGTCACCACAACGTGAGGAACTATGTTAAAGGGTCATGGCATTAGGAAGGCTGAGAACAACTGGTATGAAAAGTAAGTGTAGATAATCTGGAGCATAAGCTCTGTGTGGTTATCTAGTAACTTGACTTTTCTTCTCAGCTGAATAGAGCTAAGCAAATAGTATAAAAATATTAGTTGGAGAATGAGTAACTGGAAAACTCAAATGTCTGCAAGCTCTCTTGTCCTAGAATTAAATTGTTTTATGTATTTATTCCTCAGAGCTTCAGTGAAGATGTGTTCCAGTCTGTAAAGTCTTTACTGCAGAGTGAGAAGGAGCTATGCAGTGTATCAGGAGGAGAGTGCTTAAACCAGGATGAACATGCCCACTTAACTGAGGTTTGGCATACGACTTTCTGAACTCTTTCGCAATCAAACACAGTATATTTTTATGTACCTTTTTAGGACTGCCTGGTCTATTTAAAAAGCTGTACATAATACTAATGCAGGTACTTGGAGACAGTTGGTTTTCTTTGAGGGTGTGACCTGGTAGGTTGACTATACTCCGAGGCAGACCTCATATCCAATAGTATTTGGGTAACACAAATTGGGCATGAATCATTTTTTTTTTTTTTTTAAGTAGAAAACACAAAGTTGCATGGGTAGGAGGTTGAGGGTGAATCTGAGATAAGTTGGGGAAGGTCAATATCAAAATCCATTGTGTAAAATCCTTTTTGTTTTAATTTTTAAAATTAATTAATTAATTAATTATTTACTTATTTACTTTACATCTTGGTCATGCCCAGCCCTCTTCCCCTCCTATTCCTGCCCTTCCTCCCTCTTCCTCATCCCCACTCCCATATTCCTCAGAAAAGGGGAGCCTCCATTCCCACCCACTCCAGCTCAAGTCACATCTGGACTGTCCTTGTCCTCTTCTCCTGGGGCTTGGCATGGCAGTCCCACCAGGGGGCAGTGATCAAAAAACTGGCATCAGAGTCCATCTCAGAGATAGGCCCCACTCCCCTTACTAGAGGACCCACATGAAACCTGAGCTTCCCACTGGCTACATCTGTGTAGGGGGCGCAGGTCCAGTCCATGCATAGTCCTTGATTGGTGCTTCAGACCCACAGGCCCTTCTGGGCCCTGGTTAGTTGGCTCTGTTGGTCTTGTGGAGCTCCTGTCACCTCCAGGTACTTTTCTCCTTCCTCCCACTTTTCTGTAAGACTTCCTATGCATCACCCAGTGTTTGGCTCTGAGTCTCAGCATCTGTTTCAAACCACTGCTGCTAGAATGGGCAGCCTTGTCTTGTCCCTGATTTTAGTGGAATTGCTTTGGATTTCTCTCCATTTAGTTTGATGTTGACTATGGGCTTGCTGTATATAGCCTTTATTAGGTTTAGGTATAAGCCTAAACCCTGATCTCTGCAAGACTTTCATCATAAAGAGTTGTTGGATTTTGTCATCTAATGAGATGATCATGTGATTTTTTTTTTCTTTCAAGTTTGTTTATATAGTGAATTACATGGATGGATTTTCAGATGTTGAGCCATCCCTGCATCTCTGTGATGAAGCCTACTTGATCATGGTGAATGATGTTTTTGATGTGTTCTTGGATTCAGCTTGTGAATATTTTATTGAGTATCTGAGTCAATGTACATGAGTGAAATTGGTTTGAAATTCTCTTTCTTTGTTGAATGTTTCTGTGGTGTAGGTATCAGGGTGACTGTAGCTCCACAGAATGAGTTTGGCAAAGTTTCTTCTGTTTCTATTTCATGGAATAGTTTGAGGAATATTGGTATTAGCTCTTCTTTCAAAGTCTGGTAGAACTCTGCGCTAAAACCATTTGTCCCAGGGTTTTTTTTTGGGAGACTTTTGATGACTGCTATTTCCTTAGGGGATATAGGAATATTTAAACTATTTACCTGATCTTGATTCAGCTTTCGTAAGTAAGCATTTTCAAGAAAATCATCCATTTCCTTTAGATTTTCCAATTTTGTGGAATACAGGGTGTTGAAGACCTAATTTTTTTTTGGATTTCTTCAGTGTCTGTTTTTATGTCCTACTTTTCATTTCTGATTTTGTTAATTTGGATACTCTCCCTCTGCCTTTTAGTTAGTTTGGCTAAGGGTTTGTCTATCTTGTTGATTTTCTCAAAGAACCAGCCCTTGGTTTTGTTGAGTCTCTGTTTCTCATTTGTTGATTTCAGCCTCCTCTTTGGTATGCTTGCTTCTTTTTGTTCTACAGCTTTCAGGTGTGCTGTTAAGTTGCTAGTATTGGATCTCTCCAATTTCTTTATGAAGCGCTTAGTGCTATGAACTTTCCTCTTAGCACTGCTTTCATTGTGTCCCATAGGTTTGGATATGCCTTCATTTTCATTGAATTCTAGAGAGTCTTTAATTTCTTTCTTTATTTCATCACTGACCCAGTGATCATTGAATAGAGAGTTGTTCAGTTTCCATGAGTTTGTAGGCTTTCTGTTGTTTCTGTTGTTGCTGAGTTCCAGCTTTAATCCATTTTGGTCTGTAAGATACAAGGGATTATTTCAATCACCTTGTATCTGTTGAGGCTTGTCTTGTGACCGAGTATATGGTTGATTTTGGAGAAGGTTCTTTGAGGTGCTGAGAAGAAGGTATATTCTTTTGGGTTTGAGTGAAATGTTCTGTAGATATCTGTTAGGTCCATTTGGTTCATGAGGTTTGTTAGTTTTATTCTTTCTCTGTTTAGTTTCTGTCTCAGTGATCTGTCCATTGGTAAGAGTAGGTTTGAAGTCTCCCACTATTAATGTGTGGGGTTTGATGTGTGATTTAAATTTTAGTAATGTTTCTTTGATGAATGTGGGTGCCCTTGCATTTGGGGCATAGGTATTCAGGATTGAGACATCATCTTGGTGGATTTTTCCTTTGATGAGTATGATGTGTTCTTCCTCATCTCTTTTGATTAATTTTGGTTGAAAGTCTATTTTATTAGATACTAGAATGGCTACTTCAGCTTGTTTCTTGGGTCTGTTTGCTTGGAGAGCCCTTTTCCAGCCCTTTATTCTGAGGTAATGTCTATCTTTATTGCTGAAGTGTGCTTCTTTTTCGTAGCAGAATGATGGGTCCTGTTTTCGTATCCATTCTGTTAGCCCGTGTCTTTTTATTGGGGAGTTGAGGCCATTGATGTTGAGCGATATTAATGATCATTCGTTGTTAGTGCCTGTTATTTTGATGCTGGTTGGTAGTAGAATATTATGTGTGTAAGTTTCCTTTCCTTTGGCTTTGAGGATGTGGGATTTATTTCCTGTGTATTCTTGGGTGTAGTTAGCCTCCTTGGGTTGGAGTTTTCTTTCTAGTATCTTCTGTTGGCTGATTTGTAGATAGGTAGTGTTTAAACTCAGTTTTGTCATGGAATATCTTATTTTCTCCATCTACAGTGATTGAAAGTTTTGCAGGGTATAGTAATCTGGGCTGACATCTGGGCTGGATATCTGCCCAGGCTCTTCTGATTTTCATAGTTTCTGTTGAAAAGTCAGGTGTAATTCTGATAGGCTTGCCTTTATATGTGACTTATCCTTTTTCTCTTGCAGCTTTCAATATTCTTTCTTTGTTCTGTACATTTAATGTTTAGATTTTTATGTGATGGGAGGATTTCCTTTTCCAGTCCAATCTACTTGGTGTTCTGTAAGCTTCTTGTATGTTTATAGGCATCTCTTTCTTTAGGTTGGGAAAGTTTTCTCTTATGATTTTGTTGAAAACTTTTTTGGGCCTTGGAGCTGGGAGTCTTTTTCTATTCCTGTTATTCTTAGATTTGGTCGTTTCATAGTGTCCCAGTTTTCTTGGATGTTTTGTGTCAGGAACTTTTTAGATTTAACATTTTCTTTGACTGATGTGATTTATTCAGTCGTATCTTCTGCACCTGAGAGCCTCTATTCCATCTCTTACATTTTGTTGGTGTTGCTTGTGTCTGTGGTTCCTGTTCTCTTCCCGAGGTTTCCATCTCCAGGGTTGCCTCAGATTGTATTTTCTTTATTGCTTCTGTTTCCATTTTTAGGTCTTGACCAGTTTTAGTCATTTCTTTCTCCCATTTGCTTGTATTTTCCTGCATTTTTTTATGGGATTTATTTAATTCTTTTATCTGTTTGAATGTATTTTCCTGTATTTTTTGAGGGGTTTATTTTCCTCCTTTAAGGCCTCTATCATTTTCATAACCTCAGATTTATGCTCGTTTTCTTGCGCTTCAGGTGTGACAGTATCTTCAGGACTTGCTGTGGTAGGATAGCTGGTTTCTGGTGTTGTCATATTGACCTGACCTCTAGCCATCTGGGAATCTAAGCTGAATGTTGCTTGGGCCACACACAGGCCTCCTCAGGGTGGAGGATGATGGGCCTTGGGTTCTGAGTACAGCTCACCTCTGTTGGCTCTCTGCTATCTGCTAGATTTCCTGGCTCTCTGCTGTCTCTGTCCCAGGTGGGTCAGGCAGATAGAGTCAGCAACAGAGCGGGCTCTAAGCTGGATGTTGATTGGGCCACACAAAGGCCTCCTTGGGATGGAGCTGAAATTCTTAAATAATTAATAATATGTTCTTTAAAAAGTACCTATTTTAAATAGTAGTAATATCATTGGCCAACTTTTAGTATCAGTCTGTTTATAAGTGCACAGTTGTTACTGGCCTCTCAGTGAGCAGGTAGGAGCTTACTCAGTGGCTGCTACTTTAATATTCAGTTTCTTTTATCCTGAAACGTTAAAAAAATGCACTTGTTTCATGTAGTCATTTTTAAGTCCTTTTCTTAACTGTCTCAGTGCTTTGATTTAAAGTATAAAGTGGTAAGTTTATCTTTGGAGTTAAGATACATACATATACACACACATATATAATATGTCACCTATTTCTCTGCAATAGCCATTGTTTCTCATCTTCATTTGAATTTATTGTTATTAAAAGGAATGATATTTTTAAAGCATCTATATTCCATTATTACATTCATTTTACAAGTTAAGGATATGGTATTGGGGGCTGAGAGTGTAATTTTAAGGTAAAGCCTAGCATGTACAAAGCCCCAGGTTTAATACCCTAGCTCAAAAATTGTGACACTAGATTTTCACAGCTTAAAATTGGTGTACATACTTAGCATTGTCATTTTTGAAGCTTGGTTTCTAGTGAACCTTGATTTCTTACTAAGGAGTGGGAGGCTCTGGTCTCTGAGGAACTCGCTCCCTGAAGTCATTCCCTAGAACAAGGAGTGTGCCTTTAGGTGAGGAGCGCTCTGCCAGCCGAGTCTTCCCACTTCCAGACCAGTTAATTATTGTGGAACTTGATTCACCTTCTCTGCCTCCCTCTTTGACTTTATGTCAGTTGTTGCTGTGTGTGATAAGTCTCCTGCCCCCATCCTCAGTTTTGTAGCCTGTATCCCCAGCTGTGCACATGCCATTCCTCCAACCTGTTCCTGGGAGATCAAGGCCAACATATTTTCTCTTTTGTGTTTAGCAAGGAAACTTAATAGAAGAGATTTCTGTCCCACTTTATGGTATGCATATCTGAGTTTTGGGCTTTTTTCTTCCCGGTGTACTTGTTCATTTTAAGCCAAATATATGGACCATATTATACCTGCAGCTTGACAATGACTGACTTAAAAAGCTTTGTTGTTTTATGTTTTCTTTCAGGCATATATTATATCCACTATACCCTAAGGTCCCCACCTTCCATTTTTACACCTCTTCTCTCCTGTTACCCCTGTTCCTCTAGACCATTTTATTTCTCCTTTTATTTAATACACAAATACATGCTTTTATATGATTGTATAAAATCTAGGGACTTAAATATCTGTTTGAAAATAGGAAAGCAGTTAGTCCCTGTGTTTTAGGGAGTTCTGGAAGCTGTATTGCCTGGAAATGTTATGAGGAGACAGGCTTCTACTGGTTAGCAGTTTACTAGATGCCTAAAGGTTACCTAACACTCCACTGAATTAGTAGCCATAATTAATTAGAGTAAAGTGCCAGGGTAATTTTAGATTCTGACTAGCCTCTGAGTCATCAGAAAAGAATCAAAGTGTTTTCAATGTAGTTTTATATTTTAACCATCCCATTTCTCTGCAGTACTTTAATTGTTGTTATTTAAATATGTTGTATATCTAGACATAGCCCTTATGTGGTAAATACTTTACTTTTTTTTTTCTGAAAGGAAAGAGGCTAGTATGATAAAGACATAAATATTTTCTCATGCCATTAGAGAATCCATTGATATGTGATTTACATATATATGTATATATACATATATACACACACATATATTTCTATATATAGGAAGTAGTATCTCTGTAAGAGTGATGAAGGGAATATTGGTAGAATCACAGCTAGTGAGGAAGGAGCCTGCGATCTGCAGGGAAGGTTTCTCTGAGAAGGTGCTGGAACTTGCAGAATGAAGCGGAGCCAGCCCTAGAAGTGTCTGAGGAAAAGAGATTCATTTCAAGGTGACACGGGTGCAGGAGCCTTAAGCAGTCGTGTACAGGGCATGTGCTAGAACTAGAAAGGTGTCCCGAGGGTTTGAATGAAAAGGAGGCTGAAGGCTTCCGCTGATACTCTTGGGAGTGTGTGCAAGTGGCCTGGCAATGGACAAGTAGTGATAGTGGATGTCAGAGGGCATGACAGTGAGAGTGGGATGAGTAGAGATGCTTAGCTATGCTTCAAGAGTGAAGTTGGGTGAGTTAGCTAGAGGGGATGATGGAGCGGGGTGAAGATGACATTCAAGAGCTACAGTGTGCTGGAAACCTTGGCCATTGGCAACACTGCCTGCCCAGTGCACGCAGCACCATGCCTAACTGTGTGTTGTCAACACTCTGAGATAGGACTTTTAAAAAATTAAGTTAATGGAGATTTTTTTCTTTTCTTTTCTTTCCTACCGTCCCCCCTGCCTCCCTTGATTCAGGTCACATTTCTGGGCTTTAATGAAGAAGCAGATGCTGCTCATGTACAGGTGTGGTCAATTTATTGAATTGTCAGACTGTGGGGGACTATTTAAAAATTTTGAATACTGAAAAATTTACTTTAGTACTCAAAGTTTACACTAATCTTAAGGTATCTTTTAAATTTAAAAAATGCCATTTGAAGCCAGCCCTGATGATACCTGCCTTTAACTCCAGGACGCAGAGGCAAAGGCAGGCTGATCATTGAGTTCAAGGCCAGCATACTGCCCGGCTGCTCTGGACAGTGTGTTCCAGGCCAGCCAGGGCTACATAGTGAGCCCTGGCCCCTGTTCCCCCCAAAACAAAGATGACATTTGAGATCAGCTTTTTGAGTGTGATTTGTACATTTTCACCTTCACCATTTTTACTAGGGATTCTTTTGTTGTTATTTCTGAGACAAGGTCTATGTCATTGTTGTGAACTTGAACTTGTAGAAATCCTGCTGCCTCAGTTTCCCAAGTACTGGGATAACAACTGTATGCTACCATAACTGGCTTGTGTTCATTCTTGCTGGAGAAAACAGGTTTTCGTTTATCTGAAAGCTTTAAACCGCAGGCCATTTTCCTGATTTTGTCCATTCTATTGCATGTAACATTTGTATATTTTGATGGTTTTCATAATTTCACTTTAATAGTAATGTTCTTATATTTTAGTGAAGTAGAATTGTATATAAAAATCAAATGCATAAAAAGTCTCAGTTTTTACACATTTATAAATTTGTATACAAGTTTATAACCCATTTCATTTAGGTGTTTATAGAGGGATGGTTTTTGAGGTTAGGGTCAATGAAGGAAAGCCGAGCAATTGCTGAATTTTTTCCTTGTGCTGCTGCTAGAAGCCTGGTGGTAGGTCTGCATTAGCTCTCTCTGCAGAGTATGTCTGCAGACTCTGTATTCCATCTTGATTTTCTTAGAAGGAAAGAGCTTGGAGAAAAGGAGCAGAGAAGGCATGCTCTCCAGAACAGTATACAGGCGTCTAACTGGACTGCAGGGCTAATGCAGAGTGTCCCCATGAGTTAGAGTTCCAGAACAGCCTGAGCCACAGAGTGAGACTGTCTCGAAAACAAAGCCACAGCGCTGGTCCTCAGGAGCTGCAGATACGACTATGTTTACAGACCTCTCCTCTCTCTGGGCAAAGACTTGAGTGACTCTTGACCTGGAAAAAAAGTAGTTACTAAAAAAAAAAAATAATAATAATAATAAAAGAAAAGCACAAAAAAAGAAAAGTTTCTCTTAACCTTTATAAAATCTTTAGAGGCTTACTACAATACCTTCAGAAAAGGTGGACTTGTATTTTAGAGTTAAAACTCAAGCTCTGAAGAAGGATGTTCAATAGCTAAGAGTTCTATAGAAAAAACTTCAGCTTCCAACTAGGGGGAATCTGGGTGACAATTGCTAAAACACAATTAAATGCTAATTGTCATAGATGTATGAGGTGCCCTGGTAAATTGATTAGGTAGCTCGGTAGCAAATTGCTTGAAAGGCTTTAAAACTAAACTAAGTAACCCGAGTTTGCTTTATTTGTGAGTTAAAAGAAAAACCTTGACTATCTGTAGATAGACTGTGTATGTGAGCTGTTATGAAGCAGACAGTTTATTGACCAGTATACTTAGTTTGGATGTGGGCAACAGTGTGGACACCTTGACAGTGTTACTCTGTAGTGTTACTTATTACTGTCACTGTTACTTAAAATTAGGATCTGGCTGCAATTTCACTGGAACTTCCAGACCTTCTGAATTCGCTCCATTTCTGCAGTCTAAGTGAAAATGAAATCATTTGTATGAAGGATATCAGTAAAGCATCAGATGTAAGCAATAGTCCTCTAAATCAGGTAACCTGTGGATCATTTCAAATCATGTTTTTCAGGCCAGGTTTTTACTGTATTTGCTCAGTAATAGTAAACTTTTAAGTGATTGAAGCTTTTCTTGTTTGAATTCAGTCTTAAGAAAATGGTATTGATGAAAAATCTAACTCATAAAGCATTGCCAGCCTTGAAACAGAATAATTTTGATGATGCCTTATAAAGTAAATTCCCGCCTGTGAACTTCTGTCAGTGGCTTGCAAGCACATTACTGATTTTTTCCAATGGGATGTTATTATTCAGATTTTTCTTTTATACAGCCAGAGGGACTGCTCCTACTTCATAGCCACCTCACATTTGTATGTGTTGGAAGCAGCATGTCCTAGAAAATGGACTTCAATTAACTTTCTGGTTAAAGATTTTCCATGTAAAATGTTGTTTTCTTAAGACAATCTTTAGTTCATTACTAAGTATTTTTGTTTTTTGTTTGTTTGTTTTACTAAATATTTTTGATAATGTACCAAAGAAAACTGCTGCTCATTTTAGGAAGTTAAACATTTACAATTTTATGAGTAGGCTTCTAATTTGGAGAGCTTGTTCCAGCTGTAAATACTGCTATGTTCGTTGTGAGGTGTAGTGATTAGAACTGTGCCTTGCTTCCCAGATCATATTGTTCACTCATATAGACTTTCTTTATTTGCCAGGACATTGAGAGTGATTGGCTGTTATGCTTGCTTTCTTCTTTTCAAAAACAAATCACTTATCAATGTTTGCATTGAAAAATACAGTATGTGTAGGGAAAACTAATGGCTTGGTTCTTAATCAAAGCCGTAATCATGATTGTAAGTTTTATACTAAGAAATAGAAGTTAAAAGATAAGGACAGGTCTTTTGTTGTAGAAGGGAAGGTAACATGCTGGGGGTTGGGAGCTAGAGGAAAATAAAATAGAATCTGGTTGCTTCCCTCAAGTGTTCACAGTGTAATGGGTGAGATTGGTAAATGATTAAATAAGACACATTACAAACATATAGAGTAATGTAGGAAAATAATAGCCCAAGAGCCTAGATCGATAGTAGGTTCTATAACATTTAAGGAGAATTTGAGGACATGAGAGGAAAAAGATTGGCAAGAAAACATTAAATTGAGATTTAAATAAAAATATATTTTAGACAACTTCAGGAAATTAAATACTTAAAGGTCATTAAACATTACAGAATGAAAGAACCTTTTGGGATGCATGCATTTCTTGCTGTTGCCCCTCCCCAGGCTTCACTTCCAGATAATGTTTTATATTTAAAATTAAAACTGATTTTTATCATCTTTTCATCTCTCCCAAGAGTCATCATTCTGGAATGCTTTGTGTCATGAGAGTATCACCTACATTACCAGGACTCAGAATTGATTTTATCTTTAGTCTCCTAAGTAAATATGCTGCTGGCATAAGACATACCCTGGACACGCACGTGAATCAGAAGCACCACCTTGAGACCACTGATGAAGATGATGATGACACGAACCAGTCTGTGTCTTCCATAGAGGATGACTTTGTCACTGCTTTTGAGCAGTTAGAGGAAGAAGAGAGTACAAAGCTATATAATGATGGTGTGTGCCTTTTATTAGACTTCTTTTTCCTAGAAATAGATTGAAGGTATTGCTGAAATGTATTTTAAAATTTGATCCAGTTTAAACATTTTAGTAGTTTTTCTTATTACAGAGGAATTAATTTTCCTGTCTATTTAAAGTCATTGTTAGCTATTTAAAAATTTGTCCTGTTTCTCTTTGTAGATAGTATTGTTCAAGCCTTGTGTATGTTATAACCTAGTATTTAGAACATTGCTGTGTTCAAATGTCCAAACAGTTAGTTGGCAGTCACTACTAATCTTTCTAACATAAATGACAAGGCGCTGTGCTTTCCATAGGTCATGGAGGACATAGGGTAAAATGGGATTATTTTATGAAAAGGCGCATTTGTTCCCAAGTGTTACTGGGGATGAAATTTCTGTTAAATATCGTAGTGTAGGGAAACATTTATGATGTAAATATTTTGTGTTTAATGTTGGTGTTTTAAAGCAGTTTTTCTAGAATAATGTAAGACATTTATTCTTTTCCTGTAGAAATAAATATTGCTGCGCTAAGGAGCCGGTGTGATGCTGCCTCTCAGACTACTTTGGGTCACCATTTAGAAACCCATGATTTTAAAGTGTTGGTTAGTTATGGAGCACAGAAGTCATTGGCTAAGCCTTCATCTTCAGTAAATGTTCTGGGATGCAAAGAAGCATCTTCTGTGAAAACATCAGTCACAACATCAATTTCAGAACCCTGGACCCAACGGAGTCTCTATAGGTTACCCGGTGCTTCAGATAAGGGCAGAGGCACACAGGAGACATCCTTCCCTTCTCCTGTCCACTCTTCTGAGTCTGAGTGCTCAAGCCCAAGTCCTGTGATTTTTTTGGATGAAGAGGGATATCAAAAAAGTTTAAAAGCGAAACTTGACCTGCCTGAAATCCCTGTGACAAAAGATGATGTAGAGGATTCAGACTCTGAAGTGAGTGAGTTTTTTGATAGCTTTGATCAGTTTGACGAGCTAGAACAAACTCTGGAGACTAATTGTCCGTTTATGAAAGACCCTATCTTAGGGAAGTCATTGCAGAAGACAGGGCACAAACATGAAAAATCTTGTATGAATCCTCAGAAGTTCAAGTTTGAGCGTCCAGCTCTTCCAGCTAATGTTAGAAAGCCAACTCCACGCAAACCCGAGTCTCCATATGGCCACCTATGTGATGCTCCAGATTCCCCTCGTCCAGTGATGGCGTCAGAAGACAGTGCTTTGTTTAGCCCAATTCGAGCCTCTGCTTTCAGTCCTCCTGGGAGCTGTACTCCTGCTGAGTGTTTTTGCCAAACACATATTGGTGGAGATAGGATTCAGGACCCTATGCATTGTACTTATGAGGATTATGCAAGTACTCTTTCCTGTGAAGTACTAGGCTCAGCTCTTCATGCTCAACGTGCAAATGCATTATCAGATATTAATAGTATTAAAAAGGGAGAAAGTAATACTGTAGCTTTTAAGCTTGGAGACACTGACCAAAGAAGTAAATGCAAAAAATCTTCAATGATTACAGAGAGCGTACAGAGGTTTGCAGCAGATCTTGTGGGGAAAAGTTTTGGTAGTGCATTTAAAGACTTACAGAAAGGAGTTTCTTCATGTACTAATGCGTTGTGCCACTTAGCTGTCAAATTGACTTCGTCTGTATTTCAGATGGCATTTAATGAACTTAGAAAGCAGTGTGCATTTTCACTGAAAGAACGAGCCATTGGTAGCCTGGCTAGTCTTTTGGTGAGTGAAGCCTTATCAAATGCCTTGAAAGATTTACAGTATGTGAAAAAGCAGATGTTTACAAACACGGTTGCTAGGTTTGCTGCGGATCTTGCAGAAGAGCTTGTTTTTGAAGGTATCATGGAAGTGTGTCAGTTTTCATATCCTCCAACACCTGCATCGCCACAGTGTCAATCATTTGACTTTGAAGACAAAGTCGTGAAATCATATGCCAAAGATTTGTCTGAATCTGTAATACAAGAAGCATTCATAGAGCTGTCACAGACTGATGTGACCTTCACAACAAAGGCGGCAGCTACTGTTTCTGTGGGTAATGTCAAGTACGTGAGCACAGAAAGTGTATTGCCGCCTACACAGACCTTCACATTTTCATCATCCGTTAGTGGTCAAGCAATTATGATGACAAAACCAGCGCAGGAGCCTAAGAAGGAATACACAGTGCAGCAGGCTTTGTTTTGTACTTCAGGAATTGTCACCTCAATACCAGTGCCCTTGGCAGGTAGTGCCCTTCTTCCATATCATACTGCATCTGCTTTGCATCAGCCCAAGTCTCGTTCGTCATCTGAGCATAGTAAAGCAGATGGTGGTGCTGCCCAAGAGCACATCAGCACAGAAAGCCCTGAAGAGGAAGTAGATTGTCTCAGAAGTACCTGTCTACCTTCAGAGCTCAGTCCATGTGACCAGAATGACTTCAGACCAACTAACGGTGATATTGACATGCAGAGGCCGTCAAAATTCACTAGCAGCCCTGGGATTATTAGCAACTTGTCTGCAGCAATGGTACATACATTAGTAAATGAAGCCTTAGAGCCCGTGACATCCTTCAAAGGCACAAAAACTGTTGATATAAATGCAGATTATTTAACCAAAATGATAAAGGGAAAAGCCTGTCCTCTTACCCTTTGTGACCAAGCAGCACTACAGCAGAGCAAAGCTAGCAGTAAGGACATGTTTGCTGAGCAGTTATCAAAGTCTATTATTAAACATTCCCTGGATAAAAGCAAGTCAATGTTTCCAAATATAGATAAGAAACCAGCTAGTAAGGAACACATGCCTGTTCTTGGAGAAGAATCACAGTTGACCTTAGAGGAATCTCCCAAATTCCCTGACTTTCCAGATCACTCACCTCACTGTTCACTCTTGCCTGGAAAGTATTGTGCTCTGGAATATAAAGATTCTGTAGGTTTTGGGTTTTCTTTAGAGACATTGCCACCTTGTCCAGTGATGACAAGTCAGAAATCTAACTTGAAGGATAAACCAGTGAAAAGGCATAATTTGAATAATACTGCACTCGAATCCTTGTCTTTTGGACAGGAAAGCTCTTTCCGTCACTCACATCCTTTGTCATCTGCAGAACTTACCTATGTAGATGGTTTGCATGTGGAAGATAAACAGAAAATCAGAGACAGAAATGTAATACCTGATACTCCTCCATCAACTCCTTTAGTACCATCCCAGACTAGTTCTGAATGGGACATCAAAAAGTTAACCAAAAAGCTCAAGGGAGAGTTAGCCAAAGAATTTGCACCTGCGACACCACCTTCCACACCTCACAACTCTGTTGGTAGTTTGTCTGAGAATGGGCACAATGCTATAGAAAAGGAAGAATTCATGCTGAAACTCATGCGATCTCTTTCAGAAGAAGTTGAAAGCAGTGAAGGTGAAGAGCACCTGGAAATGGATGTGAAGTCAGAATACTCAGGGAGGAAAGTTCAGTTTGCAGAAGCATTAGCTACACACATCATTTCTCTTGCAACTGAAGTGGCAGCCTCCCATTTAGATCATGAAATCACTCAAGAATTCAAGGTTCATAACCCTCACTTAAATGTGCAGCGTCAAAGAATACTGCCTGCTTCTTTAGATCATTTGGATGAAAACATACAGACATGCAGTTTTGCAAGTGATATGGCAGCTGAAGTCATTGCAGAAGCTGAGCAAATCACAAAAGCCAGAAGTTACATGCTTTTCAGGCATGAGAGGAACGTTTGTCATGTTGAAGGTGACCGAGGTAAAGCAGAAGAGAAGTTGGATGTGGAGGGTGTTGCACACCCAAGAGAAGTGGATCCATGTGTTCTTTCATTACCAAGTTGTATGCCAGGTCTGACATACAAGTATCCCAGCTGTGAAAGTGTGACGGATGAATATGCAGGTCATGTTATCCAACTACTAAAGCAGGAAGGTGGCAATGGTGACCTAATCATGGATCAGTATGCCAGTAGACTGGCCTATCGGTCTGTCAAGTCAGGAGTGCAAGAAGCAGCTAAGACAGTAAAAATGAAGTGCAGTTCAAAAATGTTCCCTATGCACAACTCTCATGTGAAAATAAACAAAGAACTGTTGATGTTCTCAAATAAAGAGCATCACCAAGAAGTAGATAAAAGACAAAGAAGACGAAATGGTGGCCATCTTTTTAAACACCAGACGTGTGAAAGGACACCGGATCCTTGTAGAAATGAACTCTCTGAACTGTACAGTTTTTCAGCCTCTCTTGCTAGCAGCATAACCAGAGATGTTAAGAAACAGTTGACAGCACCTACAGTTGACTTGCCAAAATCCTCAGCAGATTGTTGTCTTTTTGAAAAATCTGATTGTGCTGACAAGAATGAGAGTATTACTGAACCAGAATTTTCAAAGTCTTGTCAACCTCTTCAAAATCATGGATATTGCCAGAATACAGGCAGCTTAAGGGGACAAAATTGTGGAGAGAATGCTCAAGCCATTGAACAGTATGCTCGAAAAGTAGTGGGGGACACTTTAGAGCTAAGTTTAGGACCCACAGTTTTCCAAGTTTCAGAGGCTACAACATCAGCAGATAGGATTAGTTATGCAGAAAAACTGTCACCACTTATAAATGAAGCTTGCAGATACTGTGATCTTAAGGAACTTCATGGTTGCACCAGAAAGCCTGCTCAGCCCCTTTCAAAGCAGGGCCCATGTGCTAGTGGTAAGCCAGGTTCATATTCAAAACTTAGTAGCATCTATCAGAAATCGAGAATTTTTCATCTCGATGTACCTCAAATTCATGTTAATCTTGATAAGAGGGCAGTGCTTGCAGAGAAGATCGTTGGTGAAGCTATTGAAAAAGCAGAGAGAGAGTTGAGCAATACCAGCTTAGCAGCTGATAGTGGAATTGGACCAGATGGCCTTAGCTTTGCTGAGAGCCTTACCACAGAAATCATGACAACAGCTATGACAAATGCTCGGCATGCTGTTAGCAGGTAGGTTTCAGATTTTCTGTGGGGTCTTGTGATAAAGTGAAAAGTTGACTTTGTCCTGTATCTCTTAGGTTCTGTTCATAGAAAGTCTGTTTGTTTTCATCCTAACTTAACAGAAAGATTCTCTGTTGCATTTGTGTACTGCTTATTGTCCTGTGCATGGTTTTCATGTGAAATTGCATGGTTTTCATGTCCCTTTTGAGGGACATTATCATTCATTTACAGGTCTGGACGATAAGAGAGAACAATTCACAGAACTCAATTCACAGAACTAGAAGCAGGAAAATAGAGTAAAAGAAACTGGTGAATTCTACTAAAGAATTGAGACTGGTATATTTACTACTTGGAGATTAAAGTCTCTTCCATGGTTAAAACAGCCTTCTACATGTGACTTTGGACTTTAAAAAAAAATTCTTTCTCCTCTATCAGAACAGTTTCATAAGAGGAAACTAGATGGAAGTTCCTAAGCCTTCATTTTCAGGACTTAGCAAATAATTTTGCCATTCATTCTTCAGAGTATTTGTTTTCTTCCTTAGACCTGGCCCGTGATGTACTGAGAGGTTGTCCTTATTTTCACCCAGGCGGGCATTGGCTGACTCTCTCTTTGGTGCTTGTGTTCCTATGTCTCCTTAGCAGTTGTGCAGAGTCCACTCAGCTGTATATAGTTCTGTTTCACACTTTGTAAAGTTAAAAGGATTTGAGGTTGAAGAATGATTGATTCAAATAGATTATTCACTAAGCTGTTAAGTGAATTGTTTCACTAATGTTCCTTTTTTCATAAATGTTTGATTAATGGAAGTAATCATAATAGAATATATAGTAGAACATCACAAACCCATAATGCTCACCAGGGTGCCATCTGAATATTAAATAGGAAAGCATATGATAGTGGAATTTTAGAACAACAGTGTATCTAGACTTCATTTTCAATCTATGAGCCCAGTTGCCTAGCAGTTATTACAGACTCTCCTTTTAACTTCTTCCTATGAGTCATTTTCTTAAAAAAAAAAAAAAAAGTGGTAAGTAACAGGAAAAAGTGTTAAATAAAATAAAGTTGTGGTATAAGATGGCTGTGTTTGTAATGCCCGACTTAACTGAGTTGTTATATCTTAAATACAAAGTGTGAAGTGCCTAAAGAGTGGGGTGGGCAGTTCAGGCCTTATTTTAGCTTTTAGGGATATAAAAGAAACTGAAACAGGCAAAAAAAAGAAAAAAAAAAAAAAAAAAGGTCTGCGTTCTCCAAGAGTTTATATTATAGTAGAATAAGACAGACAGCAGCTAAGTGAGCTGAAGAAGGACAACAGTGAGCATGATAATGTGGACAGACAAAAGCCCATGAGGCCTCAACCCTGCACAGAGAACTACAGGTGACCAAGGAATGCTGAGAGTGGGAGATAAAGACTTCCCTGGCTAAGAGTGTACCAATTGGTTATCCAGTACCAAACGGTCAATCAAGAGACATTCATAGACTAAGCAGGTCCTGTTTTTGTATTTAGGAATATATATGTCTGTACATATACATACATACACACACACACACACACACACACACACACACGACAATAATTAAACAAGTGGTCATGAATTTGAAAGAGAGCAAGAAGGGCATATATGGGAGGAGTTGCAAGGAGAATGGGGAAGGAGAAATGATGTAATTATATATTTTAAAAAATAAATGTTGTGTGTTATTAGCAGAAGTGAACAGGAGCTGTTAGGGCTGGCTTGCATTTTTGAATGGGTAGTAGAGAAACAGTGCTAATAGAATAACATAACAACCAAGAGCCAAAAGTGAAGATAGAATAAATGGAATCTGGGGTACTGGGTTCCAGGTAGAGGGGTGGGATTGCATGTGTGTGCTGCTCTAGAGTGTTTGAGGGAAAGTAGGTGAGAAAGTAGACACTGGGAGGGATCATCTTATACATACACGATTGCTTTGAAGCCAGTGGAAAGTTTTGATCGGAAAACTCATGGTTTTTTCTCTTCATGCTTAAAGTATCACTGTTTAGAACTGTGTTGAATAGCTACAGATGGAGATGCTAGTATAGTTCCTCTAAATGAGCTTTTTTTTTTTTTACCATGTCATAAAAATATGAATGTCCCTTTGTTTTTTGCTTGTTTTTTTGTTTGCTTGTTGTTTTTTGTTTGTTTTGTTTTTGATTTTTTGAGACAAGGTTTCTCTGTGTAGCCTTGGCTGTCCTGCACTTGCTTTGTAGACCAGGCTGGTCTCGAACTCACATTGACCTGCTGGGATTAAAGGCATGTGCCACCACACCTGGTTTAAAATTTTTTAATGTAGCCTTGGCTGGCCTAGAGCTATATAGACAGGCAGGCCTTGAACTCATAGAGACTCCTTGTCTCTGTTTCCCAAGTGCAGGGACATCGCTCTCTCTGAGAAAGATTATAATTCAGGTTCTGAAGGGATTTGTCTAGTGTGAATATAGGATTGGTTGACAAAATTAGAATTTCTAAGAGCCAGCAGGAGGCTAAATGAAGGTACTATTTTTACAGGGAAGATGTTCTTAGAACTTGTAGGGAGGTGCACTTCTGTTCAGTGTCCTGTTGAAAGTGCAAACAGCGTTAAACAGATTGTAGATCAATGATGTGCGAGGATGTCTCCCAAGTAGCAGGTCTGGTCCTGCTGTGCTGTCCTTCAGTCTTGTTATTTGCAGATGCAGTACAATGTTCACGGTGTGACTGGAATGTAATTTCTTAGTGTCATCTTTATCATCTTATTTTCTCATCAGAATTTGTGATGTCTCAATTATTTTTTAAAAATTATTACCATGTGCTCTTTTCTTAGTTCAAAAGAAATAGAAGATTTTCAGTCAACAGAGTCCTTTGGCAGCCAACAGATGAATCTCAGTGTTGGTGAGGACAGCACGGGTAGCTGGTCCAACTTAAGTTTTGAGGAAGACCATCAAGATGAAAGCAGTAGTTTTCATCATCTCAGTGAAAGGTAATAATGATTTTATAGTTAGCTATGTGATACGGGTCTTTAGACTTAAGAAAAGTAAACAGTTGATTTATAGTAGTATTAAAAAATTCTCAATTTGGAAATCTGTTTATACATCCAACATTATTTTACTGTTCACAATGTAGCTTTTTTGTTTGTTTTCACTTTGATTCTTTGTGAGGGAGTGACTCTTCTGATACAGCCGAGGCTGGTCTTGGAGTTAAGTCTCCCTCAAGCTCCCTGGGGCTGGATTATAGGCTTGTGGGTTGTATTGCTGTGGCTGCCTTCTAAATGGTTTTGATACATAATAAATACAGTAGGGAACAGAGGTAATGCTCTTTGGGTGTGCTGAAAGCTGACTTGAAAACATATTGTAATACCATATTTTGTTTACATTTGAAGCTTCCGTGGATGTTCTAGGAGTATAATTTATCACTTTAAAAAGCATACTTTTTTCATTAGTAGGTGAGAAAAAAGATAGGTATCTAAAAAGGCATCAAGGTGGCCCTATAGTTTTCTTGATAGAAGCTAAAATGAATGGTATCTTTAGGGAACAGGAAGAGACTTCTGTAAGTAACAAAATAGTGAGCATTTATGTACCTACTTAGATTGAAAATACAAATGTTCAATTTGTGATAAAATACAGTTTTGTATACCTAAACTTACTTCGCATGTAAATTTTCTCAGTTAACTTTACTCGTTACAGTCATCTTTGCAATATTTTATTATGACTGCTTGTTTCTTACGATCTTACCTCTACCTAAGGCATTCCTGGCTAGCTATGAATTCTCATGAAGTATTTGTTTATATTAACTGATCATTGGAATAATAAATAACAGCCACAGTTGGACCCTAGGGAGGGAGACGTTCTCAGACTACTTCCAGCAGGAGGTATGAATGGAAAGGTCCGTGGATGGTTCCTGTTGACCTGACCCCTTGGAATGTGCTTGCCACGAGAGGGAAGGATGAGGTGGCATAAGGAAACAGATAGCTTCTGGCCTCTTGGAGCACATCACCCTAGCCAAGGCTCAGAGGCTTGTTCTGTTCTTGGATGCACATTTCCTTTCCTTTTATTTTTTTTAAATACTGTATTTCTTATGCTATGGGAAACACCAAAATCTTTTAAAATTTGGATGCAAAAAATAGTCTTTAAAATGTAGAGCAAAATCACAAACATGATTCTCCCTATCTGGAATACTGTATTAACGCTAAAGTTGTTTTTTTCCCCTCTCTTTTTTAAGAAAAAGAAGCTTCTAAGATCTTAGCAAAGGTAGCATTGCTGCCTAGGACAGTTAAACTGAGGAGAAGCTAGTGATCTTAAGAGGATTTGTAGAAGGGAGAGAATGGGAAGACACAAGTGAGGGGATAACAATTGGGGTGTAATCTGAATAGATTATTTAAAAAGTAAATAAAAAATAAAAAATCCTGAAGAAGTGGGGGAAAGGAAGAGGGTTTGTTGAAAGCGGAGTAACTAGAGAGGGCTGACTGATCTGTTGCGAGGGGGCGCGTTTACCTGGGCTCTAGCCTTCATTTCTGCCTGTAGCATTAGTTTATTGGTGGTATGGATGACTCAGGGACAAGGCTGAGATGACAGCCCCATAGCAGAACCAGTACCAAATCAGGCTGAGGCCAATATAATAAACAAATACATTTAGGCTCAGAAATTAATTCTGTGAACTGAAGTAGGGAGCACACATTTGGCTTGGGAGTGTTTTGTCAGGAAAAGATGTGTGTTTCACTTGTTCACTGTCAGTGTGAACGCTGCAGCACCTTTAAGATTTAGACACAAGGCAGCTCTGGGTTGATAGTGTGCTTGCTGAACGCAGGTTTCCAGAGCCCCACTCCAGGCATTGATTCATCAGGCCAGGCAGGGTATCCATAAGCACCTTAGTGATTCCAGTGCGAGCATTTGGACACATCTGAGAGAGGTAGCCTTACAAGTTACATCTTGTGGTAACCTTTGCTACTGTTCTTTCAGGTACAAAGATCATCTGGGCAATAAGTACCTTGAACTTTCATTTTTAAACTGGAAGTTCAGTAAAGACATTTTAAAAAGGGTTTATAGGAAGTATATGTAATTAATCGATGGCAAAGAGAGCTGGCCTGTGTATGTGAATTTCTTAACTATTTTGAATAGTTTGTGACATTTTTGAAGCTCTATATTAGAGGCACGTATGATGTTTTGTGTCTGAGACCCCTGGAGGCTGAAGCAGGAGTACTACAAGTTCAAGGCCTGCCTAGGCAGTTTAGCAGAACCTGCCTCCGCAGCCAACCACCAGCCTTCCCTCCCCCGCCAAAGTAATGTAGACTTGGGAACTTGGAGCCCAGTGAGTAAGCTCTTGTCTGCATGTGGAAGGGTTAGATTCACTGCCCAGCACATCACACATACAAAATTATAAATAAGTGAGAGAGGAGGCCAGACTTAGGCAGCTCTTGAGATGATTTTTTATCAGAATATATAGTAGTCTTGATAGGAATCAAAGCCACAAAAAGGAATCTCAGTATTTAACTAGCACAGCCTTGAGAGTACACCTGCTCTGGAAATAGGCTATGGAAAAAAAAAAAAAAAAAGTGGAGCTGGCACAGTGGTTTAGAAATAGAATAGGAAATCCATTAAGTAAAGAAAATAGGCTTTATTTTACTTTATGTTGGCCCACGGTAGGATGATCATACTTGGAGATTTCCTTGTGTGGTTCTGGTATAATCACCATACTGGTTCTGGTATAATCACCAAACAAATAACCCCTTACATTTTGCAAGAGTACTGCTAAGGTGAAATGTCACATAGTCTTAGAGGTAGCTATATCACTTAGAGGTAGATAGATATTCTATAAATAAATGACTTCAAATCTGAACTACTTAAACAGGAGCAAGATGGGGTTAGAAAGTTTTATGCATTTTATTCTTTATGCTATTTAGATGTTACTTCTTGTGTTCATTTAACACTTAAATGATGGATTTTTGGGTTTTTTTGTTTGGCTGGTTTTTGATTTTTGAGACAGGGTTTCTCTGTGTAGCCTTGGCTGTCCTGGACTTACTTTGTAGACCAGGTTGGCCTTGAACTTGCAGCAACCCGCCCGCCTCTGCTTCCCTAGTGCTGGGATTAAAGGCGTGTGCCACCACGCCCAGCCTAAATGATGGATTTTTATGCTAATTAGATTGTAAAAATCATAGACTATGGGCAAGGATTTTAATTTTATATTTTTCATTCTCTAGAAAATCATTTTCTTAATGTAGATAGGATTTGAGATCATTAATTCTCTTATTTTTGTTTACAGTTGTCTATCTGGTCTGTACCTCTGTATTTTTTGTTTTAGTTTGTCTAATGACAGACTGATGGAAAACTCTGGCTGTCTTTGTGGTTTTATAGTAGAATTATATTTATTTGAGGATATCTCGAAAAGACCACTTAGTTTTATTTCAATGCATTGCAATTTGTGAAAGCTTGATACTGTTAAAATGAAAATGAATAAGTAATTTATTTGGGAATGTTTAAAAACTACTTAGAACTTTAGGTAATTGTGACTTTGGTTACCTTGACAACACTTACTGAATCACAAGCAGTGAGTTTATGTTAAAGAGCCAAAATTTAGGTTAGTATAGATGATAACTTAGAACTGACTTGCCGAGAATGAGAAGTAAAGCTGCTTATCACTGCAAACTAATGTGCTTACTAATTATTTTAATAATTAGGAATGATTAGAATTTTTAAGTTGCATGTTAAAAATTTTAATCTGAAATGTAGCCTATATTTTTTAATACTGTTGCTTTTTTTTTTTTTTTTTTCCAAACAATGCTTTGCTGCAGTTGTAGATAGAGTTGCCTTCTTCTTTTGGCTAGGTAATGTAAGAAATTGGAACTGTGTGTGGCTTTGATGACTATCCAGCCAGACGAATATATGCTTTGCTTATTCTGACTTTCTTTTGAGGAAAATATGTGCTATTTGCCACCTGCTTAGTATGTGTAATGTAAAATAAAATAAAGATAACTGGCATAATGATGTAACGAGGACTTTAAATTAAAAGACAAGGTCTGTTTAAGACAGTTTCCCCCACTTTTCATTGTTTTGTACTGTTCAGAAATTCCAGAAGACCTCAACTTAGTTCTTTCTTCTTTTTTAAATATTATCCAAACTGAGTAATAGGAAATTGTATCACCTTTTTTGTTCTTGTTTTGTATAAATTACGTGTTAAGGTTTGCCATGAGATATTTTATCATGCAGTCTTTTCCCGTCCTAAAAGTTCTGTTGTCTTAATCTGAAAAATAAGTGTAAATTTAGAATAGCTCCATGACATTTTGAGACAAAGAAAAGAGTTCCTTGTCTCCAGCCCTGTTCATTACCCTTTCTGGAACAGCAGTGACAGCCTCTGTGAATGCTCCACTCCACTGTGGCAGCCTTAGGACCGAAGCTGTCCCGAGGAACACAGGTGGTCTTCACTATTCATTTGCTAGTTCAGCTCTGTTCTTTTCTCCCTCCAGCAGTAATGGTAACAGCAGTAGCTGGAGCAGTCTTGGTTTAGAAGGAGATTTGTATGAGGACAATTTATCCTTTCCAACATCAGAAAGGTTGGTCCAGTTTAGACACTTAAAAACTGATGAGTCTTTCACCACTAATGCATGATGTCATTATTCTTAAAAGAGCCAATGTGTATCAACCTGCTTTTCTCCTGAATTTTGAGATGATTCTGTTCGAAACATTTACATCTAATGAAAATTTCAACTAGCTAATATATGACTGACATCTAATTGCAAAATGTGTTACTGTTTGCATGGGTTGCTCTGCTTGCTAATTTTCATTCTACCAATGATTTCATTAAAAAGAGCTTGCTTCCTACAGGATTTCTGTTGGTTTTGTTTTGTTTTGTTTTGTTTTCCTATATGGTTTAATTTCATATATAATAAAAGTATAGGAAAATTGATTTAAAACATTAAATGGCATTAGTTGAAGCAGTACTATTTCATTTTCATGACATTCTATGATATTCAGATAGTGTATTACTAAAACCGAATTAGAATATTTCACCTTCATTTAAAGTTACTTGGCTTTAAATGTCATGATAAGGTAGGGCTTCTGTAGGCATCATGTGAACTTCAGATTTTAACATGAAATAATGTGAGAAGCAAAGCTTCCTTTGATTGCCATTTCCTCCTTTCTAAATGTCACATGTCATATTGTAGCATTTCATTCCTACTACTTTTCTGAGAAGTGATTTTAATCCATTACTAATTAAGCTCTTTTTTTTTAATTACTTCTGCTGTTTTCTTTGAAAAGTGATGGAGCAGATGATAGAGATGACGAGCAGGAGGATGGTGTGGAAGGTTAGTCACAGTTTGCTTCTCTCAGCCTTTGTTTGTGTGCGTCTCTCTAGTTTGTATTTATGCCTCTTACAGATAAGCTCTGGCTTTTTGATATGAAACATCATATGAAACTCTGTCTCAAAAACAAAAAGTTTGAGGGAGAAGTTTAGGATACATTTTTTTAAAATCTAAGTCTAAAATCCTTCTCATGTTAGAACATTAACTTACTGTAGTTACCATGAATTATTTATTACTCTCTGGTAGTTGCTCTTTGTGGCTATGACGACAGACAAAATTCTTGCAGAAAAGGAACGACTGTCATGTAGGAAGGGCCTGGCCGTGGGGACTGGCGGCTGGAGGCCGGACACCAGCAGGGGCAGGTGAGCCGCAGTCCCCAGGGACCCGCCCCTAGTGACCTACCTGTCAGCTCCAAGTAGTAATCATTTCATAGTGATCCAAAACTTAGCTAGGGGCCAGGAGCTCACTCAAACTGAAACTCTCATGTTTTCCTTCAAATTGGCAACTTAAAGAATTGGTATTTTTGTCAAACTTACATGAGCCAAAGAGTACACATGGAAAGGCGCTTTAAATATCTCGTTTCCTCTTCCACTTCTTTCTAAATCTGCACTCATATATACACATATTTAAAGGAAATAGTCTTCCTTCAGTGAACTGTTGTTTCTATGCTAACCTTAGATATCATTGGCTGCAGAGTTTTGAACATAGCTTGTGAGCTTAATTCATATATGGGAATATCCATAGGTAGTCCCTAGAGCCTAGAGACTTCATTCATGTCAAGCCTAAGTTTTCATTGTACTCAGATAGTTTTTGAATGTCTTCCTCAGGCCTTACATTTTTGTTCTGTGTTTTTGTTTTTTTGAGACAGGGTTTCTCTGTGTAGCCTTGGCTGTCCTGGACTTGCTTTGTAGTCCAGACTGGCCTCGAACTCACAGAGATCCTCCTGCCTCTGCTTCCCAAGTGCTGGGATTAAAGGCGTATGCCACCACCGCCCGGCTCAGACCTTACATTTTTTAAAAGTATGAAAAGATACTTTTCATAAAACAGCACATTTAAATAAAAAATACTGTTTAATATAATTATTTTTGAACTAGTGAAATTTTGTTGTTTCTTTAGAAGTAGGAAATCTGAGGACTAGAGATGGCCCAGTGTGTTCTATGTTGGGAGTTCAACCTCGCCCCATCGTGCCAAAAATGTAGGCACACTGAGACACTGAGAATTTCTTGAGATATATAAGGAGTTTGCAGCCAGTATATCCACAGTGTTCTTGTTCAGGGTAGTTACATAATAGTTCTTCAGTTAAAATTCTCAGATTTAAGATTATTATTTAAAAATTTTAAATTATATTTATTTGTTTTGTATATGAGCATGTGTATGCATAGGTGTAAACACAGGAATGCCACTAGTCATGTATTTCACATAAAGTCAGTTTTCTTCTTCTACTATGTGGGACCAGATATTTGAGCTCAGGTCTTCAAACTTGGCAGCAAGTGCCTTCACTAGCTGAGCCATTCCACTCACCCAGATTATTCTATGTATTTTAAAAGATTGTATTTTATGCAAATGGATATTTTGCCTACATCTCTCTGTGCAGTATCCCAGAAGGTCAGAAGATGGCACCAGATCCCCCTGGAACTGGGTTTATAGATGATGAAGAGCTGGCTGTTGAATCTGGCTCCTCTGCAAGAGAAGCCAGTACTCTTAACTACTAAATCATCTCTCCAGTCCTTATTATAATTTTTAGAGTTAGTGAATGATAGTCTAGGTAGTTTGCTTTATTTTTGTTCATTAATGTGTTGGCCTTTTTTTCTTATACTTATTTATTTATTATACAGTGTTTATTATATACAGTGTTCTGCCTGCATGTACACCTGCACGCCAGAAGAGGGCACCACATCTCATTATAGATGGTTGTGAGCTACCAAGTGGTTCCTGGGAATTGAACTCATAGCCTTTGGAAGAACAGTGCTTTAAACCTCTGAGCCATCTCTCCAGCCCTAATGTGTTGGCCTTTGAAAGTCAAAACTTCTCCCTAATAACACTCATGGATGTGATTATTCCACAGGCTGTCCATGTACACATGCATGCTCTGGGTCTTTAATATCCTAGTTGTTACTTAACTAACTATATTGAGGAATGATTAAGAGAAGAGATATAAGTTAATATACGTAAAACAATTCATTTTAAAAGTTTATTAGTAGGCCTTAGAATTTTTTCTGTTAATATGTAGAAACCAGAAGGTTAATTATATGCAAATATATCATTCCTCAGTGCTTAGAATGATCCTCATTTTGCATATATGAAGTTGTAATGAACTTTTAAATTTGTTCCATTAGAGGTTGATTTAGATTTATGAAAGCCCCAAAATTAGGTAAAATTCCTACGGCAACAAATACCTACTTTTTAAGCTATCCTTCTTTCTCTTTTATTTACTTATTCTTTGGTTAGGTGGCATCAGCCCTAATCTCTGTTGACGTTTCCCATCAGGCCAGGAAGCTAGCAGGCCCTACCCAAGGAAACCCTAGCAACAGAGAAGCATTAAGTGATCCAGCTTCCAACTCCAGGCAGTCTACAGAGTTTACAAGACCCTGTCTTGTTCCTTCGTGTATCAGACGTCCTTTCAAACAAATGAACAAACGTATACACACCATTTACTACATTAATTTTTTATGTTTAGCATGCAAAGCGATTGGATTTCATGCGTTGTTTTCTGAATAGATATCATTATATGTTCCTCTTACTTATCCTCATGTCCCATTGCCCCTCATTCCTCACGCTTCCCTCCTGCTGGTTCTCCCTGCCACATAGTCTTCCCTTCTGCTCATGTCACGTAACTGCCATTACCCTCGCTTCTCTTCTACTTTCATGGCCCGCACAAATACATGCGTGTATGTATGTATACACATGTAATTTTAAATGTAGATTCTGTATATGAAAGAGAACATACATCAGACCTACTTTCGATTGAGACTTATTGGCACAAAAGGGAGAGAAAAGATACATTCCTGAGAATAATATAGATCAAAATTTTTACACAAAGAATAGAGGGCCAACACAAATTCTAAAAATTTTTAATAGTGGTCTAGAGTGCCTTGTATACTATAACAGAAAAATATCCATCAGCAACAGAGAAATCCAGCAACATTTCCATTATTAGTACATCCTTGGTCGAGGACTGTCTCTGTGCCCTAGACACTTCTTGTATCTAGTCATCCCTAAGTGGGAGTATTGAGCATGATGCTGGTTCACAGGACATTGGTTGCATCATCCAGCTAGGATACCTTCTTTGTATTGAAAGCATCATTCTCATTAACAAGAAAACAAACTTGAGAGAAGTGCCAATTCACTCCACACAGTACTTGACATTTGTGCCATCAGTAAGTGATCAAAGTTATTTATTTGTTTTAGTAGTATTTTGTCCTTAAGAAGTGCTTTCGTTCACATTATAATATAGTTAAGGAAAGCATTCACCGGACTCTTGAATTAAAACCAGAGTTTTGAGAACTGATTTGATTAATTTCACTTTATATTGTTCATATTTACTACTAGATTTACAGCAGAATGGAAAGACTCTGCGAATTCTGAACATTGACATGGAGCCTGGAGCAGTAGACCCCCAACTCAGGGTTATTCTTCAGTGGCTAATCGCCTCTGAGGCTGAAGTTGCAGAACTGTATTTTCAGGACTTTGCAAAGACCGAGTTTATATTAGTAAGTACCTCCCTTCCAGAGTGGGTATAGAGAAGCATTGGCACTGTGTAATAATCTGATCACTTTGTTGGTTTAGCAAAATGCTTGTTGGTTGCAGAATATTAATGCATAGGCATGGAGTCTCACAGCTGGGTTCAGATGTAGTTCTGCCGCCACTTTGCAGTAGGTGTGGCCTTAGGCAGATGAGTCAGTGAATGCCTCAGTTCCCTGAGTTGCATGTGGGGTTAGAGGCATAGAGTTTACCTTGCAGCTTTGTGAGGATTAATCAATACTGTCAAAAGCCAGTGGCTGGTCTAATGCCCTAACCCTAGAAGGTAGATGTCAGCACTAATCAGCTAGTGAAGTCGTAAGAAAAGTCCAGCTATTCTAGTTCCCTGATTCTTACTAGGACCTAATTATTAGGTCTGTCCGATCTTTGTGCAAATGGAAGGTTGATCTAATGAAAAAACAATATAAGTTTAGATAAGATACTTTCCTTAGGTATGGTTTTAGTGTGTACCAAGCACTGTGTTAGTTGGGGTTTTCAGTTTTTAGTTTTGAGTGTGTTCTCCCCTGGTTTCCCTTATGAAAACTTATATTAACCTTACCATAGGATATAAAACAATCCAGTTAATAACCAATATAGATTATCAAAAAAGACAGGAAAGGAAGGCCCAAGTTGCTCTTCTTCTTTTCTGGTTCAGAATGTATGACAGTGTTGTCGGAAGATGTCTGTGACGGAAGTGAATACTCCCTGTCACTGACTTTTACTTGGATTGGGGTTCATTAGCTTGAGGCTTGAAGGAAGAGAAAATGGTCTGGGAAGAGGTGCTCAAGAAAATAATTATCAAGTGGAAATATGGGTGGGGAATGGTTAGAACTGAGGCCTGAGGAAGGCTTTGGCTTCATGGAGTTGACAGGAAGTGGCCAGAGCAGGAGGCCTTGCCGTCATGTATCCTCACCCAGGTGTCTTTGCCTGACTGAGTCAAGTACAGTGCTCATTTGTGGATGGCAAGGCTTTATTATGTTTATGGCTGATTTTAAATAATGACACTAAGAGACTGTGTCTAGCTGGGACTCCACACGGCTACTGGGGATAAAACAGTTAAGAGACAGATCATGTTTGCTGGTAATGAGAATAATAGAAATACTTTCTCTTTCAGGATCATATATTTAATTCTTACATTTTCACTATTAGGTAGAAGAAACAGTATTACCTTGAGGATAAATGGAAGATGACATACAATTGTATGTTAAGAAGATGTAAACATACTTTTATAAGTAACAAAAGAGAAACTAGATTAAAGACTTGTATTGAAAGACATTGTCAACAAAGTGAGAAGACAGTCCACATATGGGAGGAAATACTTGCAGTTGTGTATCTGTAGAATTCTTAGACCTAGCACATATAAAGAACTCCTTCATCCTAAAAATAAAAAGGCCATACTCTAATTTTAAAATGGACTAAGAGTGATTACTGCATATATTTGGAAGAGGAAAACACGAAAGGGTATTCAACTTCACTACCTATTAGGAAAGTGCAAATCAAAATCCCTGCATGCTTCACCCTCAGCAGGGGAACTATCAAGTGAGTAATAGCAAGTGTGGGAGGACGTGGGGACACTGCACCCTTCATACAGGTCTTTGCGAGACTCTGGTAAAGTGAAAACATCTGACAGTTCTCCAAAATGTTGAGTACAATATTACCATGTTACCCAGTATTCCCCTGCTTGGTATACACTTGAGGGACATGAACACATATGTCTACACAAAACCCAGTGCAGGCATGTCCATGGCAACATTATTCAATGGTAGGTACAGAGTAGGATGTGTTAGCCTTGGTGGGACATGCCTATAATTCCAGCACCCTGGAAGAGAGGCCAGATTACTGTATGTTTGAGGCCACTCTGGTCTAAATAGTTCTGGCAAAGTCAAGGATGCATAGTTAGACGCTGTCTCAAACAAACAAACTAGAACAAAGCAAAAAGTGAGAAGTCTCCATCTGTCCATCAACTAATGAATAGAGAACAAGATTTGTTGGTTAGTAGAAAGTAGTAAGGCACCGAGCCTTGCTTTACCATAGTAAAACCTCAAGACAACTATGCTAAGACAAAGACTGCACACGGAGTTCACAATCCCATTTCTTTAGAATGTCCCCAAATAGGCAACTCTATAAGGCCCCAAATACAGGAGTGGCTTATCTGAATGTACTAGGGAGGACGGAGAGGGACTTCTGATGCAGAGGGCTTTCCCCTAGTGTAAGGAGAGAGCATCCAGTATTGATTGCATGTCTTCACTTCAGGGATAGACTAAAACCCATGGGATATCTCAGAACTGTTTAAAGAAAAGAACGTTTACAGTAAAAATAGTTTTTCAGAATTTATTTTATGGTCTCTTACAAATTAAGAATTCTTTCAGAGTTGAGGCATGATAGTAAGGCCTGTTCTGTTTTGCTGTCTAAACCTCTATTTACTCTTTTGCTTGGTTTTTCATTGAAGCATTACATTTCTTAACTTAGAAAGCCATGTTTTCGTAAAGGCTGGAGTGTTTTCCAGAATACAAACCACATTATATGTTGTGGAAAGAAAATCCACATCCTTTTATTAAGCTTGACATTGTTGTTATTATGTTCCTAATTGAGGGTGTGGCAGATGTATTTTGTTAGGTGAAGAACTTCCTGCAGACAGTTAGACTGTACTCCCACACACTGTCCACTGCCAAGGTTTGTGCTGTTTCTAGAATCCTGAAGTGTCATTCTATGGAGGTATATTTATAAAGTGCAAGAAAGGAAAATGTTTAATTTGTGTAAAGGGCTGGTGGTTGGGGGCAGATCTCATAACTGGGAAAGAATATTTCATTATAAACAGCAGGGTTTCTGGTTTTGACTGAAGATAAAAATGAAAACTTTGTTGCTACAAAATTTTTTCTGTTAATACGTGTTAATGTTTCTGTCATCCTTCTTTCTTAGCTTTCAAAGCAATTACAGGAGAAAGGCTGGAAGGTGGGAGATGTCCTGCAGGCTGTGTTTAAATATTACGAAGTGATGGAAAAAACTTCAAGTGAGGAAAGATGCAAGTCGCTCTTTGATTGGCTTTTGGAAAATGCCTAGAACAGACTCCAGACCAATATATTTTATTGTTTGCTGTAGGAAGTAAAGAAACTGATGACTTATGTTTAGGATAAAATTCAAATATAGAATATTAACATTTTAATTGAATTACAAGGAAATTAAGAAGCTTTTTAAATGCTTTCTGTCATCACACTGTATATAGTTGATACTTTTGTAATCTTTGTCAGAATATCCTCTTTCCTTGTCCTTCTGTACATGTGTTGTGTTCTGTAAAGGAGGGTCTCACCCTGGGGTTGGGTGTCCACAGCGTTTGTTTGGATTCATATAGTGCTGCTGCAAACAGGCTGAGGCTGCTAGCCTGGCCCATGTGATCACTTTGCTTCTTTCAAAACAGTTGGTGCCTGATGAAAACTCACCTGACATAATGAAAGAAAATGGAGGCTGATATTTTATTGTTTATTTATTTCTAATAACTTTGTAATCTTTGTATACTGTTCTTTAAAATCAGTTTTATTTCCATAGTTCACCTATTGGTACTTTTAGATTTCCTCAGACATTTAATTTCTTAGCATACTCATTAGTGATTTAAGTTTCTGTGTCCATCAGAAGTGAACTTTCCTAGCCTTCCATCAAATGATGTTATTGCTAATGCTGCCAGTTGTTCTGGAATGAGAAATAAAAGGTGTGTGTGTCGGGGGGGAAAGGTGTGGTGTGAGAGAGAGTGTGTGTGCAAGAATAAAATTTAACCTTGTGACTAGTTTATTCTCTTTCATTTTAGTGTTTTCTTAGTTAGAAACCAACTGTTAACATTAAATAAAATGTCTAAATATTGTGCAGTAAGATTTTCGTTCTTTTGATTTATTCCATAAATGAAATTCAGGTTGTAAAATACATTGATATTAAAAAAATAATGTAGAAATGTATTCAGAGGAGCCTAATAATGATTTTCAGCGTTGGATTTTTGAAGCAGAACTCCTCACTTCACCAAGAATAATTCTTTTAGCACTGTGGTTCTCCCGCTTCCTACTGCTATGACCCCAACCAGAACATTATTTTGTTGCTACTTCCTAACTGTGATTTTTGATACTTTAATGAATTATAATGTAAATATCAGCGTTTTCTGATGGTCTTAGGTGACCCCTGTGGAAGGGTTGTTCACCCTCAAAGAGGGTGGCCCACAGGTTGAGAATCGCTATTTTCACACAGCAGGTACCCCCTCTCCCAATAAATTGTATCTGGACTTCTAGACTGTTTTGTAAAGTTCCCTCTCATGATC
>OU015748.1:41634865-41666764 GCA_907169655.1 Acomys percivali
TTCTTCTTCTTCTTCTTCTTCTTCTTCTTCTTCTTCTTCTTCTTCTTCTTCTTCTTCTTCTTCTCCTCCTCCTCCTCCTCCTCCTCCTCCTCCTGCTCCTCCTCCTGCTCCTCTTCCTCCCCCTCCTCCTCTTCCTCCTCCTTCTTTTTTGTAGGTCTGTTGATTTTGCCCCATTATATTTTCTTTTTTTCTCCCAAGCTCTGTCTTTTCTCAAAGCTGCAATGAATAGAAGGCATAGCACCTACCAGGTACTTACATTAATTTGAATTAGTAGTTATGGTGGAGAACCGTATTTTCATAGACATGTCACATTTGCTTTGACTCCAGAAAAAATTTAAGTATTTTGAAATTATAAACTCTAGTTTTTTTCAGTTTAACATCAAGACACATAGGACTAGCCTTAAACATTTTCCTAAAGTTTGTTCAAGTATGTTTCAGAGTGGGGGAATGTAGAGAATTATACCCATGTGTGCCCCCTGCAGTTGTAAGCTTACACTACATATGTACAGGGAACTATCACACTGCACATATGTAATTTGCATGTGTGTTGGTTAGATTAACAGTAAAACTGAGTTCTAAATTTCTTGCTCTAAGGTGTGTTTCTGTTAATGGTGTAATCGTTTGAGGCAAGCTTTCCCTGTGTTCTTGTTCCCTTTGCATTTTGGTGATGCTGCCCAGTGCTCAGTGTTCTTTGTTTAACTGCTACCTAGTGACAGAACAGTCGCAGGCATTGGCCTGAGTTGGAACAGTAATAGTAGAGCTCACATCTGTGTCATTTCTGTGCAGGAACATGGAGAACAGCAAGAAGTATTGGCAGGTGAGCAGAAGTATGGGTTAAGTTTCCATATAGAGTGTTTGCATGTAGAGCAGTGCCATGGGCCAGGTGCAGAGTAAAGTAGGCTGCTTTAAAGCACGCCATCTGTTTGCGTGTTCAGCCTTTGAGCACCTCTGTTGAGGCTAGCTCCACCTTATTACAGATCGCTTGACATATTTATAGTAGAACATCCTAATGAAATGCATTTTACTCAAAATTGTTAAAGTTGGGATGTACAATGAGCTGATTCTTGGTTAGCCAATTGTAAAGGCATTCTGTGATGAGAGAGAGAGAGAGAGAGAGAGAGAGAGAGAGAGAGAGCGCGACCTTGAGAGACCTCTGTTGAGAAGCTTCTGGAATGGTCTCATGCCAAAATAAAACCGTTTTCATGTCCATGTTTCTGTTTTCCTAAGCTGAGCTTAAATGACATTTGTGTTTTATGTGTTGTTATTATTGATTTTGGAAATTATTTCCTGTGTGTGCGCGCGCACACACACACACACACACACACACACACACACACACAGAAAGAAGAAATTGCAATTGAGATGGGCTGGTTCCTTAGGATGTACAGCTAACATTACAACAGCCTTTGGTGAACATGTAGTTTCTTTGTACTTTGAGAAATGCTTCTTTTATCCCTGAATATACTTAATGTGAATTAATTCAGTTCATACTACTATAATTCTGCTTAATGAAGGATTTATATTGCTGGTAGGAAGTTCCATGTATTAAGTGCACTGTGTAGAAAGTAAAGACGGTTGACAGATTTGAGAGCTGGCGGCTCCACCTGGTAGTGTGCGTTCTCCGTCACTGAGTGCAGAGCAGTGTGGCCACCTGCTGCTCCGCCAGTCGCACTTCTCTACAGCTACTCTCACCAGTCTCCAACCAGTGTATTATTTCGTAATTTTTCAAAGAAGTCTTTACACAGTTTAAACATGTTGGGTCCACACACGGGTAAGGAAAATGCTTTCCATTTAAAATTCTGTCTGCCAATCAGTAGCACACAAAAAGTAGAGCATCTCTGGGAATTGGAGGGGCCGTACTCAGCCCAAGCCCTCTAGACATTGCTGGCTTACTGTGTGCCTGCTCTGCACACGCAGGCGCAGTACTGGTCACTCCTGCCACATTATTTATTTATTTTGACGATCTGTACATTCCTTTCATGTTAGAGCTGTAGTTCTTCAGGCTCTTATTTCAATCTGTTGTACGGTTTGAATACTATTTATGCCAGGTTTATATGTTGCTGGATTTGCTGCCTTTGGTTACTTATGCTGTATTTAAAGTAATCTGCATTTTTGTTTGGTTAATGAATATTTAGTAGAAGCAACTTTCAATAACTGTGGCCATTATTTTGGTTTGCTGAGTTAGTGCATTAAGGTCTTATACTGTGTAATAGTAATTCCTCTTTTTGCTCTTGAGTAATTTAACATTCATTTGCCAAAATAGGAACTTCAAGATGCACTAAAATTTTGTTTTACCAGTGGCTCAAAAATGTTTCAGAAATTACTTTTGTAATACTTTGCAATTAATTGTTCTTTTCTCTTTACTCTTGTTCATGCCTGTGACCTTTCCTCTCCCAACTAAGAATTATTCAATAAATTTAAGAAACATCTCAAGTCATGGCTTTTACTCTATAGCAGCCTGTTGATTCTGTGCTGAACTGAAACAGGTGTTTACTATTGCTGTGTTAGAAGGCACTAAAGGAGCTACATGCTTATGTCATGGCTTTTGAGGACAAGAGAAGTTAGAGATAGTTTTGGTTGAACACTGGATTCTATCTATTTCAAAGGTACCTTTAATGAGTGCTGAAGGTGACTTAGACTCTAGGCCGCTCATTTTGGATTTAATGCGAAGTTGAAAGCAATTACCTCAAACATGAGCATGAATCTGAAATTCTTCTCCTTTGGTTTCAGCATTCTTTGGTAATATGTAGAGACAATACCCTTTATACGTCAGGTACAGGAGAAAATAAATGAGAAAGCTCCTGGTTTTAATATTAGTGAGCATGGTAACAGTAATAGGGGGACTCCACAGTTGCATCAATTTGCAACAGAAAAATGGAGAAGAAAGTTATTGGTACATGTGGAGGTATGATTTAAATTTACAGTGGAGTTTTATTAGACTTGAAATATTTTTCTTTTATTTTTAGAAATATTGGGTATGGAGAAAAAAATGAGCTAAAAGTACAGTTGTTAATTCGCTTCCATGTCACACTTACAGCTTTCTTCATTATCAATACCACACTGTGGAGTGAGCCATACTACCATCTATGAACCTTCTCACTTTTAACTGCTCAAAGCCCATGACTTAAGGTTTATTACTCTTGGTATTGTACATCCTATGAGTTTGGACATGTATACAGTGCATGATTGAAGAGCTCATTAATGCTTCAAAAAGCTTGGAAATAGTAGCAGACATGTAAGCGTTGGGTGTTAAGTACAGTATCATCATTAAAAAAGACAATTTAAATGCTGGCACAACTAAAGAAGATTCCAGGAAGAGAATGGCCCAAAGAATAAGACATAGCTTGAAGGAGTCAGGTCAAGGGATCACTTGTGGTTTGTTTCTTAGTATAGAATTGAGGATGAGGCAAGAGCTTGAGGCATCCTCACAATTTTGTGAGTGTGAAAGAGTGTGTATGCGGGTATGAGTACTGTGTGATGACCTGTACTGTGCAAAGGGTAAGAGTGATAGCTAAAAGCTTACAGCATTGCGCAAGCAGTGAAGAGCATACATGGCATTGTTTGCTTTGCTTTTTGTAATTTTGCAGTTGTCACGCACTTATTTCACTCCTGTTCTATAGGCCAAGGATGAAAATAACGCAGATTGGAATGAGTGACAAACTTTTGAGAGGGAATTCAAGGCCCAGTGAGATGCCTCAGCAGGGTGGAAGTGTTTATGGAGTAAGGCCTGAAGACTTGAGTTCAGTCCCCAGAACCCACTTAAAGATGGAAGTAGAGAACTGATCCTCAAAGTTGTCATATACGTGTGTGTGTGTGTGTGTGTGTGTGTGTGTGTGTGTGTGCACGTTTTAACTAAAGAACACTAATAAAAATTTTAAAGAATAAAATGAAAAAGACACTTAAGCCCCAAGTTTGGCTTTTAGTTCTTTCCTCTGTACCCCCACCTTTAAATAAATACCAAAATGGACTTCTTTTGCAGTAAGTGGTTAAGAATTGGGGGTGGGGGTACATGTCACAGCATTCATGTTGAAATCAAAGGAAGTTTGTGGGTATTCTCTCTACCTTGTGGGTTTTGGGAATCAAGCTGAGGTCATCAGGCTTGTCAGCAAGTACCTGTGCTCACTGAGCCAACTTGTGAGTTCTACTGACATGTTTGGCTTGATCTAAGATCATTTAAAGTAAGTACTAACAGGGAAATGGTGCATTTAAATGTGCTTTGGATTATCAGCTTAATTTGAATGATCAGGAACACTGATTGGATTATTGGTGGCAATGGTATCATCGTTATCATCATCATCATCATCATCATCATCATCATCATCATCATCATCAAGGGCAGCAGCCAGCAGGAGATGAATAGTGACTGCCTCTTGTCCCAGGCCAGTTCTCATTACTTATGGAAAGTCATACTCTGTCTTGTTCCTGTTTTGGGGCCTCTGTGCATGGAGATACTGGTGGGGTTTTGTTTTTTTTGGTTTTTGTTTTGTGTGTGTGTGTGGTTATTTTTTTTTGTTTTGTTTTGTTTTTAAAGACAGGAACTCTCATGGATAACCTAGGCTGGTCTCCTGAATAGACATTTTTTTTTTCTCTCCTGAGGATTTCTGAGGAAATCCTGAGTTTGATGTCATTTGTGATTTCCAGGCCAGCCTGGGCTACATAGCAAGATCCCATCTTAATAAGTCCAAACAATTTAAGTTTAGAAAAGAGACTATATTTACAGTAAAGGGTAAAGTTACGGTTTCTGTTTAATCTTTGGTAGTGAATAAAGGCAGAGAAAACCTACCTCAGAGTTCAAACACTAGCTTCCATGTGGGCCTGTAGTCTCAATTGACCCTAAATGGATGGTTTAAAATAGTCAAGGCAAGGAGTTGCTTTAACATGATTCTATTAAGTCTTCATGCCTGTCAAAGGCAAAAAAACAAAACAAAACAAAACAAAAACCCAAAAACAAAACCAAACCAAAACAAACAAAAACCCCACCAACTTAAAGAGCTCATCTTCATCCCAGACTTCAGTTATTTTTAAATCCAAACCATAAAAAGACAAAAAATGAGAAATACATTTTTTGTTTGTTTTAAGGGGAAAAACCCTGTAAAACCATGAGTGAAAGTGATAGAATTGGCACCAGTCTGGCATTAGAATACAAGTAGATGTGCTTGAAAATTTTAAGACAGGATTTCAGTGGTAGAAGTGGTGCAAGCCTTTAATTCCTGCACTTGAGGCAGAGGGAAGTGGGTCTCTGGGTTTGAGGCCAGCCTGGCCAACAAATTGAGTCCAGACAGGGCTACGCACATGGAGAGCCCGTCTCAAACACAATAGAGACAGAGAGAGACCAGTCTGAGTAGAGAGCTGCTTTACCTCTACAAGGTGGCCAGAATAACAGGATAGATAATACTGAGTGTTGCCACAGAGATGAAGACCTGGGCCCATAGACGCTGCTAATGCTGCTGCTGCTGACAGGGATTCAGAATAGTACAACTGCTTAAAAAATTCTTTGGCAGTTCAAATTCCATGTAGAATTGGGAATTTAAGCAATTTCTTATGGATATACCCATGAGAAGTGAATTGTCTGCATAAAAACATATATAAATATAGCATTATTCCTAATAGCTCCAGAGTACAACCAGTTGATGAATGCATAGACAGAATGTGGTTTATTTGTGCAATATCATTTAACCTTTAAAAAATAAAGTAGAGGTATGTGCTACATTGTGATTGAGCCTTGACAGTATGTTAATTATAAGAAGCATGACACAGGAAAATTTTGTGTGTGTGTGTGTGTGTGTGTAACAAATTACAATGGACTGCAGACTTTAGTGTTAGGGAAGAAAGCAATGAGGAGTGACTGGTGCTTCGGGTTTCATTGGGTGTGATGAAATAATTCTAGAATTAGATTTGATAATGTTATCCAATTCTTTGAATATACTAAAATCCATTGAATTGAGTATTTTTAGACAATTTTATCACATAGGTGATGCCTCAAAATCTTAGATGGAAAGGGTAAATAGTTTTTAAAAGCAAGAGAGTCTTTTAAATGTAAGCTAAAATCATTGCGACAACATTTGGCGCTGACAGCAAGTTAGATATAACTAAGAGAATGAATTGGAAAAAAATTATACAGAATATTTTTCAGAAAGTCAATGATGAGGTGGATATATAAGAGGAAGTAATATAAGTTTGTTAAAGGGGAAGTGTCAGATATGGCTAGCAGGTTCAGAATAAGAAAAAATGTCCTAAATATGGAAAAGATTGCTGGAAAAATTCCAGAAATAACCATGCATAGACTTAACCTAAAAATCTCAAAACCTCTATTCTAGGGATGCATGCATGGGCGTGTTTTTACTTTTCTGGATTATTCAGTGAGCAAGCTAAATTTTCTAAGGTGGTTAGTAAAAGAATAGAAGTTGTATTAAAAATTAGTAGAGGAAAATATAAAGGAAGTAAAAAAAAAATCTAGACGTGTCAGTGTAAAAACCTCAAAACAGGTCAAAGTGCTGAGACTAGGAAGACGCTGGCTGCCAGTCCTAACTGGGTCCTCTGTACCAACCCCACAAGGCTCGGGAGCAGTGCCTGAGGGGCGGGAAGAGTAAGCCTGAGCACGGAGAGATGCTGTGAACTTCTGGGCATGGTGTGGCCACTGCACTCATGAACTCACAGCAGCTGTGGTTGCTGCACAAGATGAAGGCAATTCCAGAGTGGATGAGGGAAGAGCTCTTGAGGCTCCACCCCAAACTAACAAGCTATTGGGAAGCAGTGGCGGATGTGGTGGGTGAATCCATTTTCTCAAGGAGCTTTTGCCCATGTCATGTAGCCAGCATGATTAGAGTCCATAGGTTATAAAAAATAAGACATGAAGTTGGGAGGAGGCAGTGTTGGGGAACTGGGAGAGTGCAAGAGGTATTAGCAATGTATATGATCAAGATAAAGTTGTATATGTATTAAATTGCCAAAGAATTATTAAAAATCTAAGAATATAAAGAAACAACCTACCCCTCAAAAGTAATCAAAGAAAATGGTAGATCTATATCTCAAATTCCTTGTTCCCCATGGTTGTTCCAGGGAGTCTTCCTCAAAAAGCTTCCTGCACAACATCTGGGTCATTCTAGAAAAATGCAGTTTATGAGAATAAAAATTAGGCAAACTACTTTGCAAGATAAGTGAGAATGACTTAGTTAAGTTGGACATGGGTTTTCCCCATGACACACAATACTGTTATGTATAAACTCCAGAGAAAAATGACTGTGCATATATACCAATAAGTGTGTGTGTATAAACATTTGTAGTATAATTGTTCTCAACAGGAAAACGTAGGGTATTTATCAACAAAACTGAAGTTCTGGTATTCAGTTGTCCTCCCCTTGCACCCGAAGAGAGTTCTGCATTGAAGGATTCAGCCAACTGGGGATCTGTGATACTTGTGGAAAAGCTCATTTGCAGCTAGCTGTTCAGACTTCTAGAAGAGATTTAAAGTGTGTAGGAGTGCATAGGTTATATGCAAATGTGACATTTAGAAAAAGGATTTACACATCCTATGATGCTGGTGTCCATGGGGCAACCTAGAGTCAAACAGGTAAGAGATGACTGTATTCATCCAATAGAATTTAAAATAGCAGAAAAGGTGATACATTTATATGTATCAATCTGGAAGCATCATAAAAACATAGTAACAAAAACACATCACAGAAAGGTACAAAAAACATTTAGATAAGGACTAAACCTGAAAAAACCAAACATGATGATAAATAGGGAAAGAGGTGCACATAACTTTTGATAGTCATGTGAATATATACATACCTACTGATATCTTACTGTACAAATGTTGGAGAAGATTAATAAAGAATCTAAGATAACTTCCTGCAGAAGAGAGGGAAGGGAGAGACATGCAGCGCAGGTGTCTAAAGCACCAGTGAACTATGAAGGATGTGCCCTAGACACATATTTTTCTTTAAGTTATATTTTAAAAACTATATCATATTTTAAATGGATGTTCACTAATTTTTGAGGACTTCATATGTACAATGTATTTTGATCATACTCAAACCACATTCCCTCACCTTACTTCCTCCTGGATCTGCATGCCACCTTTTCCTCTCCCAACTTAAAAAAAAAATAACCCACCAGGTCCAATTTGTGCTTGTCATAAATGCATAGCTGTGAGGGCATCCGGTGGTGTGTGGTCGGTCCATCTACCAGAGACCCTAGCCTTACAGAGACTGTGCTTTGTCTTAGCAGCCATCGGCTGTCATGAGCTCCTCCCTGATCTGTGCTGGAATGGTGACTGGCTTGTCTTATGACACTGACTGCAGCTTCCATGAGTTTGTGGATGCAGTGGGCCTGTCATATTCAGAAGACACTTTTTCACCCTGATCTGTGGCTCTTAGAACTTTCCCATCCCCTCTTCATTATGTTCTCTGAATTTGGGGAGTAGAGATCATAGCAGATGACCAAGTGTTCTGTAGATGTGTATTCTTTGCAGTTTGATCACCTCTGAGCTGCTTTATTAACTGCTGCCCACTAAAGAAGCTGATGAGGACCAAGATCTACACTAGTCTATGGACACAGAGGTGTGCATTTAGAGGGTGTCTTAGTTAGGGTTTTCATTACTGTGATAAAACACCATGACCAAAAAAACTAGCTGAGGAGTAAAGGTTTATTTACATTACACTCCCACAGCACTGTTAATCATCAAAGGAAGTCAGGACAGGAACTCAAACAAGGCAGGAACCTGGAGGCAGGAGCTGATGCAGAGTCTGTGGAGGGATGCTGCTTACTGGTTCACTCTCACAGCTTGTTCAGCCTGCTTTCTTATAGAGCCCAGGACCACCAGCCCAGGGACCACACCACCCACAATGGGCTGGGCCCTCTCCCATTGATAACTACTTAAGAAAATGCCTTACCACCAGCCAAGGACAATACAGGCGGTAAACTTTAAACCCCTACCCAGATCTAGCCAATGGACAGAACATTTTCCACACTTGAGTGGAGAGTGGGATATGACTTTCTCACGTACTCTGGTGCCTCACATTTGACCATGTCCCCTGGAGGGGGAGACCTGGTGGCACTCAGAGGAAGGATAGCAGGTTACCAAGAAGAGACTTGATACCCTATGAGCATATACAGGGGGAGGTAATCCCTCTCAGGAACAGCCATAGGGAAGGGGAATAAGGGGAAACTGTGAGGGAGGGAAGAATGGGAGGATACAAGGGATGGGATAACCATTGAGATGTAACAAGAATAAATTAATTAAAAAATTAAAATTAAAAAAAAAAAGAAAATGCCTTACAGCTGCATCTTATGGAGGCATTTTCTCAAATGAGACTGTAGTTTGTGCTAAGTTGACATCAAACTAGCCAGTATAGAGGGCAATTTTATACTATACCCATTTAGGAAGATAACAGTATTAGGTTTACCTCTGGTACCTGTGAGCTCCCCGGCCATGGATTCTTGGTTAGATTTACAGTAGCAGCACACACTTCCTCCTGTGGAGCTGGCTGTAAGTCCACTCAGAAAGTGATTTGGTAATCTCCATAACAGTTATGCCACTAACGCACCCATGCAGGTGTCTTGTCAGGCTGGTCTTTATTGTAGTTCACAGGGTTTGATGAATTTTCTCCCTCAGCAGCCTGCATAACACCTCCTGATACTATTAAAGCTGGAAGTCAGGGAGGAAGCCTCTGGGTCAGTACCAGCTTGATCTCTCCACGTCTGTGACCAAAGTGTGTGGTGTTTTCAGCCAAGGGGTCTTACCATCAGGTTCTGGTGGGCAGCCAAGAACAATGGCAGTTACTCCTGTTGTTTTAGGGACCTTCCAGGTCACCCTGACCAATAACTCAGGGTCAAATATACCACACCTGGCACAAACCTAAAAATTAAAAGGTAGAAACTTAATGGATGTGTTAGATGGCTTCTGGAATTTTTGTAAAAAAAAGAAAAAAAGCTGAAGACGTTTAACCACAACTGAAAATTATAAAATTAAAACATTAAAAATAGAATCTTTATACTTCTTGAATTGCTTCCTCATATAAGTACACGTGTCAGGGTTTTCTCTGCAGCTGCTTAAAATTGGGCGGGTGGGTGAGGGGAGAGGCTGCTACTCCCCAGCTGCAGGGTTGCCTCTGCCTGCAATGCCTAGATCCTATTATTTTGGATTCCCATATCTACTTCATGTAGAGATCTGAACTCCAAACCTGGGCCAGCTCTGAGGTTGGAAGGAACAAAAGACTATATAGTCCTATAAAGAGCAGAGGTTGGAGGAAGAAGTGGAGGGGCTTGGGTACTGTCCTAGATGGTGATGAAACACCATGTCCAAAAGCAACTTGGGGAGGAAAGGGTGTATTTGGCATATACTTCCACATTACTGTTCATCACTGAAGGAAGTCAGAACAGGAACTCAAACAGGGCAGGATCCTGGAGACAGGAGCTGATGCAGAGGCCATGGCGGGGTGCTGCTTACTGGCTTCTCAGTCAGCTTTCTTATAGAACCCAGGACCACCAGCCCAGGCATGGTACCACCTACCATGGGCTGGGCCCTCTCCCATCAGTCACTAACTAAGAAACTGCCCTATAGACATGCCTACAGCCCGATCTTATGGAAGTAATTTTTTGTTTGTTTGTTTTATTTTTGTTTTTTGAGACACGGTTTCTATGTGTACCCTTGGCTGTCCTGGACTCACTTTGTAGAGCAGGCTGGCCTCAAACTCACAGCGATCCGCCTGCCTGGGGAAGTAATTTTTAAATTGAGATTCCCTCCACTTAGATGTTGACATAAAATGAGCTGGCACAGGGAGGATCATGGGAGGAGGGTTTCAGCTTGGGTGGGGTGGGTGGTGTCCTTATTAGGGTATGTAGAAGGCAAAGCTGCACCCTGGCCATTGTGGTCTTGGGACATGAGTAGCAGTGCCGGTTGATAGCCCAGCAGCTAGCTTGCAAGACGCAGAACGGAGAGGTTGGAGCTCTGGGTAGCCAGCCACAGCGGTATTTTGGCAGTCTGTTCTCAACAGTGGTTCCCACCCGCCTCCAGCCAGGCTGGACTGGTCACAGAGCTACAGGGCTGGCTGCTGTGGGGACACACTGCCTTTCCACAAGTACCCTGCAGCTTGCCCTTCATGGTTCACTCAAGGTAGTACTTGGAATGGGAGTACATACTTTTTCAGCGTAGTAAGAGTAACCCTTTGGAATACAGCAAGCTGCGTGCCCCAGCCTGGATGCTAGCTGTGCTTCTGAAGCTGCAGTGTCACCATGCGCCTCAAGGTGGTACAGCAGCACAGCCCATGCCTAAAAAACACCAGCGCTCCCTAAGTACAGCAAGCCTGATTGGAGCCTTCCTTAGTCTCCCACATTGCTTGTTTCAAATGGGCTGGTTCCCAACTTAGCTTGTATTTTTTAGAGTCTTTTCTTGCTGGTCTATTTCTATGCCCAGTCAGAACTGAGGTGTCAGGATAAAAAGAGGTAAATTACTAAAAAGGAAATTCTTCTCTGCCCAAGTTCAACTTCAACTTCAGGGTAGAGCTGCCTGTGCCCCGTAGTCACCAAGCCTGACCTGAGCTGCACCACCTAGTATGGACCAGGCTTACGGCAGAGGGGATGTCGCAGCAGCCTTGTGGATACAGGGCACCCTGCATGCTGCACCCCAGCATCCCTCCTCTCCGAAGAGAGCACACTGGGCGTCACAGCCTACTGCTCCTTCTCGTGTTGGTTTTGGTTTTATGACTCTGCTTTTGAAAGGAGCCAAAGCCGGATCTCAGGTGGCAGTTTGCGTTCTTGCCTGCAGTAATGGAGCACCGAAAGGTACACCTCTGTGTGTGGACTAACCTGTAATTGCCTCATAGCTTTTCAGTCCTTGCGTGCGTTATGCTCTGGCCCATACGACACTGATCTTATTTATTTATTTTTTTTCTGACAGATTTTTAAAAAATTACACTTCATTTTGGCCCCTGAACGATTATTTCTTTGAATTAGTAGAATTGTCCTATGAAAGATGGTACACTCCTAGTGTGCTTCCACTGTGATAAAAGGATTAAAAAATAAATCAATAATAAAGGGATCTCCTTGGTATTGCCTTCCATCCTAATTCTTCTTACTTGTGCTTGTAAATATGTTAAATGTTTGATATCTACTGAGATCTAGAAGGTATTGTGATATTGTTTGACTGGCAATAGCATGCTGGAGGGAAGCAATTGTATACTGGATTATAGTTATAACTTCGTGAAAGTCACTGTTACTTAAAGGAAGGAGGAGCCTTTGCCCTCCCTAGCCAAGCCAAAGATAACAGGGCTGTACCTATCCATGTATCCCCAGGGGTTCCTCAACCTCAAATTCTTGGTTTTATCTCTTATATTTTTTATTTAAAATTTTATTGCGTGTGTGAAAGTGTGTGTATGAACCTGTATACCATGACATGTATGTGGAGGTCACAGGACAACTTCCAGTAATCATTCTCCCCTTCTCCCACGTGGGACTTGGGGATTGAACTCAGGTCATCTGGCTTGGTGGCAAACACCTTTACTCACTGAGCCATTTCACCAGCCATTTCACTTTATACTGCAGATAAAACAAGACAGAGCGTTACTTGTAGTTAGTTGGCAAAATAATGCTTGCCTCTAATATGTCCAGATACATATCCTTGAAATCTTTGAATCTGTTACCTGACATGGTCAAAAGAGATCTGTCTGCTGTCTGTCTGTCTGTCTGTCTCTGTCTGTCTGTCTGTCTGTCTGTCTGTCTATCTATCTATCTATCTATCTATCTATCTATCTATCTATTTTTGTTTTGTTCAGGGCAAGGTTTTTCTGTGTAGCAATGGATGACCTGGAACTCACTTTATAGACCAGGCTAGCCTCAAAGTCAGAGGCTCTGCTTCCTGAGTGCTGGGATTAAAGGCATGCACGACGACACCCGGCTTTCGCTTCTCTCTTATTCTTGAGACAGAGTGCCGTGCAGCCCAGTTGGCCTCCAGCTGACTCTGTAGATGAGCGTGGTCTTGAACTCCTGCTCCTTCTGCTTCCAGAGGTCATGAAGTTAAGGAGCACTGATTCAGCAGGTGCAGTTGCCTTTGGTAATTGGAGCAAGGGGGAAAATGGATTCTTGGAGTGTCTGGAAAGGGAGGCCACCCTGAGAACACAACAAGACGTGTGCTAGATGTCTGGCCTCCAAAACTGCAGGAGAACAGGAGCTGCTTAGTAAGGTGTCAAGATTATATACGTTTCCCGGATAGCTGGTTCAATATGGTAGCAACTAGCCACATGGGATTGGTGACTGCCTGAAATGTGACTAGTCCAAGCAGACAGGTGCTGAAAGTGTCAAGTGCAGACAGATTTCAAGGCTTTGGTATGAAAACTTTTTTTTTTTTTTTAAAAACTAATCATTTGTTCATATTGATTACATGTTGAAATGACACTATCTTGAATTGGTGGCTAAGATGAAATAAAACACATTGATTGTGTTCCATAAAGAAACACACTTGAAAAATGCAACCTCTAAGTACTCAAAGTGCAGCCATGGGCTTGCATTCTTGGCCCACAGGCTCCTATTGGGCAGAGCCTCGATGCCGAGTCCCTGAGGGGTAAGGAGCAGTCCTCATGACTGGGTATTTGCTTACAGGGTTCAGATCCAGGTGCTTCCTTAGAGGAAAGCTGGATTTCCTGTGTGCTCCTGTCTTGGAGCACAGGCGAAGTCTTTCCATCCTTCACAGCCCAATGTCCTCACAGGCTCAGAAACTGTTAATAGAGCGTGTGTTATTAGTGCTGCAGATCCTAGGAAGTCCTTTGACAAGACAAACACAGGCAAATTCATCTGGACATAGTTGCTCCGAAGGATCTAGAAACCATGGTCTAGTGGAAAATGGGATGCAACAAATGAGTTGCTTCCTTTTTGAGCAGCATTCGTTGGCCTATCTTTCCCTTCCAGGTTGGGGTCCTTTACCATTTCCAGCAAAGTGAAATGTCAAAAAGAAAAAAAAAACCGAGAAGGTAGACTTGTAGTCACAGCGCAAATACAAGTGACATCCGCATATGGCCTCTAACCTTATGTCTGCGACAGTTTCCCAGCAGGTGCAAAGAAAACTGTCTCAACCTCAGAATGAGAAGGCTAACTTTGTCCTTGAAATTTTGATTATCTGATTTGCTCTACGATCAATTTAGGACCTCTTAATCCCATTATCACAGCTGCTAATATTTACAAATAATGTAGCTAAGAGCTGTGGCGGGTAGTTAGTGACTCTACTTAGAAATATTTTTAAACACCAGAAATAATTCGCTTCAGTAATGAGCTATCTTTGCACAGAGTCTGGGAATGTTATCAGTTGGTTCATGACAGCCCTGACATTGATGTGTGAAATCTGTGATGGTTCTGTGGGTCTCCTAGGTCCAAAATATACTATTTGAAATGTGTCCACCGTAGTGATATACAGCTAAATGTTGCTTTCTTCCTGCCTCCTCCTGTATGAGGTCACTGCTTAACTCAAATGAACTTTGTGCCATTAAAAATGGGGAAGTGTAGTTTATTTCATTGCCATTTGAGTCTGCTTTGAGGTATTGTGGACGGAAATATCCTGGTTACTGGGTTGGGATGATTCATGAAGTGGAACAGTCTGGAACCAACTTTATCTTGTCTTCCTCTTTATTTTGTTTGCTATATGGAAACTAACCATTTGAGGTTGGCAATATGGATTTTTGGCTGAATTTCTTCAATATTTTTTTCTATGTTTCTTCACCTCAGACCGAAAAAAAAAAAAAATCTCCAAACATAGGCTGCTTTCCAGTTGCAAACCTGCTCACGACCCCTCTAAATGGCTGCTAGCCTCTTAGAAATTACAGTAAATGCTCTCTGAGGCTGCTTAAGGCTGCACAGTCACTGTTTGGGGTTAAAAGCAAAGTGTTACAATATAAACCCAGAAACAAGAAAGAGAATTAAGGATGAAAACATTGCCAGTGGAGACACAACACACACACACACACACACACACACACACACCACACACACACCCCACACACACCACACACACACACCACACACACACACATGCACGCACGCATGCACGCACGCACACACACACACACACACACACACACACACACACACGCTGAGCTCATTAGTCTGGTTTCCAGGTTAAGGCACAGTATGGGGGAAACCAACGAGAAAATACTGATGACCTAATTATTTTTTTAAATTTTTTTATTAAATATTTTTTACATATGCATTTGTATTATTACACATATATACAATAAACTACCTACAGCAAGAAGAACCACAAAACAATTGGGAATTACATATATGTTACATCCATACTGTTTTGGTTATTTGTATTTGGCAGCCTTAAAGAAAACATCTTTCCTATCTTGGTGAGTCTAAAATTCTGTATGTAAATCAATATCTACCATATCTCATCTCTATCAACTATCTATCTAAAACATTTATCTAGACCAAAAATATCTTAACCCTTAAACAACTAAGCTTAATTGCAAAAACTAACTACCTGGTCTTTAATCCCATCAGAGACTTGAGAAGGAATAAAATTGATTACCTGAGTTATACAAGGAGTACAGATTAGCAGCTTCCCAAATGAGAAGATGACAGAGACAGTTTGCTGCCTGAACAGTCAGTCACCCAAAACTCTCTATAACATTGGAGCATCATCTTCAGCCTTCTGGCCCAATATATCTGACAGACATATTTGTGAGGCAGGAGCTATTGAGGACTTGTTTACTCTGTCTTGGCAGAGTTTGGCTGTTAACCCTGCCTGCAACCAAGCTTGCCCATTTTTTAGGCAGAATTCGGTCTGTGGTAGAAATGAGGACATTTTGTCCAGTGGCTTTGTTTGCCACATTTGAAACCATCTCCATCTTTGATGCTCATTATCTTCTTTGATGTAGGCTGAGTGTTGCCAGGAGTTAATCTGTCTCACTGTAAATCTATCTTTGAAATAATAAAAACATCTTTAAATGCCATATGTCTCTGAGGTTTTTGAAGACCTCATCTAATTATCCTACCTTATCTTTCTATAGAATCGTATCTATCTGTTACACCTAGGATGTATATTCTTGTGATAAAAATAGACTAGTAATTGATATGACCATGATTTAATGAACTAACAATTAACTTATATAACTTAATTATCCTAAAAGGCCTGATTATTTTTTTAATTAAATTAATGGTTTTTATTTTATTTTATTTTTTGAGACATTATCTCACTCTGTAGCCTAGACTTTCCTGGAACTCACTATGTAACCCAAGTTGACCTTGAATTCAGGGCAATCCTCCTGCTTCAGCCTCCTCCATACTGGGATAGCAGGCATGAGCCACAATGCCTAGTGATAGTCTAGGTTTGAAGACACCACCGTCTTTGTGTTTAGAGCCTGAGCTCAGAGCATGACCTTTGACAGATAGTCTGGGCTTGTGTGGTAATTCGAAGGGGGATGTCCTTCATGGCCTCAAACATTTAAATATTTGGTCCCTAGCTGGCGAAGCTGTTTGGGTCTATTTAGGAGGTGTTGCCTTGCTGGAGGAAATATGTCACTGGGGGTGGGTTTTGAGGTTGCAAAGCCTCGCACCATTCCCAGTGGTGCTCTCTGGTGCTTCATGCTGGTGGGTCAGGATGGGAGGGCTCACCCCACTTGATGTTCCAGCTACCAGGCCTGCTGGCTACCGTTCCTCCCCTGTGTGATGTGATGGACTCTTATCCCTCTGGAGCCATGAGCCCAATTGAACTCTTCTATAAGTTGCCTTGACCGACATGTTTTATCATCAACGCAGCAGAAAAATAATTAATACAGCTCATTTGATTAAACAGGCGTGTATTGCACTCTCACCCCCACCGGTGTGGTGTGTACACGTAGATGCGGGTGTCACAGAGTGCGTGTGACAGTCAGGGGTCAACTCTGTGGAGCCACTTCTCTCTACCCTGAAGTCGGTTTGAGGGATTGAACTTTGGTCATCAGCCTTGTGCAGCGAGGGCTGTATCCTCCAAGCCATGTCAATGGCCCTGTAACAGTTTTATACATTCCTTCTTGTACTGGCTAGCTTTAGGTCAACTTGACACAAGCTAGAATCATCAGAAAGGAGGGCTCCTCAGTTGAGAAAATGTCTCCATAAGACTCAGATGTAAGGCATTGTCCTAACCAGTGATCAATGATGAAGGGCCCAGCCCACCGTGGGTGGTGCCATCCCTAGGCTGGTGGTCCTAGGTTCTATATGAAAGCAGGCTGCACAAGCCATGAAGAACAAGCCATTAAGCAGCAACTGCTCCAATGGCCTCTGCATCAGCTCCTGCCTCCAGGTTCCTGCCCTGTCTGAGGTCCTGCCCTCGCTGTTCTGACAATGAACTATTATATGAAATGGTGAGTGAAATAAACCCTTCCTCCCCAAAGTTGCTTTGGTCATGGTGTTTCATCACAGAGAATAGTAACCCTAAGTAAGGCAATCTTCTTCAAGTAAACTCTTTTACTAGTCTCACAAGACTCCTATTTACCGTTGAAGACTGTCTCATTAGCTCAAATTGTATTTTGATTGATCAGATATAAAATAAATGTCTTAAGGCTTTTGAAAACCCCTCTAGACGGAAGCACATCTGTCCTCTGTAGAGTCAAGCTTTGATGCCTGCATGTTGCCTCCCCTCGGCTGCTCCTTTTCTGGCGAGCGAATAGCTTTCGTGCCTGCAGCATGGTGTTCAGTTTGAAGGTGGCTGGAAAGCAATGCCATTCATTCTCTTTTTAAATTTTTCTCTGCAGGCGTGCAGAGCTGGAGGGTCACAAGGCAGGCTGTAGCTGTCAATACTGTTTAGAGTTTATTCTCTGGGCGTGTGAGTCCACATGGGGATGGTTGAGGGAGAAGGAAATATGGCCTGTGCTGAATAGCCATGAGATGATACAACTGTGTTTTCAGAATGGCTCAGACTAGAACTTATTGCCCAAGGAAGGAAAAGGAAGCCAGCTTTGTCTTTGGAGCTCCTGGCACTCGGGATAGAGGGAACTGGATAGACTTCCCATTGGCCAATTTCTTTTACAGTTGGACAAGTACATCTTGGATTGTAGCCATTTTAAAGACTATACATGCAGCCCACAGTGGGACCCCGTGCTTACCTCTGTCTCCTCGGAGGATTGTTAAGTCCCACACAAGACATTCTGAGTTACAGCCTTGGGGCGCGGTCGGTGATCTGGAATTCTGCATTTACTTCAGTGAACTTTTAATTTCAGAGAACCTTTAGGTTTTCGGAGACGTTTCAAAGAGAACACGGGACATCCCTACATGCCCCACATGCAGTTTTCTTCACTAGAGGGATACGGTTATGGACCGTACTACATTGCTTTTATATGGCTATGAAACACATTTAAGGAGGAAAGATTTATTCCAGCTCATGGCTTCAGGAGATTTTAGTCAATTGGTTGAGAGAGCATCTTTGCCAGCTATACTCTCCCACCAGTCTTCAACTTTATTTTAACTCCATACATAAAAGCACAAGCACTGTATGTATGTATGTATGTATGTATATATGTATATATATATATGTATGTTTTAATACATGTATACATTGTACAAAATTTCAGTCAGGCTATCTATAGCTGCATCCTCAAATGTCTATCTTTTTTATGGTTAAAACATACAAAGTCCTTCCTTCTGGCTTTTGGAAATACAGTGTGCAATTGTTATCTGTACCGTACTGAAACACACTGCAGCTTTTCACTCCTGTTCACTTGGTAAAGCTTAACTCCGGACTCTGCCAGTCACCATTTTACTCTCAAATGTGGGAACTTATTTTAGATTTCACACATGAGCGAGATCGTGTGGTATTTGTCTTTCTGTATCTGGCTTCTTTCTTTCTTCTTCTTTTTTTTTTTTGTGGTCTTTTCTTTTTTTTAATATTTTATTTATTTATTTATTTATTTATTTTACATCTCAATTGTTATCCCATCCCTTGTATCCTCCCATTCCTCCCTCCTGCTTTCCCCCTACTCCCCTCCCCTATGACTGTGACTGAGGGGGACCTCCTCCCCCTGTATATGCTCATAAGGTATCAAGTCTCTTCTTGGTAGCCTGCTATCCTTCCTCTGAGTGCCACCAGGCCTCCCCATCAAGGGGACGTGGTCAAATATGGGGCACCAGAGTTGGTGTGAAAGTCAATCCCCACTCTCCACTCAACTGTGGCGAATGTCCTGTCCATTGGCCAGGAAAGTGGGTCAGAGGGGAGGACATCCTATTGGGACTTTAAGTGAGAGAAGCATGGGAGAATGGGGAAATAGAAGGATCCAGAGAGTCCTAGAAACCTACAAGAAGAACATTATCATGGGTAGTTCTGGGCCCAGGGGTCCTGCTCAAACTATGGCACCAGCCAAGGACAATACATGCAGTAAATTTCGAATCCCGACCCAGATCTAGCTTATTTATTTTAACATGGTGATCTGCCGTTCCATGCCTGTCACAGTGATAGGATTTGTTTGTTTGTTTGTTTTGGTTTATGCTACTCTTTTGTGTGCCTGAACGTGACTTTCGTTATTCATTCATCATTAGGTGGTCATTTAGGTTGTTTGCATGTCTCAGCTCTTGCTGATGGTGCCCCATGATGCACAAGCACAGCCGTCTCTTCAGCATACAGATCTCTTGTGCTTGGAGTATATATGCAGTAGTGGGGTTCCTGGATCATACAATGTGGTATACAAAAGCATACAACTTTTAATTTTTTGAGGTGCTTAATGAGCTTGAGTCCCACCCACAATGTGGAAGGGGCACCTTCTCTCTCCAGCCTCCAGCAGTGGCGTCTCACTGCGGGTTTTGTTTATGACTTCCTGATGATTCGTGATGCTGAACATGTTGTCACGCCATTTTGTATGTTTTCTTTTTGAAAAATGTCCAGTTAAGACTTACCCATTTAAAAACAAGTTTATCTATCTACTGGTGATTGAGATTTTTGAAGTCTTTATTTCTCTTCTCTTTCTTTCCTTCTTTCTTTCTTTCTTTCTTTCTTTCTTTCTTTCTTTCCTTTCTTCTTTTTCGTTTTTCAAGACAGGGTTTCTCTGTATAGTCCTGGCTGTCCTGGACTTGTTTTGTAGACCACGCTGGACTCAAACTCACAGAGATCCCCCTGCCTCCGCCTCCCTGAGTGCTGGGGTTAAAGGAGTGCTCCGGGTTTCCTTATGTATTCTTGATATGTCAGCTGTAGTTTGTAAACACTTTAGCTCATTGTGCATGCTGTCTCTTCACTCTGGTGACTGTTTCCCGCTCTAAGGCAGTGATTCTCAGCCTTCCTAATGTGCATGCAACCCTTTAATACAACTCCTTGTGTTGTGGTGACCTCCGACCACAGTTGAGAACTGCTACTTTAAGGGGTCTTGTCCAAAATCACCTTTTCTGTTTCAGTGTCCTGAAGGTTTTTTCATATTTCCTTCTAATAGTTTCATGACTTTAAGTTTTACACATATATTTTTAATTTGTTTGAGTTGACCTTTGTTTGTATAGAAGAGATGGGGAGTGGAATCTGCTTATATTCTTTCCTGTACTTATCCTAACTTTTCTAGCACCATATCTTAACATGCTTTTCTTTTCTGCACAGCATGTTCTTTGCGCTGTTGTTGAAGTCTGTTTGCAGTCACATCTAGGTTCCCTATTCTGTTGTTTCTTTGTCACCTCATTAGAGGGTTTAGGGAGCCTTTCTGGCTCATTCAGCCACCACAAGACACTCCAGGAATGCACATCATAACGTGCATTATCATGCGCTAAAATTCATGATTTGTCGTTTTTAATTAGTACAGCCTGAAACTTTCCAAATGCTCTGCATATTGTTAGGGATAGAAATTGATTTTTAAAATTTCATTGAAGAACTTATACATTGTCTTGAAATTTTCAGTTTATTTAGTATTCTAGTTCCCTTTCTGTGACAAAACACAGACCAAACTTGGCAAGGAAAGGGTTTATTTGACCTATCATCATCATCATCATCATCATCATCACATCATCACATCATCATCATCACATCATCATCACCATTATCATCATCATCATCACATCACCACCACCATCATCATCATCATCATCATCATCACATCATCATCACCATTATCATCATCATCATCATCATCACCATTATCATCACTATTATTATTTCAAGACAGGGTTTCTCTGTGTGGTTTTGACTGTCTTGGAACTCACTGTATAAGCCAGGCTAGCCTCAAACCTAAAGATCTACCTGCCTCTGCTTCCGAAGTGCTGGGGCTAAAGGTGTGAGCCACCTTTATTTAACTTATACTTGCAGGTCACAATCCATCTTGAGGAAATTGAGGGCAGGAACCCGGCAGCAGGAACCATGGGAAAATACCACTCAACCTCTGGCTCAGTTTTCGGCTTTATACACCTCACGCCCAGGTGTACAGGACCAGCCTCACCCACAGTGACCTGTGCCACCCCATATCAATTGATCATCAAGACTATCCCAGGCAGACATGTCTACAGACCAATCTGATTGAGGTGATTCCTCAGTAGAGACTCCCCCCTCAGGTGACTCTAGGCTGTGTCAAATCGACAATTAAAACTAGGTAGGGCTTTGGCCACATCTACCAAGAGGCAACTGTTAAAACTAATCAGGTCATTGTGAAATTCAGTAGATTTGTTATAACACAGTGACTAGTCAGATGCCACATGCACATATATTTTTAAACATCATATTTCATATCATATATGTATGTATATGATTTTTATCAATTAAAAATTTAAATTAGTGTGTGTGTGTGTGTGTGTGTGTGTGTGTGTGTGTGTGTGTGTGTACACCATGGAGAACATGTGCTCCATGTGCTCCATGGAGATCAGGGGACATCTTTGTGGAGTGTGTTCTCTCCTCTATGTTTGTGTGGTTTCTGGAGATTGAGCTCAGGTTGTCAGTCTGGCATAGCAAGTGCTTTACCAGACAAACAATCTTTCAGACCCCGAAGCGCTGTTTGTAAAGTTATCTTTTTAAGAAGAGGGAGACTAAGGACTCACAAGAATCATCAGTGAGTGGTTTGCTGGGCACTCCCAGGGCTGTGGTCCCCGATGCACCACTGAAAGGGAAGTGAACAGTGGGTATTCTGCACTAATCTAGCTTAGGTCATAGGAGCTACTCCCAGGACTTTCTAATGGCTTCTTTCAGCTATATAAAGAAAACACTGTGTACAATAAGGTGATGGTTAGCTGTGGATTGGGGCTGGGAATCCATCATTCAGCGAGGACTAGATAGTGGGGGAAGCCCAGGTTGTGGGAGTGCCTATGTTCTAATACGGGACTCTGGGCTTACATAGGGTGTTGAGTGTGTGTGTGTGTGTGTGTGTGTGTGTGTGTGTGTGTGTGTGTGTCTGTCTGTCTGTCTGTCTGTCTGTCTGTCTGTCTGTGTCCATGGAGACTTATATATATAGATGAACACTTCTTTCATCTATCTTGGAAACTGCTTCTATTCATAGCTAAATTAGATTGACAGATTGCAATAGTAGCACATGCATGCTGTATTGACAATGAATCAGAAAGGTACACTTGAAACCCATTGTTTAACTTGTATTGATCACTTTACAAGGTGCTGAAAATGCATACCTCACCCCCACAGCTTGAAGGTAATAGCTGTTACTTATCTTGGCTCTTCCTTGGTACCATGTTTGCCTTGGCTCCTCTGTCATAGCCCAACAGCTGTTCACCTTTCAGAATGCATCTGGCAGTGTTCCTGCCAAGCGCACAATTCACTTGGATTCTTTGCTCTTTAGACGCTCTTTTTTTTGGGCGGGGGAGAGGGAAGGGTTTAATTCGGCTTAAACTTCCAGATAACCCCATCCCTGAGGGAAGTCAGGGTAAGAACTCAAACAGGACAGGAACTCAAACAGGACAGGAACTTGGAGGCAGGAGCTGATGCAGAGGCCACGGAGGGGTGCTGCTTACTGGTTTGCTCCCCATGGCCTGCTCAGCCTGCTTTCTTACAGACTCCAGGACCAATAGCTCAGGCATCACATCACCCACAATGGGCTGGGCCCTCTCCATCAATCACTAATTAAGAAAATGCCCTACAGGCTTGCCTACAGCCTGATCCTACGAGGGATTTTCTTTCTTTTTTAAAATTTATTTTTATTTTTTATTTAAGTAATTTATTCAGATTACACCTCAATTGTTATCCCCTCACTTGTATCTTCCCGTTTTCTCCTCCCTCCCTCTTTCACCCTATTCCCCTCCTCTAGGTCTGTGACAGAGGGGACCTCCTCCCCCACCATATGATCACAGCCTATCAGGTCTCATCCTGGTAGCCTGCTTAACCTTCCTCTGAGTGCCACCAGGCCTCTCCACCAAAGGGGAAGTGGTCAAATAGGGGGCAGCAGAGTTCATATCAGAGTCAGTCCCTGCTTTCCACACAACTGTGGAGAATGCATTGTCCATTGGCTAGATCTAAATAGGGGTTCTAGGTTTACCACATGCATTGTCCTTGGTTGGTACAGCAGTTTGAGCAGATTGCCCCGGGTCCAGATCAACCAGCCTTGATGGTTGTTTTGTAGGTTTCTAGGACCCTCTGGATCCTTCTATTTCCCCATTCTCCCATACCTCTATCACCTGGAGTCCCAATAGGAAGTCCCAGTATCTATCCCAATCTCCTGCTAAGTGAAGACTTTCAGGGGACATCTCTGTTTTATAAGTGAGTATATAACACAAGGATGTGGAGAAAAGGAAACACTTCTTCACTGCTGGTGGGAGTGCCAATTTGTACAACCACTTTGGAAATCAATCTGGGCCTTTCTCAGAAAACTGGGAATAGGGCTACCTCAAGACCCAGCTATTCCAATCCTTGGAATATACCCAGAAGACGCTCCACCACACAACAAGGACACCTTCATAGCAGCCTTATTTGTAATAGCCAGAACCTGGAAACAACCTAGATGCCCCTCAGTCAAAGAAAGGATAAAGAAACTATGGTAAATTTACACTATGGGATACTACTCAGCTATTAAAAACAAGGAAATCTGAAATTTCCAGGCAAATGGATGGAACTAGAAATGATCATCCTGAGTGAATTAACCCGTAACAAGAAAGATACACATGGTATATATTAATTTATAATTGGACACTAGCCCAACACGGATGCCTCCTGAAAGTCTTCTCTTCAGGTGCTCTTAAACCACAGAGCTCTTGTGGCCAAGTCTCAGCTGCTGGTTATTGCAATGGAGACCCCGACTCATTGGTTTCTTCCGACTTCTCAACCACTGCCATCCCTCCATCTTTACATCCTCTTTCCCACCCCTGCAGAGGAAGTATAAGAACTTTCTCCATGTCTAAATGGATTGAGCTAGAAATGATCATAATGAGTGAGTTAACCCAGAAGCAGAAAGACTCAAATGGTATATACTCACTTATATCTGCATACTAGCCCAATGGGCATGTCCCACGAAAGCCTTCCCTTACCAGGAAACTGGGACAGAGGGGAGGACATCCTACTGGGACTCTAGATGAGAGAACCATGTGAGAATAGCAATGTAGAAGGATCCAGTGGGTCCTAGAAACCTACAAGTAGAACATTATGATAGGTAGATTTGGGCCAAGGGGTCCCGCTCAAACTAAGGCACTAGCCAAGGACAATACAGGCGGTAAAATTTAAACCCCTACCCTGATCTAGCCCATGGACAGGACAGTCTCTACACTTGAGTGGAGAGAGGGATTTGACTTTCTCATGTACTCTGGTGCCTCACATTTGACTATGTCCCCTGGAGGGGGAGACCTAGTGGCACTCAGAGGAAGGACAGCAGGTCACCAAGAAGAGACTTGATACCTATGAGCATATACAGGGGGAGGTAATCCCTCTCAGGAACAGTCATAGGGGAAGGGAATAAGGGGAAAATGGGAGAGAGGGGAGAATGGGAGGATACAAGGAATGGGATAACCATAGAGATGTAACAAGAATAAATTAATAAAAAAAAAAAAAAAAAAGAAAAAAGAAAAGTGAAAAAAAAAAGATTCACAAAACATCAATGGAAAGTCGTGTGAACTGCAGGTTTGTCATATAAACTTTGATAGCACACGAAATTAATTAAATGTGATCACTAAATTTTCATCTCAAATTTCATATGGTATCTTTTGATTCAAACGCATCACTTCAATTTCCACTGAATAAAATAAAAAATTCCGAGATAAAAAAAAAAAAAAAAAAGAACTTTCTCCATGTCAACAGCACCTGACCTCCCAGTGTGGTTCCTGGCACACTCTGTGGTATTCTGGGAGCATGGGTCCTCTTAGCATGGCGGCGGCAATTATTATTTTTGTCAGGGGCAGAGGTGCTGAAGTGACTCATTGGGCTTTTCCACAGATGCTAACGGGCTTGAATTTATGGCAGAGATTCATATGAAATGTGATTTTTGTCTTTTCTTTTTTCTCTTTCCAATTTGAGGAAAGAGTGCAGATGGGCCGTACTTTTATTTTTTATTTTTTTAATTTTTTTTTATGGCTACCTGGGAAGGATTTATTATTTTGTTCATAAAGGAAAAGGAAAGAGAACCCACATCTGACATAATCTAATACAAATCGGTGCTGAACAACGCCCGCCATTTTGCGCGAGCCAGTCCTGCAATTTGTGTGATTATTTGTCCAGAACTTTCACGAGAAGGCTGTGGGTTCCACGCACGTAGTCCATGCTCCATATTCACAGAGCTTCTAAAGGTGTAGTATGATAGTTGGACTGGAAGCCTTGCTGGGGAAATAAAACAAAGCGTCCAATCCTTAAGGGAGCTGAGGTAAAACGGATAGAGAATTGAAAGAGGGAAGGTCTTTGGCCATCTTTGAATTTGAACAAAGCGCTAGGCGGAGCCAGTGAGTGGTTCAACCTCGAGAGTTAGCACGGCCCCACAGCTGCACTCTTTCCTGTCTCTCATGGGTGTCTTTTGTGGCCTCCCTTCTCAGCTTGCATTTTCCCTTGCAAATTCCTCTACATACCCTCACCCCCACCCACAAGAGGTACTTTCCTGTCCCTTTCCCGAGGGCCTCTAGGCTCCTAGCCAACCATCTCTGACCTTTACCTTTACACTCTTCCTCTGGGAGGCTCAGCGCCATTGGACCCTAACCCTTCACCCATTTCTTCTCCCCAAATTCACAGAGGCCTTGTGGAGCTCTCTCTCCTTCCTGGCTGGCAGGTTCTATTCTTCAAGGAACTCCGGCTCACACATTCACACTTGACCAGGCTCTGGGGACTTTCGTTGCAGTGTCTGTAAGCCCCCAAGGGTCAGCTAGCCCGTTATCAGAAGGCTCCCTGCTCCTTGAAGGCTTGTTGTAAACACCCAGAGCCAAAGGATGAGGCGAGGACTCCTTCCAGGCCCCGTAAGGGTTCTGTTTGAATGAGAGCAGCTTGCCTGCCTTTCTAGAATTTCTTCTCCTCCTGGCCCTTCTCTCACCTTTCCTTTTTCTCTCTGTCCTTCCAGGTTTCTACTCCACACAGCAAGAGCAATTCCTGTCTAAGGGCAGAGGAGCTCTGTTGACTTGAGAGCCTTAATGTGCTTCAAAGCCACGACCTCCAACATCAATCCCCATACGCGCTCCCCACCCTAAACCCCATAAAACTTTACAAAACACAACCCCCACTCTTGCTAATAACAAAATTTAGACGCAGATTATGTAGTTATCTTTCCACCCTAACCACGCACACACAGCCTTGTGCACGAAGGGTGAGGCTGTAGACACGCTTGTCTTTTTCTATCAGCAGTTTTCTTGGGAGCTTGAGGATTCTTGAGGATTCCTACCTAGTCCACCTGGTTTTGGAGGCTCATAGCTTCACACAGGCCTTACTGTGATGGAAAATACACACTCCCATCATCTCTTCTGTTATAAAAACCTGTCCTTTGGCAGCAGCCAGCTTCTTGTGTGAGGACTGTACGCTTCTGTCTCATACCCTGACATGAGCAAAGGTTACTAATACTGCGAGGTCAGCTCTTCCTACGTGCACAGTTTAAACCCACCCCAGGTGCTCTCTCTCTCTCTCTCTCTCTCTCTCTCTCTCTCTCTCTCTCTCTCTCTCTCTCTCAATCCCTGGCTCTTGTGCCATGTTCCATTCCTTCCAACAGTTTACTACACAGCACTGCTACACAGGGTGAGCGAGTGGTGATTTAAATCAGAGAAAACATCGTTCTTTCTCTTCTGAGAGGATGTGTCCATGACCTTCATGGTGGGGAGCATGGCAGCAGGCAGACCCTGGAGCTTATATATTTGGTCTACAACCATGAGGGAGAGGGTGAGACTGGGTCTGACATAGGTCCATCCCCAAGTGACACCTCCTTCCACCAGACCACACCTCCTAATCCTTCCCCCGTACAGTTCTGCCAACTAGGGAACATTCTATCATATAAGCCCCTGGGGGTCATTTCTCATTCAAATCACCACAGGCTGTGATCTGTATATGAGGGAGAACCTGTGGTTCTTATTTCATGAGATTGTATGACCCCCCCCCCCACTTAATATTACATATTCTAAGCCCATCCATTTTCCTGCAACTTTTGTGATTTCATTTTTCTTTAGGGATGAGTTATATTCTATTGTGTTTCCTTCTCATTTTTCATTCGTTTGCTGATGGACAACTAGGCTACTTCCATTTTGCTGCTACAATGAGTAGAGCAAGTCTCAGGCAGATAATAAGTAGACATTAGAGATTTGTTCATAGTCTGCATCTCTTTTGCATCCTTTGGGTTTCCAGTGAAAGGATTTTTCAAGATATCTCTGGAGGAGACGAGCCTTGATGTAGATGAATAGGAAAGTTCTGGGAGGCAGAATTTGGTCACGCTTTGAACGACGTCTGGGTTATGAACACAGGGACCTGCAACTGGAGAGTATGTTGGATACAACAGTGCCAGGAGTGAGGCATGGCAGCGTTTGTCCTCATAGATCTCAAGTAGACCCGTGGGACTGGAAATATGCATGTCAGGGACAGGGGTTGATGCAGAAGAAGCTTCTCAGAGCAGAGAACCATTTTTCCTAGTTATTCTTGTGTTAACCATACAAGAGTACATTGCAGGCATGGGGGAGGTGGCTCAGGGGTTAAGAGCACTTGCTGCTCTTTCAGAGGACCTGAGTTCAGATCCCAGAACCCATGTCACAACTGCCTAGAACTCCAGTTACAGAGGATCTGATGGCTTCTTCTGGCCTCTGCGTGAATCTGAATACACATGGCAACTAGTCACACAAGTACATACAGGTTAAGGAAAAAAAACCCAAGACATTTTCCTGAAAAGAAGTCATTGTAAACACCAAAATATCCAGCACCAGTCCTTACTTGTATAGCCATTACCCATCATTATACATACTATGCTTCCAGTCTTGGGCAGAAGATATAGAAAAAACAAAAACAAAAACAAAAAAAACATGCCCTAGCATCCTATTATCTGTGTGGATCTTTTCCCTTCCTAAGTGAGTAACACTCTTTTTTTTTTAAATTAAAGTAATATTCAGTTTATTTACTGATTTGAGGAATCTTAGAGTAAGTATAGTATTGATCATTTCAAATCAAGTTTCAGAATATACATTAATTGTGAGTAACACTCTTTATCCGTGAAATCTAGTTAGACTTTGTAAATAGCCTTATGCCTTTATTTTTGTTTAAGTACTTAGGTATACTGGTTTGGGCCAATCTTCATGTTAACATCTCAGCTCTGTTGTTTTCCAGAGTACTCTTCCAAAAATGACGTAGCTACTGTGGTACTTCATCAGTAGAATGAGCATAAGAGTTGTCAACCTTGCAGGGTGATGTTGAGGGTTAAATGGGATTGTGCATCTACAAACTCCACAGCATGAAGCTAATTAAGCAGTGTGCTGGCTAGTTTCCTGTCACCTTGACAAAAGCTGGGGTCGCTGGACAGGAGGGAGCCTCAGTTGAGACAATTCCTCCATAATATCAGGCTGTAGGTAAGAGCGTAGGCCATTTTCTTTTCTTTTCTTTCTTTCTTTCTTTCTTTCTTTCTTTCTTTCTTTCTTTCTTTCTTTTTCTTTTTTTTTCTTTTTTGGCTTTTTTGAGACAGGGTTTCTCTGTGTAGCTTTGGTTGTCCTGGACTCGCTTTGTAGACCAGACTGGCCTAGAACTCACAGGAATCCACCTGCCTCTGCCTCTCCAGTGCTGGGATTAAAGGTGTGTGCCGCCGCCATCACCAACACCACCACCGCCCGGCCTGTAGAGCATTTTCTTAATTAGTGATTAAAGGAAGAAGGCCCAGACCATTGTGGGTAAGGCCACCTAAAGCAGGCTGAGCAAGCCACGAGGAGCAAGCCACTAAGCAGCACCCCTCCATGGCCTTTGCATCAGCTCCTGCCTCCAGGTTCCTGCCCTGCTTGAGTTCCTGTCCTGACTTCCTTCAGTGATGAGCAGTGATTTGGAAGCATAAGCCTAGTAAACCCTTTTCTCCTCAAGTTGCTTTGGTCATGGTGTTTCATCACAGCAATAGAAACCCTAACTAAGGCAAACAGTAAATCTCTGGTATTGCTGGGTGCCTGCCAGAACTTTCCTATTCATCTACATAGAGGCTCGTCTCCTTCAGAGATACCTTTAGTAATCCTTTTACTGGAAACCCACAGAATCCATTCACAGTGGTTTTGGAAGTAATGTGCGCACAGAGGGTAGAGCAGCAGCGACAACCACAATCCTCTGCTGGTCCCCAGAGTTTACAGTAAATGAACCTCCTGCCCTGAGGCCTGCCAACCTGAGGCTGTCACTGTGATGGTTCTTGTGTATTGTTCCAGAAGCAACTGTGGTTTCTAAAGCATATGCAAGCATATGCCTTCCTGTCTCTGATTCAGCAGTGTGTATGGTTGCAGGTGAGTGTACACTAATCTGTACATATAGATTCATACTGTAATACGTGTTAATGATCGTTCCACATTTGTAATATGGGTCTATACCAACTTTTTAAAATGCAACACGGTATTTCCCTGCATTGGTGTGTTTAACCATGGGCATCCTGTCTTTGGAGCATATGGAAAGAGTTGAAGAACTCCTCTCTCTCTCTCTCTCTCTCTCTCTCTCTCTCATTCCTTTCTTGAAACAGGGTCTCAGTATGTAACCTTGGCTAGCCTGGTTATTTGTGTGTGTGTGTGTGTGTGCGCGCGCGCGTGTATGTCTGTGTGTGTCTGTGTCTGTGTCTATGTGTCTGTGAATGTATGCCGTGGGGTGAGATCCACTTGCCTGCCTTTTGAGTGTTAGGATTAAAGGTGTGTGCCACCACACTGAGTCTTACAACAATAATTTAATAATTTCTTTAGTGGATATCATTAAGCTATAAGTTATGCAGCATGCACATCCATAAGGCCATTAAGGTAGGCTTTATTTTTCACTAATTCTTTGCTAGGTGGATAACTGAGGGGTCTGATGTGAGGTATTATATTCAACTTTGAGGTGTTCAGAAAAAAATAGAAGTTACCCATACAGGAATTACAAGGAGAATTTTTAAATAAAGAAAATCTCCTTGAAGGAAATGGCACATTATACTTAAAATGTTTATTTAGGAAAAAAAGCATTTGCTACATTATGTAAAGAAAGCAGAACACACATTTTATGTACTATTTCTGCAACTACTCTTCTCCACATATATTTTTAAACTATCTCTGTTTAAAAAAAAAAAAACCAACAAACAGCAAGAAGGACAGCTGTGTATGAGGTACTATTTACAAATTTTCCATATTTCAAGTGTTATGGAGTAAGTATGTGCTACATTCATGACCGAAAACAAAAAAAGACACATTCTGAAGTGTGGAAAGAGAGGAAGGACCGATAGAGGAAGCTATAGGGACAGTTTCAAGAAAAGGGAAGATGGGCCGGAGTGATGTTGGCCAGGCCATTAAAGGCGAGTGCTGTGATTCCGAAGGGCCCAAGCTCATTTCCCAGCACTCGTGAAGGTAGCTCACAGCCATCAGGACCCCAGCTCAGGGCATCCAAAACCCTCTTATGGCCCCTGAGAACACCCTCAAACCCCACCCCACGGCACACATTCACAGACACATAGACACAGACACAGACACACAGACACACACACAGACAGACAGACACACACAGACAGACAGACACACAGACACACACAGACAGACAGACACACACACCCACAAGTAAATCATCAAAAAAAAAAAAAAAGGAGAAAGAAAAAAAAAAAGGGACAGATAATAAAAACATAGAAGCTGGAACTATAGCTAACCCCCCAGGAACTGTGATCAACCCAGTGAGTGTCTATGTCCTATGGCCACCTCCATGCATATTAAGAGCCAAAGCACAGGCTCCAGAGAGCCAGAGAAGATGTGTGTATTATGTCTTACAACCATCTTCATCAATGCCATTTTTGAAATTTTGTCATGTCAAATCAACTGCTCTCTGAAAAATGTCCTTGCACAGATAAAGTCATTGCTTAACAACATTGGACAGACACATGAGGCTTCGGCTGTATTTGTTTTCTTAAAAATGTGCTGCTACTCCTAAAAATTCTATCTTAAACACATCTGCATCGTTGATTACACTGTTCTTTCCTTGCCCAAATTGTTTAGGAAAATGTCACCATAAAATATTGATAGCGCGGCAAGACTTTGAAAGATGACCCTCAAGTTTAATTCCAATCCAAAGAATTCAAGGGGCTTTCCAAATTAATTTATTTGGATTCCACGTGGAATTTGTAACTCTGGAAGGGCCTTGTAGAAAGAAGCTTATGGTTTTTTTTTCCCTCTCTAGAGTTTACAAAACAAATAACTTTTGTTTTACTTTCAGGAAACAGATTTCTTGAGTATAATCAGAGTTTGGTTTTTCTTTTTCAGGCGTCTTCACTTAATGTGTGTTATGTTGACATCATCATTGTTGGAACTAATTTTAAAAGCTAGCCTCCACAGACATTACCTGATAACCATATTACCATATTTCCTTTTCCTTCCTTCCTTCCTTCCTTCCTTCCTTCCTTCCTTCCTTCCTTCCTTCCT
>OU015748.1:41673021-41691912 GCA_907169655.1 Acomys percivali
AGACACAGAGAGACACACACACAGACAGAGACAGAGAGAGACAGAGAGGCAGAGAGAGACAGAGACAGAGAGATTATGTTCTTGTCACCTTCTTTGATCTGGTTTCTTTCTGGAAGTGAACCTATACTCAAGACACCATTCAATTTTTGTTCTTACTGCTGATACCTCTAAGCTACATTTAAGCACTTCTAGGTAGCCAGTTGGAGATTGAAAACCAGGTAGAAAGAGGCTGCAAGGGCTGGCCTAGCCAGGCTGTCATAAGGCAGCCAGTCTCAGCCTTCCCTGACCGCCACCAACTGTCAGCATAAACAAGTTCAGCCAGCATCAGCTGAGCCCAAAGTAGAAGCTATAAAACCGCAAACTACACCACGGGCTGTTTTTATGTTGTTAAATTTTAGAGCAGTTTGTTATGCAGCCAAAACAAACAAACAAACAAACAAAAAACAAAACAAAAACAAAACAGCCCTACCTGTTACCATCGTTTATTTTTAATCACCATTTTTTATAATAAGAATGCCTTTTCGCTTTTACATATTATTTCTGTCCTTTTGTGCCTCCATCTCAATTTATTGTGCTATAAGCTGGAGGTTAAAGTACCCCTCAAGGCTCAGATAAAGGGAAAAAGAGAATTTTAATATAGAAAGGCAACTTAAAGGTGACACTTGAGTCAAGTTTTGAAGTAAGAGTGGGAGTTAGTTATGCAAAAATGTGCTGTGTGGGGGAAGAAAACGAGGGCGTGTGGGTGCAGGAGGAAGTACAAACCACAGTAGGACGCTAGAGAGGCTGACAGGGATGGCACTGACAGTTTTCACTAGGTGCCTTGCCATTCTCATGAATTTTCGCGGCTCTCATGCTGGTCATGTACCACTGGGCCTCACACAGGGAAGCCTCGTCCTAGGACCCTTTCCCTGGCCGTCTCAGGGGAACTTTTGAAAACATTCACCACATTTGTAAAGGATGCCCCTAAATGCAATGGCTGGCACCCCCTTCCTCCTCAGAGAGGTGGGAAGCTCTGTGGAGAGGCTGGAGGAGCTCTGAGCTGGAAGCAAGTGTTGCTGGTTCAGCTGTCTGCTAACTTCAGTAGAGGTCAGGGAAGCGCTCCTTGAATCTCACTCAGATAGGAAAACAGGATAGACAGCGGAAAATGGATGAAGAGAGGGAACTGGGTAGGAGAGGGGCTGTGGGGAGGGAAATGAGGTGGGGATCAGTTGTGGAGAGAGTGAGGAAGGGAGGGTTTGGGGAGAAAAGGAAAACTGAGGATGAGGTCATCTCTGAGACAAGCTGCTCCGTGCAGGATATGGGCATGTCTTTAGCGCAGCCTCCTGGCTCTGAGGAACACCAGACTGAGGAGGCCACCTTCTAGCCAGGCAGGACTTACAGTGGTGAGAGGGGAACACCAATCCACCTACAAAACCTTCGACCCAAATTTTACCCTGTCTATAAGATGTGCAGAGATAAAGACAGAGCAGAGACTGAGACAGTGTCCAAACAATGCTGGCCTAACCTGAGACCCACCCCGTGGGAGAGAGCTAACCTCTGACATGTTAATGACACTTTGCTAGGCTTACAGACAGGAGTCTAGGCCCATGGGGGCTCACAGGGATGGAAGCACCAATCAAAGGGCACGCATGGATTGGACCTAGGCTTCCTATACAAGTTATAGCTTGTAACTGATAGGCAACTTGATCTTCATGTGGGTCCCCTAGTAAGTTGAGTGGGTGCTGTCTATGACATGGACTTTGCTTTTTAATCACATCCCCCTAATGGGGCAGCCTTGCCGGGCCTCAGTGAATGAGGATGAACTCAGTGCTGATGTGACTTGATGCTGGAGTGGGTTGGTTGGTGGGGGGGTGGGGTGGGGGGGTAGGGTTCCTCTTTTCTAAGAAGAAGGGGAGGGAGCCTAGGGGGATGAGGGTGGAAGGGTAGGAGTGGGAGGAGAGGAGGGAAGGGGCTGCGATTGAGATGTAAAACTACATAAATCAAAAATAAATTTTACAAAAGAGTGGTAAACAGGCAGAGACGGAGGCAGGAGAGTTCCACATATCATTGGAGGATGTGACTCTGACACTAGGGCAGACAGGGACTAACGGAGGGTTTTTGCCTAAAGGGGGTCAGAGCTGACTTACTCAACTTCAAGGAGCCACATCACCTTCAACTCTGAATGTAGTAATTTCTCAAGTCACCATGGACCTCAGGGTGCTGGGCTCTTCTTCACAGCCTTGCCCGGGCTTCTCCTGTCCACTATTTTTAGAGTCCAAACTGTCTCCAGGGAGAAAGTCAACTATACGTCCACCTGTTTACTCAGCTGTTCCTTGCACATTGATGAGCCTCCTCTCTGCTATGTGAGTTATCTTCTCTTGTCCCTGCCATCCACTGGTCTCCGTGTTCTATGCCTATGCTTAAGTTTAGATTTTACATGTTCACTTAAATCTAGATTCCCCCATATGATGGCAAACATGAAGGGTCTGTCTTCCTTTCTTCATCATCCTCTCACGTTCTCCTCCCATTCATTTAGATCCCTTCCTCTTTCCACAAAATCCCCCTTCTACTCTTAATGTGTGTGTGTGTGTGTGTGTGTGTGTGTGTGTGTATGTGAACATCTAACTCTGAGCATCCAAATGTTCCTAGCAACTTCATTTGTTGTCACTGAAAACTGGAAGAAGCCCATGTGTTTCAATAGGTGATAAAATAACCAAATATCATCAATGACAGATTGTCCAGCAATAAAGGGACTTGAGCTGTGCTTCCTTGACATACCATAATGGCATTTAGCTACTAAGTGCTTATTGCTCAGTCAATGAAACCACAGTGTCTGACTCCAAACACTCCGTCCTTTTGGAAAAGGCATGAGGTTAGGGAATGTCCAACGTTTGGAGGGGGAAAGGTAAGAAAGTTGAGTGAAACGTGGGCTTGTTGTTTTTGACAGATGAAGAAGGTGCAGGAGACAGGCACTGCATGCCAGCCAGGCCAGCAGAACTGATGGCATCCGGGCCACCTTTAGAGCCTCCATATAGGGCTGGAGAGCTGACTCAGCGGCCGAGAGCACTTGCTCTTTCGGAGGTCTGAAGTTTGATTCCTAGCACCTGCATCTCATGGCTCACAATCACTTACAGTTGCAGCTTCAGGAGATAAGTTATCTCTTTGGCCCCTGAAGGCCCTGGCACACATTCAAGCATGCACACACAGACATATACTCATTAAAAAAAAAAAGACAAAAAAACAAAATACAAAACTCTATATGAAGCTCTTAGTGTTTATTTTCCCATCATATTTTTATCTTTACTATTAGAATGCTGAAAGTTTTAAGTATCAAGATCTTTACTATATTTTTTTATATAAATTACTGTTGTTTCTTTACTATACAAGATATCTAAAAGTATACAATGTACTGGGTATATTTTCCAATGGGAGGGAGAAGGCCACTGTGCTAAAAAAAAAGTGGCTTGGAATCCCTGTGTGGTATGCTTTGTTGTCAGTTTCTGCATCTCTTTTTAACCCTGGGTGTATCAGTCAGCCTATGTCAGTCAGCACACAGGCACACTTGCTAAGAGGCTCTGTTTTAGTCTGTGTTCTATTGCCGTGAAGGGACACTGTGACCAGGGCAACTCTTATAGAGGAAAGCGTTTAACTGGGGCTGGCTTACAGATTCAGAGCTTTAGTCCATTATCATCATGCTGGGAAGACATGAGAGTTCTACATCTAGATTGGTGGTGGTGGTGGGGAGAGACAGAGATAGAGACAGAGACAGAGACAGAGAGACAGAGTGAGAGACTGGGCCTGGCTTGAGCATTTGGTACCCCAACGCTCACCCTAGTGACACACTTCCTCCAACAAGGCCATAGCTCCTAATTCCTGTCTAGTACTGTCACTCCTTAATGACCAAACATTTAAATCTATGAGCCTTATCAGAGCATTCCTATTTCAAACCACCACAGCTTCTAAACCTCAAGTTCTGGGGGGATCTTAGTAAGTGGCCCAGAAATAGAGCTCTTGGGCCCCTTTCTGCTTCTTGTCACAGAGCTTGCTGAAGGACTTGCCCATCTTACCCAGTAGGAGCCATACAGAGAAAGAAAGTTGGAAAATGCCTTCACTTGTAAGGACAAAAGGGAATTGGTGATTGAGGTTATTTGATTCCGGCATCTAGCAATAGCTGCTGTGGCCAGTTGTGAACCACTGGTCTCAGAGTCCCAGAAACGTGGCTGTGTCATCAAGTGGTACTAATTACATGATTTTATACTCAAGATAAGTCATTTGTGTGGCTGGAAGTGCAGGTATTGCAAGTTACCTTAGTCCTTAAGATGAGCGTGCTTGGTTCTTCTACTGGGGCAGTGGGAGCAGTTTTCACGGTGGGGTCCTGACACCTGTTCACTTGGACCTCAAGGTTAAAATACATTTATTTTCACAGCGATTCCTTTCCTATAGTTGGCATTTGAATGGGTGGAGCTGAAGTAACTAACGCCCATTGCATTTTTCCTACCCAAGCACAGACATGGTAATTTGTAACTGTTATTGTGTCTTTCGATGACCCATCTGTCATTACTGTATCATAACTATTCAAACATGTTTTACAAGCAGATATTTACATTTTTGGATGAATCAGTATAGGCTCTTGAGGAAAAGCACTTTTGTGATAAGTTGAGCCTTGAGCCAGCTGGCTGCTTCCCTCCAGCCCCTCCGCCATCCCAGGTACAGTGCCATGCTTATTAGAAAGAATGCCTGACAGACACGCCGTGGGATTCAGACTTAAATATTTGGCAGGCATATTCTCAAAAATGAGAAATCTGAGTGTGATACTTAAAGGGAAACAAAGTGCTTACGGTCAGTGATAAAACCTGTCCTGTGCCTTTAAGTGAAGATTAGAAATTTGAAAAGTTTGCATCAGCTGCCATGGGCATGGCAGCTTTATTTTTATTGTACTTCAAGGCTTTGATCATGAGAACAGTGATGGGAGCAAATGTAGTTTTTTTGACGTTGTATAATGAAAGTGTCAGCATTTCAAAGATTTGCTGGTATTGACCAAGAGACCAGTGCACGGTGTTACAAAATTCAAATTGCAAAAGGACTAATGGACTTTGATGTGATGGTTTTAGATTGCTCGTTGCAACTAAGTGTTAAGAACCACCAATTGTTGACGTCTGGCCATCTCAAATGCTATGAAAACGTGCCTGCCTTGGTGAGGCAGAATTTTCTTCAGGAATCTCAACCAAAGTGCATTTGTTAATGAATTTAATGCACAAGTTGATCTGATCATCCATCTCTCTTTCTTCTACTTAACCAGACATTAAAAAGAATCACAAAACAGGAAACAATGACACTTTCCCACTAGTTCTGTTTAGATAAATACATTTTTAAATAAAAATAACAAATTACTTTATTAGTTTTTATTTTTATTTATTTTTTATGTGTTCACTTCATATCCTGATCGTAGCCCCCCCCCCTTCTCCTGGTTCCACTCTCCCTCTTTCTTCCCCATCCCTTCTCCCTGCTCCTCAGAAAAGGGGAGCCCCTACCCCTCTACCAAGCTACCCCGGCACATCAAGTCGGATCAGAACTGCCTGTATCCTCTTCCCTTGTGGCCTGGCACAAGAGGAAGTGATCAAAAAGTATGCAACAGAGTCCTTGTCAGAGATATCCCCTGCCCACCTTACTAGGAGACCTACACGAAGCTTGAGCTGCCCATCAGTTACATCTGTGTAGGGGCCTAGGTCCAGCCCATGCGCGGTCCTTGGTTGGTGTTTCAGTCTCAGTATGCCCCACTGGACCCAGATTAGTTGACTCTGTTGACTCCTGTGCAGTCCTTGTCCCCTCTGGGTCTTCCTATCCTTCCATCACTCTTTCACAAGGCTCCCTGTGAGAGGCTCAGCATTAGAAAACAATGTTCTCTTGTTTGGATAAATAAATTTTCCATAAAAACAACACAGTATTTTTATATGTAATATGTATTGTTAATCTTAAATGGATCCATAGATATAATCGAAATATTAGCTTTAGCTCATCATGTGGTAAATATGAATACATGTCGCCCATTGTAGGTGGGGCCACCTCTGGGCTACTAGTTCTGGGTTCTACAAAAAGGCAGCCTGAGCAAGCCAGGGGAAGCAAGCCAGTAAGCAGCACCCCTAGATGGCCTCCGCATCAGCTCCTGACTTCTTGCAGTGGTGAACAACAATATGAAAGTGTAAATCAAACAAGCCCCCTTCTTCCACAAGCTACTTCGGCCATGGTGTTTCATCAAAGCAATAGAAACCCTAATTGAGACAGGTGCTTAGAATTCTCCTGTCTATCACAGGCTAACTTAAAAGTCACAGTGCAGACCAGGCAGACTTTAAACTCATGACTCCCCTTCTCCAGCTAGCTGGGATTCCAGGCATATACAGTATGTTGGGTTCAGAAGCCACAGGTTTTTTGTTTTGTTTTGTTTTGTTTTGTTTGTTTGTTGCTATTTTTTTTGAGACAGGGTTTCTCTGTGTAGCCTTGGCTATCCTAGACTCACTTTGTATACCTGGCTGCCTTTGAACTCACAACGATCCGCCTGTCTCTGCCTCCAGAGTGCTGGGATTAAAGGCGTGCACCACGTCCGGCTAGAAGCCACAGTTTTTGAAGCAACGTAAGTGGCTGCATATGTCAGCATGCCATATGTCAGGTGCCAACCCTGGACTCCGCTGGTGCCAATCAAGGTCTTTCCTTGTGCAGCACCATGCAGAGGCACTGTGGATTTGAATCTCAGCTTCACTGTGCTCAGCTCACAGCGTGGCATCAAAAATGTGTTCAAGTAGCTTAGATGTTACCATTCCAGCCCCAAACTCTGGCGAAAGTAACACGTACTGCATTTACCTTGAAATATTTTTGTGAAAATTATAAGGCTGGGTCAGAATACTTAGCATAGTGTCCAATAAATGATAGAATTAAAGACATTATAGATTACCAAGGACATCCACTTCTGCTAAGCTATCCACACAGCACATTATAACAACGGATTATAGCAGTTAATGCTCTTAGGCGTTGGCATTTTCCAAGCAGATGAAACATTCTACCAACTGCTGCTCTCATACTTTGGAATTGATAACAGCATATTTGTTTTATAGGCATGCCATAACAATCCCTTAATTTATACACTGATAGTATCTTTATTTTTTATGGCTCCTTTATAAGCTTTCACTGCCAACAATTAGTCAATACTTTCGGAGAATCCCAGAAGCCACCTAGAGGCCTGCCATGCCACAGAACTTTGTCTTTTTGCATTTTCGTAATTGTCATGGGACACTATCCTAGTTAGGGTTACTATTGCTGCAGCGAAACACCATGGCCAAAGTGACTTGGGGGAGGGAAGGGTTTATTTGGCTTACACTCCACATCACTGTTTATCACTGAAGGATGTCAACAGGGCAGGAACTGATGCAGAGGCCATGGAGGGCTGCTGCTTCCTGGCTTGTTCCCCTATGGCTTGCTCAGCTTGCTTTCTTATATAATCCAGGACCACCTGTCCAGGGGTATCCCCACTTACAATGAATGGGCTGGGTCTTCCCCTAGTCATCACTAATTAAGAAAATGCCCTACAGGCTTGCCTACAACCTGATCTGATGGAGGCATTTTCTTAATGAAGTCCCCTTCTCTCCAGTGACTCTAGCCTGTGTCACATTGACATAAATCTAGCCAGCACAGACATGCAGATCATATCCAAGTCATAGCACATAACATAGGAAATGACTTTTGTTCCAGCAATTTGATGTTGGTGCTAGAAGATTCAGAACCTGTCAAACATTTGGTAACTGCTTTGGCCTGAAGGATATTCACGCCACAGATTTCTTCACTTCATCCTTGCCCGAGTTATCCAGAATCAATGTTGGACTGTGCTAAAAAGAAGTAATGAAGACAGAGTTTGGCAGCTGCCTCTATGACAGAAAATACCGTGCTTCTAATTGACCCATATCTTCACAAAAAGTGGACGTGAGTGATAGACATGGTCAACAGGTGGAGATTGCCCCCACTAAACCTTTGCTTTGTTGACTATGTGTGATGGTATTCTATCCTTGGTTGTTAATAGGTACTGGGAAGGAATCCAATTCCTACGTTTTGTAATGATTTTGACGTGGGGGTGTAATATGCTAAATATGTTCATTTTCCATAGTGCAGTCTGCAGGTGCTAGCCGGACCCCTAAGTCGGGTATACATTTGCGTTCTGTATAGCATGACACAAGCTGCAGCTTCATATTCATTCCTTTTTTAAGAGCAGGAGGGGGGGGTCTGTACTCCCTTTAACTCTCCTATTGGGTGGAATAAAGCTCCATGGTACAGATGAGAATGTTCTTGGGAATGGTGGGGCACATGCAGAAGGGTACACGTGGAAAAATGAATTTGGCTTTATGTAAATCTGACCTTTAAGATAGAAAGAGAAAGAAAGGGAAGATGGGGAGATGCCAGCAGAAGTCATTATCACTATGAGGATTGTCACCGTGGTCCTGGGTCACAGGAGGATGCGCGGAGCCACCAGGTTTCTGGTCTGACTCCTCACAAGCCCTGTCCCTCTCTGCTAAAGGAAATGTGCTTCACTTCAGAGCGAGATTACAGTTTGGGGGTAGTAGCTGGGTTACAGCAAGTAGCTGTGCCCTAGTTACTAGGAGTCTCTTAAGCTTCCACAGTTTTAACTTTTCCATTGGGGGAAGGGTTTTTGCAACACAGAATGCGCTAAAAGAGAAGGAAAATGGCCAATAACTTCTTCAACATTGTATCTGAAGGTGGTGGATAAAGACCAACGTCACACTCCATGCTCTCAGCATGAGGACCAGTTCCACTTCTTTTTATTTATTTCTGTTTTTTAAAATTGATTGATTGATTGATTTTTATGTGGAACTCAGATGCCTGTGCTGGGCCTGGAAAGATGGCTCAGTGATGAGGAGCACTTGTTGCTCTTCTGGAGGACCAGAGTTTGGTTCCCAGCACCCATATACTAGGCAGTTCACAACCACTCATAACTTCAGCTCTTGGGTTATGATGCCCCCATCTGGCCTGTGGAGGTGCCTACACACATGGCAAAGATGAAAATACATATATGTATGTACACACACACATATAAATAAAATTTTTTCTTTTTTATTAACTTATTCAGATTACATTTCAACTGTTATTCCCTTGCTTGTTTCCTCCCATTCCTCCCTCTGTCTTTTATAAATAAAAATTAAAAAATATTTTTAAAAAGTCTGTACTGTGGCTAGTATAACCTAGTACAATAACAGTAAACAAATGTCAGCATTAAAAATCCCTTAAATAGGGACTGTAAGGGGGAAATGCCCTGTGAATTTAGCATGTCACAGAAAATGACATAGATGATAATATAAACCATGGTGATAAGAATCACGGGATTGCACTGGACCTGAAGGCCACTAAAAACATCTTCTTGAAAGACATGTACCTTTCGTGTCTGTCAAATCCATAAGCTGCATCAAACCGCTTTGCTGGAAGGGAGTGGGGAAGCGGTGAGGACCCCTAGAAAACTCCCTCTGACATATTTAGTCTGTGGCCTGTGGGTCTCAGTCAGTCGTATCGGATGGAGTTTTGCATCTGTCACCCAGGGCAGAGCTGAGGGCGAGGGATCAGGTGTGAAGCACAGCCCAGACTTCCTTTTTACATTCAAGTGCAGGCATTTTTTTGTCTCACTGCCCTGCTTGGTGCATCTGGAATGGTAAATAGCGCAGTGATTGATTCAGAAGCTGGAAATGGAAAGCGTTATGAAGTTTGCCTCTGAGCTTTACATCAAAGTGAAAGGTTGAGCTCTTACATTTGCTCCCAGAAAGGTATAAGGACTACTCTGTGCCTCTGCCCAGGTGGATCTTATCATCCTCTGTCATAACTTGTACATAAGTATATTGCTGGGACTTCCTGTAGTGCCATTGCTGTTTCAACAGTTATTGTTTTCTGCAGAAACATCAGACAAAATTACTTCTTAAGATGGAAGTCTTAAGTGAGGTATTAATTCAGATGCCTTATTTTTTAACATGGCAGCCCCTTCTAATATGGCTCCGGCTCACATCCTTCCAGGCTTTTCCTTTCCCCTCTGTGCCACATGGTAGAAGTCCTGGAGCCACCAGCCTGTTCTAGAATGCATCAGGCTGATCCAGTGGCTCCACAACACGTGACTCAGCATTCCACAGATATGCATGCAGTAGTGGGAAGACGCTGTACCTTCAGCATCCTCATTTTAACTTCCTGTACAGGAAAAAACATCATCATCCATTGATGGACTCTGAAGGGCAGAGTCCTGAGATGGCTTTGCAAAAGGAAAGCATTTAATGAGTTACAAGGCCACAGAGTCTGCTTATGCCCATTCTTAGCGTCAGGGTGCCAGGCCGGCTTCAAAGGGGAGACCACTATTTGGGGGATCCGGCTCTCTTGGCTATACTTTCTTTGCTGGGATTGTTAATGAATGTGTTAATCGGTGACAGTTTCACTGGTGGGTTTTGTGATGTGGGGATGTGTCTACTAAGATATGACACCAAGCCATGAATTCACTTAAAGTAGTCCATCCCAAAGAGGGAAATGACTTCTTGTCTAGGTTGATCCTAGCCAACGGCCAGTGACCAGAAGGTAAAATCTTGGGAGTAGAGGCCTGGCTTCTGGCTTAGCAGAAACTACGGCCCTGACATTTTTTATTTAGCCTTTTCTTTGGACTTGTCTCAATCCAGAAACTATTCTCACTACAGACAAGTTTGACAAAATAACCTCACACCAGAGAGTTCCTTCGGCCCCTTTTCTGAAATCCCTCTCATGACAGAATTCACAATTCTTTAAGGACTCTTCAACATTACACAATAATTCAAACAAATTGCCTGGAAAACACATAGATGAATGTGAGAAGCAGAGAAGAAGATAAGAGCGCAGCAAATAGTTTCTCAGGCAGGAGTGGCTTGTATCCTGGAGGATGCGTGACAGTGTCTGGGGCCACAATGGCCGACATGAATAGGATTGCACAAGTGGCCACTACTTGTGTCTAATAGGTAGGGTGCAGTAACATCCTGCAGTGCTCAGAACACACCTCTTCATGGAATTATCTAGTGCCCAATCTGAACAATATTGGGTGCCATGCTGGCTAGTTTTATGTCAACTTGACACAGCTAGAGTCATCTGAAAGGAGGTCATACCTTATTCTCTATAAGGGAATCTTTCAAAGAGAAGAAGCCTCTATAGGATGGGGCTGTAGGGCACTTTTAAAATTAGTGATTGATGGGGAGGGTCCAGCCCATTGTGGGTGGGGCCATCCCTGGTCTGGTGGTCTTGGTTTCTAAAAGAAAGCAGGCTGAGCAAGCCATGGCGAGCAAGCCAGTCAGCAGCCCCCATTTATGGCCTCTGTAACAGCTCCTGCCTCCAAGTTCCAGCCCTGTTTGAGTTCCTGTCCTGACTTCCCGCAGTGCTGGACTATGATGCGGAAGTGTAAGTCAAATAAAGCTTTTCCTCCCTAGACTGCCTCTGGTTATGGTGTTTTATTATAGAAATAGAAACCCTAACTTGGACAAGTGCTTAGGCCAAGAAACCCCCACATGCGTGAAGACAAAGAACGCTGTCTATATGATCTGCCACTTCAGGAATGGGTTCTAAATATTGGTGAGTATTTATTATGTATATAAGTAGTTTCAGCTTTATGGGAGACTCAAGAATAAAGGTCATATCCACTAACATCAAAAAGTCCCCATTTTACTTGGAAGTTGTAGTACACATACAATGAAAACCTCCATTATTTGTTATAGCAACTGTTCCCTGAGAGGGAGATTGATACAGTCACTTGCTAGGGCTGCCGTAATAAAGTGTCACAGCCTGGCTGGCTGTCATGATGGAAACTATTTATTTACTTTCTGATCTGGAGCCTGGACGTCTGAGATCAAAAGTGTCAGAGGGGTTGGTTTCTTGCCAGGCCTCTCTCCTTGGCTCTCACAGGCCGTCTTGGCTGACAGTGTTCACAGTCTCTTCCTGCTTTCAGTGTGTGCGCCCTTATTTCTTCTTACAAGGACGCTGGTCATAGTGGACAAGGGTTGGCCCACATAACTTCACTTTAGTACAATGACTTCTTCACAGGTGTCATCTCCAGATGCCCTGACAGTCTGGGGTCCTGGCCATTAGGCTTTTTGGCTTTTGGAACAGTATAGTTCAGCCAACAGTGATACTGTTGTGTTATAAGTGGGAAACCAGGAGGAGAAAGGTAATTAGGAATATAGAAATGCATCTTTGGAGGGTTAGACCAAGAGATCTGTTGCATAGCATGCAGACTATAGTTTATAATTTTGTATATTTCAAAATTGCTGCAAAAGTACATTTATATATTTTTACTACAAAACATTCCAAATATGTGAGGCAATAAATGCATTAGGTTAACTTCATTGATTAAAAATATAAACATAAACTATCATATTCCAGCTGGAGATATGACTCAGCAGTTAAGAACACATACCATTTTATCCAGAGGACCTGAGTTCAGTTCTTAGCACTCATATTAGATGGCTCATACTGCCACCTCCAGGGAGTCTGATGCCCTCCTGTGGCCTCTGTAAGCACTGTACCCAATGCATATACATATATATATATATACATATATATATATACACACATATATATATGTATATATATATGTAATTAAAAATAAAATAAATATTTGGAAAATAAAATGTTATACTTATGCCATAAATAAGTATATACATAGTAGGAGAGAACTGACTCTGACAAGTTGTCTTCTGATCTCCATATATGAGCTGGGGTATACATGCACATATGCCACACGCACACACACACACACACACATACACACCACACACCACACATACACACCACACATACACACATATACCATATACACACATATACACACACCACATATACACATCACACATACATACACACATACCACACACACACATATACACACACCACATATACACACCACACGCAATACCATATACACACATACACACATACCACACATACACAACACACACACACACACACACATACACATATATATACACATATACCATACCACACCTTGATAGCCAAATGTAATAATTAAAAAACAATTCAAGTAGCTGGAGAGATAGCTTAGCAGTTAAAAGCACTGACTGCTCTTCCAGAGGTCCCAGGTTCAAATCCCAGTATCCACAAGGCGGCTCACAACTACCTGCAACTCCAAGATCAGATACCCTCACACAGACATACAGGCAGGCAAAGTACTAGTGAACATAAAATAAAAAACAGAAATCAGAAAAAAAACAACAAAAAATTAAAAAAACAATTAAAGGGAAACCTCAAACATAAGGGAAATGGTACTAGCGTATATTAAATGGCTTTAGACTCTTAAAGTAGAAAGTCTCTTGACTTGAATCTGGAAGATGTTTAAGAAATTAAGTGGGATGAAGAGCAGACTGCCCCCTACCCTGACTCATCTACACCCAGAGATTTGCTGAACTTCTATTAAGTGTTGCCTGTACTCTGAGATTTCTGGGTAATTAGAAGCTCCTGACCACACCATGTGTGTTGGTAGGTGTGAGCACAGTGGGAAGGGTCTGAAAGGCCCAGACAGGAGAATCCCTTAGGAAGAAAGAGCAGTGTTTTAGTATTTGTAAGGCACTGAGGATTGCCCCTGGTGGGGGAGTTAACTGTTCATGGGGAGACGAGGCAGCGGTTCAGGTTGGGTACACTGGTGGGCTGATAGGTGACAGCTGGCATGCCTGTTCTGACCATCACACTAGTTACTAAATGTCTGCAATGCCATCTTCAGGGAGCTGTACACAGGGATGACCAGGAGGTACATATAAGAGCTGGCTTCTGGTGGGTCAACAGGAATCTGCTGACTTTGGGGGGATGGCAGGAAAGGCAAGATGTTATAAAAAGAGGGAACCAGGTGGAGCAAGAGTGGCAGACATGACATCAGGGGCCTGTCTAGCTTGTTAACCGCCGTGTCTTTGTGCTGCTGTCCAGTAGTTAAGTGTTGCCCCCAGAAAGTGTTTAATAAATGAAAGGATTTGAACATTTCCTAAGTACATTTGGAACAAGATAAGCAATGGAGGAAGAAGGGTCTGGTGAGAAAGTTTGGGCCATATACCAGGGCGACCAGGGCAGAAGAGACATCAATAGTAGGGTGGCACAGACAGGTCTCATGCTGCCCTGTCTTTAAGCCACTGAGAAAGACTGTGAGGCCCATGCTCTCGTCCTTTCAGTAACATAGACTAAGTATGATGATCCCCACCACCTGGTTCTCTGGATGTCAGAGTTGCCATCTACGAAGCCGGAGTAACAACTAGCTTGCTGATCGGGACTAAGTCAAAAGACTACACTGTGACTGCTCAAGGAAACAGTGAATTGCTTTCGGGTCAGACTGCCCACCAGCAGAAAAGATTACTTAACAATTTGCCCTCAGTCCATGAATGTTTGAAACTTCCTAGAGGTAAAGGAACGTGCCATTCTTGAGAGTTAATGACTGCAGATTTAAATATCCTGCAGAGGGACCTCCACGGGGCAAACACAGTTGAGCAAAGAAGTAGATATCCATTCAGGCAGCAAATGCAAGTGACTGGCTACAGAATTTTGCTTCCCTGGGTGGAGGGAGATGGTGAAGGAAGCGAAAATGTCCCTGAGTCTCTTCCTCCCAGGAAGGAAGCAGGAAGAAGCTAAGGACAAGAAGACAGAATTTCTAAGGGAAGCAGTACAAGAAGGGGACCACTGTGTTCAGGCTCTTTTTTTACATCACTTGGGCCCAAGGCCAGCGCATGTCTCTGGCTTCTGTGACTCTAGGTGGAGACTCTAGAGCCTGAGAATTCCAGACAGCAGAAAGCCTCAAAAGTTTCGTTTTCAATGCGTCATCGAGCATGCTCAATTCAGAGGAAGATTAGCCAAGGCAGAGCTAGAACATTTCCCAATAGAGTGGGTTGAAGCAGGGCCAGGAGGCCAGAGGGGAGAGGGAGAAGGGGACCAGATGAATTAGGAAGGTTGGCATCATGGGATCCATCCATCTTCATGAATCTTGTTTGAATGCTGCAGTCTTCCTGCTGGTGAGAGTGCTGTGGTGGTTTGAATGAGACCGGCCCCCGTAGGCCAAGGTGTTTGAATGCTTGGCCCCAGTTGGTAGAACTGTTTGGGAAGGATGAGGAGGTGTGGCCTTGTTGGAGGGGGTGTGTCACTGGGATGGACTTGGAGGTTTCGAAAGCCCCATGCCACTCCCGGCCTAGTGCTTGCTGCGGACGGAGATGTGAGCTCTCAGCTACTGCTCCAGCACCAAGCCTACCGTCCTGTTCTCATGCTTCCCCCACCATGATGGCTATGGACTCTAACCTTCTGGACCCATGAGCCCCAAATCAAATGCTTCCTTTTATAAGTTGCCATAGTCCTGGTTCTTATAATGGAACAATAGAAAGTTAACTAAGTCCCTACTGTGAATCGCTCCCCAGGCAAAGTGACCAATGGGAAATTAGACACAAAACATAAGCCCCAGCCAGTGCTCACCTTGTCTGTCAACATTTAATCCCCTTTAACAACCTTGATGGGGTAGAAGGACAGGTGCTATTCACCTCAATTTGCAGATAAGAAACTGATGTGGAAGGCAGATAAGTAATTTTTTTGCCTGATGTCACGGCACATCAGCGATGGAGATATTTTTATAATTCATGTCCACTCTAGTCATGGTTATTTGCCTGGAATTTAATGCGAGTGAGAGGATTGAGGGCAGAGAAGGACAGGTTAGGGAGGAAAGGGGAAGTGAGAAGAGCGAGCTATCAATAAAAATGTCACAGTATTCTTTGCCTTTTTGTCAAACACGATGGGTTCTGAATAATCTGGCTTGAAATGATTAAGGCTTGCTGGAAAAATCCATGGAAGGAGTGTATATCTCACATACAAACTTAAACAAATTAAAGTGTAATTTGCATAAAGTCTATATGGATCCCCAGTATTTATCTTTGGTGAATTAGGGATGAGTAAGCACACCTGTGCAACTGCAGCCTGGTCCTGGAAACAGAATCTGATCAGTGCCCCCTGGCCCCCCACTAGCTGCTCTCCCACAGTCACACTATTCCAGAGGCATACAGGGCAGGAGCCTCCTTGGCTCGTGGGAGGAGCAAGTGGATGAATTAATTAAAGGTCATTGAGAAACACTAACCAATTGGGAGGAGAGATGTAAGCTTGTAAATACGCAGCCTGCTAGAGGAGGCAGCACCATGGGGACATTTAGGAAATTCCTAGGGGTTGGTTTCCAGGACTCACTATTTTTGCTTTTGTGTTGATTTACTTTCAACCCAGTTCTCGCATTTGCTACTGGAAGAGTTGCCTGGTGTGCAGGAGCAAAGAGGCAAGTGAGGCTGTCTCCTCCTCCTGTCCACCTGTCTCCGAACTCCAGGTATTCTTGGAAAAGAACAGGAAGCAAGGTGACCAGACCTATTGGGCAGTTCTATCTCAGCTTACCCTTTGTGCTCCTTGAGTGAAGCCAGACAAGGCAGCTCAGATATAGGAAAGGGATCCAAAGACAGGTAACAGGGTCAGAGACAGCCCCTGCTCTAGTTGTTAGGGGACCCATATGAAGAACAAGCTGCACTTCTACTACATATGTGTAGGGGGCCTAGGTCCATCCCATGCATGCTCTCTGACTGGTGGTTCCAGACTCTGTGAGCCTCTATGGGCCCAGGTTAATTCTGTAGGTTTTCTTTTGGTGTCTATAGGATTAATGTAGAAAAACTGGCCATGTTACTAAAAGCAATCTACAGATTCAATACAATTCCCATTAAAATTTCAACAATTCTTTACAAACCTTGAAAGAACAATACTCAACTTTGTATGGAAAAACAAAAACCCAGTATAGAGAAAAACAATCCTGTAGAATAAAAGAATTTCTAGAGACAGTTCTTGAAATCCCTGATTTCAAACTGTACTACACAGTAATAGTAATAAAACCTGCATGGTATTGGTATAAAAACAGACAGGTTGATCAATGGAATTGAGTCAAAGATCCAGAAGTAAACTCACACATTTATGAACACTTGATTTTTGACAAAGAATCCAAAACTATACAATGGAAAAAAGGAAGCATCTTCAACAAATATTACTGCATTAACTGCATGTCTGCATGTAGAAGAACACAAATAGATCCATATTTATCACCCTCTCAAAACTCAAGTCCAAGTGGATCAAAGACTTCAACATAAAACCGGATACACTAAATCTGATAGAAGAGAAAGTGGGGAATAGCCTTGAACACTTTGTCACTTGAACTCCCTGAACAGAATACCAACAGCTCAGATACTAAGATCAACAATTAATAAATGAGACCTCATGAAACTGAAAAGCTTCTGTAAGGTGAAGGACACTGTCAAAAGGACAAAATGCAGCCAACATGATAAGAAAAGATCTTCACCAGCCCTACATCCAACAGAGGGCTAATATTCAAAATATGTAAAGAACTCAAGAAATTAAAAACCAACAAACCAAGAACCCAATGAAAAAATAGGGCACTGAGCTAAATAGAATTCTTGACAGAGGAATCTCTAATGGCTGAGAAGCACTTAAAGAAATGCTCAGCATCCTTAGTCATCAGGGAAAGGCAAATCAAAATGACTCCACGTAAGTCCATCTTAAGCCCCTCAGAATGACCAATATCAAAAACTCAAGTGACAGCACATAGTGGGGAGGATGTGAAGCTAGGGGAACACTCTACCATTGCTGGTGGGAGTGCAAACTTGTACAACCACTTTGAAAATCATTTGGTCCTTTCTTAGAAAATTGGAAATAGCTCTACCTCAAGACCCAGATATCCCACTCCTGAGCATGTACCCAAAAGATGTTCTACCATACATAAAAGTACACTTGCTCAACTATGTTCATTGTAGCTTTATTTGTGATGGCCCCAAACTGGAAACAATCTAGATGTCTTTCAACTGAAGAATGGATAAAGAAAATGTGGCACATTTACACAATGGAATACTACTCACCTATTTAAAACACCATTAAATTTGTAGACAAATGGATGGAACTAGAAAAGATCATCCTGAGTGAGGTAACTTAGACCCAGAAAGACATGCATGGTATGCACTCACTTATAAGTGCATATTAGCCATAAAGTACAGGATAACCAACCACTCTATAATCCACAGACCCAAAGAAGCTAAGAAACAAGGAGGGCCAAGGGAGGATGCTTGAATATCACTTAGAAGGGAATATAAAATAGACATCTGAAGTGGATGGAGGGAGGGAAATGGGTGAGAGAGTGGGTGGGGAGGGGAATCAAGGTTGTGGGAAGAGCAGGGGCATGGGGATGGGGTGGGATGGAGGTGGCTGGAAGAGAGAATGGAGGAAATTGGTGGTAGAGGGCATTCTGAGACAAAGTCTATGGGTGTGACCCTAGTTGAGACTCCTAGCTGTCGGGGGGGGGGGTGCGGGTGGTTTGTGGGAGGCTGAAGGGGGACTCAGGGGAGAGGGTTATATGGAACCTGAAGTGGACACCTCCTGTAGCCATGTGGGACTCCCAAGGGAGAGAAGGTGACACCAACCTACTCACAAAACCTTCAACCCAACATTTGTCCTGCCCACAAGATGCACAAGGATAAAGATGGAGCAGAGATTGAGGGAATGGCCAACCAATGACTAGCCCAACTTGAGACCCACACCATGGGAAAGAGCCAACCCTGACACTATTAGTGATACTCTGCTATGCTTGTATACAGGAGACTAGCATAATTGTCTACCGAGAGGTTCTATACTTCTTGAGGGCCCTTGACCCCATTGTTAGAGAGCACGGAAGTGGCTCCTCATCTATGGGACAACAGCTGAGTGGAATGATGGGAACTAAGGGGGACAGTCTCCTACTAGAATCGCCCCATTTAGATTATTACAATCTACATCCAGATTCTATTTGAGGCCTCAGGAATAAGG
>OU015748.1:41691922-41724519 GCA_907169655.1 Acomys percivali
AGAAGAAGAAGAAGAAGAAGAAGAAGAAGAAGAAGAAGAAGAAGAAGGAGATAAGAGAAAGATTGGGAAGGAGGCAGGGAAAATGAGTCCCTCTATTTAGGAAGGAACAAAAGAAAGCTGTACTTATCATTCATACTCCTGGCATTTCATTTCACAGGCCTAGACACAGAGAGAAGAAGGCCCAGCTTCATATTGTGAGTGTGAACTATGAAAAGTGTGTGTAGGGTTAAGGGGAGACACACCTAGGGTAGAGAGAGGTGAGTGTGAACAGGGGCTGAGGATTGACTCAGCCAAGGAATCAATCATGGGCATTGTGAGTGTTTAGTAGAGGACAGAAAGAGATGAAAGCACAAAGTGACTAAATCTGTGATTTCCTGGAGTCTGTATCTTTTAAATGTATTGGGAATGCTTGGTGTAGTTTCCTGCCCAACTCTTAGAAAGTGAGGCTTTTTGTTTTCTTTTTACAGATGTGGGAACAGACACACTCGGTTTATAAGCCATTCCCTCAATGTCCTGTAGTCAGAAAGCACGGGGCTGCAGTTCACTTTCAGGGTTACCGGAATCTTTGCCCTTCACCTGTGCATATGTACACAGAGAAAGTGTCAAGAATGCTGTGGTTAGTGCAGCCAACTGCTCTACAGAGGTCAAGGGGAGCAGGGAGAGGAAGTGGTTTCAGAAATTGTGATCTTCTGTGGAAAAAGGCCTTCACTGGTTTCTTCGGTTGTTGAGGAAGGCAGCTGGAGGTCCTATCTGCTGATCTTGGGAGCATTCCGAGACAAGCAGAAGTACTGAAACTTGGGACCAACGAGAGTAGAAAACACACAGCTGCATCTCGAAGGCTTCAACTAGATGCGTTTTCAGACAGATGGTTGCCGGTTAATCATAAAGTTCAGGAAAGAATAAATGACCCAGACAGCAGCCTTTGCTTAAGTCCAGGCATCGGATGGGAGAATGCACAACTGGTACTGATGTTAGAGACTCTAAAGGAACCACTAACCCAGGACCCTGTGTCAGAAGAAGGTCAAGGGAGTGCAGAGGGGGCTTGCCAGTTGTCAGACACGGAAGTCCCTTGGGGGGAAAAATAAATGTGTTGCGTAGCAAGGGGCAACAGATATCAATGGGCCTTTCTGGGCTCAACTTCAAGTTGAGCATCTTAAGTAACAGCCCCCGCCAGCCCCTTCCCAGGAACATTTTAATGGACAGAGCATAAATAAATGCATTGCTACAGAAAATATAGGTTGTAGCTCCAGCAGCAGAGAGCCAAAGTCACCTATTAGGGTTGAAAAAAACCTGATATTTTCTGTCCATTATGAGGGTGAGTCTGGGGAATGTCTCTTTATTAAAGCTAGGTGCCATCTGTCTTCTTTGCCAGGAGGGAGGGCTGTTTGGGTCCCAGGGAGGATATTCTGTGATGGCCATGCTTTTCTGGCCCAAGTGTCAGGTGCCACCAGTCCTCCCAAAGACTCTTACAATCTTGCATCACTTTCCTCCTCTTCCTCCCCACCTCTCTCTTTGTCTCCCTTCTTCCCGTCTATTTCCTCGGGCAATTCTACATGCACCCTACACCCCAAAATGTTTAAAATGTATTTGAAATTCCAAAATTTGTCTCCTGGTCTCAGACCCATGGGATGTTGGTCCTTGTTGGGGGTTGGTCTGATGTATTTTGGTGCTAATTGATAAAGAGCCTTCACACTCGGGCAGGTCAAATGAGATAGGCATTGTTAAGGGTCCTGGGCTTGGAGAGACAGAGGAATCCTGGGAAAAAGAAGAAGAAGACCCAGGGTCCCGAGAAGAGAGGAGAAGAAGGCCACCATGGGTTACATGGAAGAGAAGCACATGGCCGGCGTGGGTGGAGATTTGGTCCAGATGAAGAACATTAGCAAGGATTTGGGATTATGAATGGGAGGTAGCTTGATAGAAAATATTAGAAGCAGATGGTATGGGATTGGGGCAGGGATCCCATACCTGGCCCACTGTGGGAAGTAGTTTAGAGAATTAATGTCTGCCCTGCTCCAGGTGAACTAAGGCTATTTTAAAATATAACAGGTGTATGTGTCTTGATTGATTGCTAGCAGGTTTTACTGATGTAATAATAATATTAGGTATATGCCTAATAATAAACAATATTAGGCCATATTGGTAAATTAACAACAGTAGGTCTCTGTAGCTCCAGTTGAACCTCTGCTGTGAGCAATGGTGTCTGTTGTGTTCCCATTTACCCTCTGCTGAAAAGAAGCAGCCCACGAGAGCTTTTGCTTGATGAGTCTTTTTGCCAAAGAGGACCATGGTCTGGTAAGGAGAAAATGAATATGTAGAAACACAGAAGGCACCTGGTAAAGGTGACCTTCTCTGCATGTCAAAACAGGAAGATTGGCTCCCCCCTTTCCTCTAAAATAGAGGAGGACACATCTATTTCTTTGAAGAGAGAAAAATCCTCCAAGCAGAGGCATGAAAGTCAGGACTGGGATTTGGGAATCAGTCAGCTGCATGAGACAGAATGTTAAGAACCTAGGCGTTTTTGATTTGTGTGTGTACATGTGGGTGTAGTTGCACAAGCATGTGTGTGTGTGTGTGTGTGTGTGTATGTGTGTGTGTGTGTGTGTGTGTATGTGTGCCTAAGGTCAACCTCAGACATCTGTCACCTCGTTATTTGAGACAGGGTCTCTCATTGACCTGGAGCATGCAGCATTAGTGATGTGGGTGGTAGGGTTCCTTCCTAACGTTTTTGTGTCTCAGGAACTCTTCTTCTGTTTGACCTTTATGCATTGGCACTGGTGAATAGGGTTTTAGCCTTCACCATCTATTTTTTGGTGCAATTAGATCATATCTTCACTTTTAACCACTGCCTGTCTGTCATGACTCATCATAACACTGCTGAACTCCCTGAGGAGGACTTGAAAACTCTGTTCTACCTGATTAGTGTGTCCTCTTGGACATCCTTTAAACGGCCCCCTGCCTCTAGCTCTATCCCAGAGCTGTCTTAGGCAGTGCGTCTATCCTCTCTTAAAATGACAGAAGCGTGGCTCAGCAGCTGCCACCCAATGTCTTGTTTTGTTCCCTCTGCTCCTTTGCCCATTGCTTTTCTTCTTCAATTAATGGTTTTGACATTAATCTCCACCCAACTCCCTGGGCCTCGGTTCCCTGACCTGGTCAAATGCTGGCAATTGACTCTTCTAGCCCTGGGATGCGCGCACCGAGCAACTAAGTTGGTAGATGGTGTTACCTGGCTGTACCTGCTTCTCCCTCACTGCTCATTCCTGGTGTTTACAGGAAGATACCAGCCTGGCATCTTTGGCTGTTCTGCCTTCTTTTACTAAGGGCACTTAGTACCCCTTCTGGTTTCACGCATGCTTGGAAGTGTGTACTCCTGGTTACTGCACAGAAACGCTTTTAGCGACTCCTGTTTTCTTAGCCAGGAAACCATGGCTTCAACTTGGTCACCTCCCATGTTTCTCTTCTATGGAAATGTTCATCTGACTTTTTTTTTTCAGTGTGATATTGTTTGAAATATGCACAGAACTATTCTGTACCTCGATGCTGTGCTGTGAGTAGCCTGCAAACGTCCAAAGGAGTCTTTGTGATGCCATGCCAGTCACATGGCAGGTGCTCTGTGGTTTGCTGTTCCCAAGACACAGAGACACAGAGGGGCCAGGATGAGAGAACTGGGTCCCTACAAAGCCTAGGGCTTTGCATCCGAGCCTAGGCTCTGCATCCGAGCCATTCACTGACAGCAAAGCTTACCCAGAATACTCCACTTCCCAGCAGAGGGTCAGGGTGTTCAAGTGCCCTCACTCATAGAGAGATGACTGGTCCTAGTGAGGGAAGCATCCTCACCCAGTTAGGTGCCTTTTATGTTAATGACTCGAATGAGTGCTGCTTTGCGGCTCAGGAGATGGTTCCGCATCCCCAGCTTTGGATTCTTGAGCCGATGGGTCAGTGTTTGTTGGGAGACAGGAGCTGTACTGATTGCCAACAGGATGCACCTGAATAAAAACCTGATCTCAAGCAGTCGGGGAAAGGTGGTCATCTGCTTCAGGCTCACCTCAGGACCTTCTGGGGAGGAAAATAAGTCAGCGATGTGTCGGCAGCAGGGGACTTTGTTAGCGGGTGACCAGAACTCCAGGGTGTGATTACAATCTAACTTCACTGTAGCTTTGACTCTTCTGTGTGTTTTTCTCATCTCTCTTGTGAGTCATAGAAACATTTTGATTGCAGCAAAGCCCATGGTTATGTGACTTTAACTCTTAACTAGTCAAAAGAACTTCACCCTGCTATACAAAGAAAGAAATGCACCTTACTATAGTTCGTCTTTCTAATTCATGATCCCTGACTTTTCTTTGTCCTTTGTTGGATGCTAATGGGCTTCAGAGATCTGTGTGCCCTGGGCACCCCAGTTTGCTGTGAGTTTTGCAGACCTGGTTCACAGCTGGCCCTGGGCGACACTGATGTTCTTCCCTGACCAGTATTCACTCCCATCCTAGGAACTGGGGATATCTCTCTTGTGAAAAACATTTTCTACAACCTGAGTCAGGTCCATTCACTCTGCCACAGAGGAGCCCACTTGACCCAGTAGTGGTTCAGAGATGGGCTTATAGAGCAAGCAGACTCTTGAGACGATTTCTGCTGGTGCAATTGGAAGATGCATTCATTGTACTGGTGATCTGAGCTGACAACGGTCCTCCAGTGTTTGAGAGCACCTGTCCACCAGGTGGAGACAGAAGCAGAGCTCTGAAGACGTCGAGACCTTAGAGCCAACAGAGCTTGAGATAAAAGGCGTACAGGTATGCAAACCCACAGATTAGTTTATGCTGGCTGGAGAGTGAAAGTGTCTTGGCTCTTATATATAGTATTTGGGAATATTAAGTCATTTCTCAGAATTGTTGGTACAAAGTCACTCATTTAATATACAGTATCCATCTAGCCCCCACGTATTTATGCATGTCTTTTTTAGGCACTCCTAGCTGTTTATGAAGTTTATTGGACGAGCACTGACTTTTTGGTTGACTAATGTTTGAACATCTTTGATCAACGAATGCTGGAAAAGCCAAACAGTCAAGACTGGAGAGAGGACAAGAGAAGGAGACCACAAAGTGGGCGTCTTTGGTTGGGATAACCTACACATATTGTACCAACTGGCTTTGCAGGTGTGTCCCTGTATTCTCAATCATTAATTGCTGTGCTGGTGGTGACAGGCTAGCAGGATATATACACGTCTGTCACCTCCTCACCTGGCCAAAACAGGATTCTCTGAGCTTGTCATATTAAAAAAAAAAGCAAGCTGCTGCAGTGAAGGACACACAACCCTCAATGCCAAAGGGCAACACAGAGAGATGTACCGGGCATTCCTGTTGCTGATTGGCTCAGACCGGAATATGGCTTATTGCAGAATAAAGGGTTGGCGGCTGGGCTGGGGCCAGGACAACCCAGTAGAGAGGCAGACAGGAGACAGAAGCAGGAATGGAGTAGAGAGGTAAATGGAGAGAACCATGTGGTGGGGACACAGTGGCATGGAGTCGGGTTAAGTTAGATTGTGGCTGAGGGACTGCCCCAGCAAAAAGGCCAACAGCCCTATACTATACAGATGTCTCTGTGTCTTTATTATTAAACTTCAAGCGGGTCCCCTAAAAGCCTCTGCAATACCTTTTAGCTCATGGGGCCATCTAAGAAATAGAGTTATTATGTTCCTATTGCTGGAAGGGCCAATAGCAAAGGATGTCCCTCAGGGCACTTGATATACATTCTGTTCTCTCACCCAAGGGTGTCTAAAAAAAAAAAAAATCAATTGGCTCAGGAAGCCAAATGCCTGTAACACGGTGAGGCTGCTTGGGAAGGCAAGAGGCCAATCCCCAGGCTGAATCTCCATCCATCACGCAACCTTTTGTTCTTGCTGTGAGAAAGAGAAGCATAAATGGATCCACAATTCTACAGAAACACGAAGGAAAAATGTCCAGTTGCTTGTGCTCTACCTAGCAGGGAGCGTCTGTGGAACAGCTGGGCTTTCTGGGAGTGGCAGGGTAGAGATCCTCTGAGTTTCTTCTTCCACCAAAAGCTGTGGACGTTCTTTGCCGGGGGCCCACAGTACATTAAAGCTGTGCAGGTGCAGCAAGCATGTAAGGCCAAGCAGAAAAAGGAAGATTGGTGGATGACCAGGACTTTGTTCTTTTCCATATGTCACCTTCCCGAGGGGGCTGTACGACCTACCATGAGTACCACAACAACACGGAGACTATCTTTAAGGAGCAGAACACAGGGATCTTTGGAGGACGGGGCAGTCAGGGATGGGGAGGCCGTGTTTTATTAGCTAGAAGCTGCTCTTGAGATGGGCTGGGTGAGCAAGGTGTGGAATATAGGGCTTGCGGGGATCAGACCTTTGGTCCTGCCCCAGGTAGAATCAGAGGAATCCTACAGTGAAGTGATGAGATTTTCTACTACAAAGAGGTCCCAGTGTGTTGACCCACTGCCATTTAAACAGGAAGGCCACATAGACTACTGGGAGAACAGGCTCTGTCCCTCTGTTCAGGAGGGAGACATGACTGCCTGGGGGTTGTACGTTCTGTGTATTTTCTTACATTGCATAAACCACTTCCTCTGCCATCCCTGACTTTTAACCCCAAACAACCAGGGAAGGTGCATTTAGTTCCTGTATGTGGTTTAGTTTAAGGGTGGGACAAACCTGGCCAGGGAACAGACATGGCTTTACGCTCACCATTCTGACTATCCCTTGCCCTTTGGTTCTTGGCATCTGGTTCCCCTTTGAGGGCTGAGGTGTGTGCTCAGTTTGTTTTCATAACCAAGAAACCCTCCATACTCCGTCTGTGGTGTGCCAGTATTCTTTTTTGTCGCCTGTTGCTGGCCTCTGCCCTGTCTGAGCGGTTCATTTGGCTGACCTTTGTCGACAGAAAGCCCTCGGACTTGCCTCAGGTGGATCAAGACTGTCCCCACAATCCTCTCCACCCCCAAGTGGGGGAGTTTTGGAGGCTTTCATAAGAGTCCTTCACTGCATTAATTTTGTGCTTAAAAAAGAATGGGAGGATGTTTCTGTAGGAATGTGTTTTATGACATCTGAGACCTTTGAGAGGTGGGACAAAGGGACAGCAAAACACACATTATAATTTATTCATTTCATCTACTGCATTTGAATAATGGCATGTCTGTGTGAGGCTCCAAGCTCAGAAACACAGAGCCAGAGTGCCTAGCACAGCAGCCACGTGAGTGTTCCGTGTCTCACGAATCCAACAGCATGCCCCACGAGGCTTAAGGACAAAGGAGGATAGCCTGTCCAGGCAGATGCTACCATGAGAGCTCTAGGCTGAATCTCTCAGGAAGCTGCTCAGACGTTCGTTAACTATATGTTTAAACAGGGATCTTCAGGCACAGACAGATGTGACTTTACTGTGGATCCTTGCAGATACCTGGTGTGTCACTGCAGGTGCCCAAACCTGGAGTTAGGCCTGAGGTAGGAGGATCTTATTTGAGCTATGCATGATTTGCTGGTTGCCTTGTTCTGGGTCAGGGAAATGCTTGGCAGGCCTGTTCTACACCAATCTTTCTCAGAACCTGACGTCTGCCACCAGCAGCTCTTCCTGTGTGGTGCCAGCATTGGCTTGGTTTTGCTGTGAAGGGACTTCCTTTATGGTACCTGGGGCAGATGCTGCCACGGCCACAGGAGGCCTCTGAGTCTTCCCTGTGGTGAAGAGCTGAGGCTGGCTGGCAAGACAGAGTCACTGCCCCACCATTATGCTGGTTCACCAAGTTGGTCAGCTAAAAAAATTCCTTAAAATACTCGCAGAGCATGTTTTTATTTTTTTATTGTTTTTGGAGAGATAAATATTCTAAATCATTGACGGCATAAAAGAAAGGTCTACGGCTTTTACAAAATTGGCTAAACTACATGTCTTTTAAAATAATATTTAAAAGGCTAGAAATTATGGTTACAAAAATATCCCTGCTAATAGTTTACTGTCTGGTTTGAGTGAGTTTAGCTTTAAGGTGTGGTAGCTCTGGAAATTTATTGTGAGTCACTACATAATAACTGGCTGCACCATCAGGCATCAGCCCACACACAATTTTCCAGCCCTGAACTTTCAGTGTTTCCTACAAAATGAAAATAATATAGTCTTGCGTTTTATTCTAGGGATGGGGTGGTTGGTCCCACTTTAGACTTTGCTGAAGACTTGTGAATTTGATGTTTCCTACCAAATTAAGATGTATTGAGGAAGTATCTAGTTTTCAGTTGGCAACACAAACGTCCTGTAAGAGAAAACCTGTGCAAATGCAGTCTAGTGTCTGGACGTTGATTGCCTCTTCTGTGGGTTGTTGCTTGACCTGGACCATCATCCCTCCGAATGGCCAGCTCAGCTTTTGGAGTCATAATTACACACCGGAAGAAAGGCTAACCCAGAAAACACAGATGGTTCTCTCTCTGCGTGTTTTATTTTTTTCCTTTCTTTTCCTTGCTTTCTGCCCTCTTTCTGGAGGTAGCAAACCCTGGATGTTCTTTCTCCTACACCAAATCAAAGATACCATTGTGCAGGAGTAGAAAAAGAAGCTCTTTTTTCTGTGTGTTCTAGAATCGATCTTAAATTTGAATGGCTGTTCAAATTATACATGGACTAACCCTGTGTCTCAGTTACTTTTATTACTGCTGTGACAAATCATCATGAGCAAAGAAAGTGTTTAATTGGATTTATAGTTTCAGAGGGTTAGAATCTATGGTGGTGGAGCAAGGCATGGTGGTAGGTGGTTGGAGAAGCAGCTGAGCATTCACGTCTTGATCCATAAGCAGGAGGCAGAGAGAAAGCATATTGGGAATGGCATAAGGATTTTGAAACCTCAAATCCCACCTCCAGCGATACACCTCTTCCAACCAGGCCACACCTCCTAATCTATGGGGGTCATTCTCATTCAAACCACCACAGCATGGAAAGGCTCCTGTTTTCCTGAGAGCCTTGTTTTACTGTGGGTTCTTTCTCTAGTCTGAAGCTTTGCTCCAGCTGTAATATATCCTTATCTCATCAAACCCATCTTAGCCTCCGGGCTTCGGCTAGAATTCCCCCTTCCTTGATGTACCTGCTTCCCTCTGATCTTCCTTCTGCAAGATCCCCATGGCATTTGACCTATACATCTGTTTTAGATGTTCATTCAATACTTTTTAAACTTACTATCTTTGCACATGTTAAATGTCACCTTTTCAACTGGTATATATACTAACCGAAGTGAGGGAAAAAAATCTCTCCCCTCAGTTTCGAAATTTGCTATGGTTTGGGTCATAAATGTGCCCAAAGGCCAATGACTTAGCAGCTTGGTCTTCTGGAATGTACTTTGAGTGGTGATGAAGCTAAAAGAGGTAGAGCCTAGTGGCATGTTTTCAAATCATTAGGGGAGATGATGCTTTCATAGAGAGTTGAGGATCCACCCATCTCATCTTTGATCCTTGGCCAGGAAGTGAACAGTTTTGCCCTGTCATGTACTCATCCTCTTACCACAGACTCAAAACAAACAAACAAACAAACAAACAAGCAAACCAACCAAGGAGAAAGACTATTCATGATAGAATCCACCAAAGCACTGTTTCTGTCTGTTGATTATCTCAGGTGTTTGTTATAGTGTTGGGAGGTTGAATAGCACAGACTCTCATAGTCTACCACATAGTTAGCAGTGTATCTGATGGCTTCTTAAGACATTACATGCAGTTATTACTCTCATTTAGGGCAAAGCATTCATAATACACAACATTTTTCACCTCCATTGTCTTATTGAATCTTCTCAAGGAACTATTCCTAGAGGTAGAACTAAGCCAAAAATAATGCCCCCTCCCCCGTGTGTCCCCAAGGAAGAAATGGCAGAACTGAAATCATTCTGACCCCCAATACTATTCCTTTGCAATGCAACATTTTAAATAGAAAGTAGAGTGTTAGAGAAAGTCAGGAAACAGACTCCTTCATTACAGCATGGAGACCTGCTTAGGAAGTCAAGTCCTCAAGAAGCCTGGAGCTGTGGAAAGTGCCTACAGGGAACAACTTTGCACGCTGTCGGCGAGTTTTTGCCAGCTGCATGGTTGCATAGCCCAGATAGTGCATAGAGTGGCAGTCTTCCAAAGCTCTCTACCTAGTTATCTCAATTATGTCCTTGTCATGCTAAATTATAACATGGGGTCCTGGCAGCCATGGCCAGGCAGAGTGCCTTGAAAGCCATCTTTTATTTTCTCTTGTCTGTGACTCTACTTGATGGGTGTGTACTTCCTGCACTGCTACATGGCAAGTTTTCCTCCTAACAGAGCTTGCCAGGGACAGAAAGGGCAGTGAAGAGCATCTTGCTCCGGGGGATGAGAAGGCAGCCATGTACTACTGACCGGGGCTGTGAGGTCCTTTCTTTCAGCTCGTCAGGAATGAGGAGTCTTCATATGTGTGTACACACAGCACCACCAAAACCATAAAATGAGCTGCTGTGTTGTCACTTCGTGCAGTAGTCAGAACCGCTTGTCCAGATGGAATCTCCATGACTATACAGTGATCAATCTTGGCATCTAGTAGAGGAGCATTGCAACAGAAGGACGGACTTGGCCAACACACTCTAGTGGGTTTAGATCATTTTCCTTTGTTAGTCAATAAACCAGTGTTTTGGGGTGGGGGTGTATGTGAAAAAAATTCACTCACACACGGCAAGGTTTCTCAGTGTCAAATGTCTGTCACAAATTTTGCTTGTGGTCACCTCGGAAGCCTACAATTTCAAAAAAATGGAGCAATTATCTCAACCAAAGTGCTATTGAGTGCACTTTCCAGTGGTTGGTCCTCAGGCTCCTTTCCCAACAATGTTTTCCTCATGCAGAGAGCCCAGAGGACCCTGTGAGTGGCTCTGAAGCCAAGAAATCAACTCCTTGGAAAATGTGCATGGTGTAATGCAGTTACCGGGAACACTCAAGATATGGCTTCCCAGGCCTATGATGATCCTGATACCCTGCAAACTTCCAAGCTGATGGTAACCATGGCAGCCAGACTCCTCCAGGGTCTTGAACCCTGCCTGTAAGACTGAAGCTTTCAAATTTAGATTCGATTTCTTACTTTTTAGGAGGTGGCACCTGGCCAACTCCCAGCTACAGTAGGCTATGCCTTTACTACTTATTTTAATGTGTTGTCAAGGATAATGCTATTTTGAACTGTTTGGTAGAGAAACATTATGCCCTTCACTCTAAAGCAAATTCCCGAGGGAAATGCTTTTTCGATATCTTTTTAGATAAACACTTACCAGATTTTTATTGGGGGTGAATGGACAAAGGAATTGATGTGCCTTCCATTGGATTGTGTTGCATGGGTGACTGTGGTTCAGTCCTGTGTGCACACATAACCCAGAAGAATGATTAGAGTGACTTTGGACAAGGAATCTCTTTAGAATTTTTGGGAAAATTTTCAAGACAAATTCTTAGCCAGCCTGTGTGCATGTATAGGCTATGTAGGATCTTACTACTGCACTGCAGTAAGGTGACCCATCACTCATTCAAACTTGTAGATGGTTCCACCATTCCCCCAAGGTATTTTCTTCATGAAACACCTTTCTATGACTCTATTTGGAACCTTAAAGTGCTTCCATAATAAAACACCTAGTCCTTCAGAGGCTGAGTGTTCTCAGATAGTACAGGAGATGCAGGAGGGAGAGGGGGGTGTTTCTTGGTATTATTTAGGCTGCAGGTAGGTGGAAATTTTACTCTGGAGATTTTACATTGGTTATCTTCATGGTTCTGAATTCTCAACAACCAGAAGCAAAACTGAAACACTGAATATATTGGGGGAAGTTTCTCAATTCCTTTCCATACAGTGGCCACTCCTCCCCCAGGTAAGAGCATTTTTCCCAGCCCCCATCAAAAACATGTGTTCATATCACCATCTCTCTGGACAGGCAAGATGTCTCCAAGGTTGACTACCACTACAACTGATTCCAACAACAGGAAGCACAGCATTAGGTGGCATTTGCAAAGTGAATACAGACCAAAGCAAAGAAGTCCAAGGCAATTTTGCACATTAATTCCCTTCTGCGGGTCATCATTTACGAGGAGTCACTTTAGTGATGCAGAATTCATAGTAGTTAAGATAAAGAACCAGTACTTCCCAGTAGTTAAGATAGAGAGCCAAGCTAGATCTCCATCAGTAGATGGGTGGATAAAGAAAACGTGGTACATAAACACAATGGGATTTTAGTCCATTTAGAAATTTAGAAGAATAAAATTATGACATTCTTAGAAAAATGGATAGAACTGGAGATTACTATGTTAAATGAAATAACTTAGAGTTGGAAAGCCAAATGCCATGTTTTTGTCATATTCAAAATGCAGATTTTTAACATATGTTTATATGCATGAAGATATGAAGGGGGTATGAGATGGATGGAAGAAGTCTACAAGGAAGGTAGCAGGGAAAAACAGCTGGTTTTGGGATGTGTATATCATGAAAGCAGAAGGTGAGCTCTTCGCTGGGAGGAAGATGGACCAGGAAGAGGTGAGGGGACAACATGGAGGGCAATGAAGAGAATAAATAAGAACAACGTGTTAAGGATAAATAGGCATAAACATTTCATAATGAAACACATTTCTTGCATATTGGCTAAAATATAATTAAAAAAGAAAATCCAGAAGTAAAAAAAGAACTAAGTAGGAGCCTGGTTACATGAGGCTAAGAAAACTCTGCTGGTAGCTGTGGGGATGGTGATGCAGAAAAGGTAATGAGAAAGTTGGCCAGGGCGGTCCTGGGATCTGAAGGTTGGGAAATAAATACCTCTGGAGTTTGATTTTATCTCTACAACTTTTGCATATGACCCACGGAACTTGTTCTGAATACTATGGCAGAAAAGCCATTACCTTGAATTACAGAACATAGAATCCATCATAAGTATTTCACATGGAGGGCTGGGGTTGTAGCTCAGTCCTGGAGTGCTTGCGTAGCAAGAGTAAGACTCTGTTTAAAACCCTGACATAACCAACCCTAGACTTTGGGTAGAATGGCATAAAATCTCCAAAAGGAGCAACACTGGCTCCTGGGGTGATTGATGAAAGGGAGACATCGTTTTAGTTCAATGTGTCTGGAAGATCCTTGGGTGAATAGAAGGAAGGTAGGAGTTGACTTCGGTGCCAGGTGTAGGTTCTCCACCAATGTCAATATATGTTTATACTTAGGTATTTCCTTTGTTACCAGAAATACAAACTCCACAAGACAAGCTAAGTGGAAGAAGATTTGGGGCAAGACTGTAACTGCTTATTGCATGTACCTCGAGACAAAGTATAGGCAGGCTACTGAGCCTGAACCTGGACATACGGGAACCATGGTTACAGAGACCATGCTGTCTGCTCCTTGTCTCTCTTCTCTTACTATATCCTTTGCTCAGATGGGTTCATTCTCATCCCCATTATGGAGTGCCGCGCCACAGTTTCAGTCTGACATGCTACTACTGTTCAGTCTGGCTCCCCTTGAACTTGCCTCTGAATTCCTTACCAATGAACTATGCTCTAAGTTAGGAGAAAGAATTGGTTTGACTCGCCTCTGGTTTTCCTTCGGTCCTGTGTGTAGACCTGGAGCTGTCAGCCACAGGGTCAGGGCCACATGAGTATGAGGGGACAGATTCTGTAAGAATTTGTGTAACAGAAGGCAAAATTAGAAGGCTTATTTTTGGCATTTTGGGCTCTGTTGCTTTCTTGAGTCCATCTGTTCTTGTATGCTCAAAGTTCAGCTGTTGTCTTTCTTTTTGCCATTTTAGTTTATTCTCAGACCTTAAGAGTTTTTAAAAACTGCCTTCCGTGGGTGAGTAAGATGGAAGATGAGGAGGTCGCTGAGAGCTGGGAGGAGGTGGCCCATTGTGATTCAAGGTGGTAGCCTTCCCATGGGGAGGCCCCCTCCACAGATCGCATCCTCAGGAGGTCTACCAGCAATGGGTGTGGTGAGCAGCCCGAACTCCACCAGCCTGCCAGCCTTTCCAGTCAAGTCCCTAGCACAGCAGGAAGCAGAGTACGCAGAGGCCGGATCCTGGGCAGTGCCAGGCCTGAGGAGGAACAGGAGAAACCCATCATAGGACAGAACAATCCAGATCTCCCAACCAAGGACAGCAGGCAGCCAGGTAATGTGATCAGATAGCCTTTGGGTCATGACGGGTCACAAGGCTTCAGATAAATGCGGACAAGAAATGATGCCTCTGCCATCCCCCACCCCTTCCCCTCCTCCTTCACTATCCCCACTCCCACCATGGCCTCCTGAATTGTCTGCCATGGCAGACATCTGGACTTGAGCAGTTAATGCATTTGCACTGTGGTCCCCCTTGCTCTGCCCACTGTGACCTTGAACCTCAAGCATTGTGACCTCTGCGGTCCCCACTGTGACTGGTATGTCAACAAGGGCTGTCCCAAGTCAATCAAAAGGGAAAGAGTGGGGATTAGGGGAAGATTGAGGGAACCTACCAAGGACTCAGAGTGGGAGGGCAGATAGTGCCACTTGGCCACTTGGGGTAAAGCCAGTGCCAGCAATAACAGTTTATCATGTTCATTAATTTGGGATTTCAAAACACAAATGAGAACTCCCCCAAGTCCCCACCCCCAAGTGCATGCCACCATCACTTAAAAGTAAGATCCATGGAGGAGAGGGGCAGAGGGGGGAACCTGCCCTCCACAGGCTAGTCTTCTGTGACAGATGCATTTCTGTATATGTATGGACGCATACGTACATTTTCTTAAGCAGACAATTTAGAATTAATTTCCAGTGTCATGTTCTATCTTCCACGGTGTGTCATCCTTACAACCTGGAGCTCTGTGATCCAGACCGAGGATGAATGAGAATCAGTCGCTTTATACATCCTGGTGAAATATACACTCCTGGCTGCGACAGTGGGTGTGATTCAGTCTTTATTTTGAAATATGCTGCAGTGTCTTCAGAAATGCACTAGTAAGACATGATTTCAAAGAAAATGCAAATTGCCTTCCCAGGAATATGTTGAGGAGCCTGGAGGGCTGGGGAAGGGGGGGGCGATGCGGGCGATGCGGAGTGAACAAACTTGGGCACATGGACTTGACTGGCTGAATTCTATCAGCCTACATTGGAGTCTGGATCCATATTGAAGCCCCGGGTGCTTGATTTAATATCCATTTCTACCACCTTCTGTATCTTTATTAGCCCTGAAATTTGCTGAAGCATTAATATGCTTGAGCTGTCTCCCAGGTGGAGTCACAGCTTGGTCCCTATAAATTATTAATCTTGGGGAACAGAAGCTTGCTTCAAATATTAATTTGAGTCAACTTTGCCAGCTTGCAGAGTAACTTATATGAGTGGAATGTTGCTTACTACCCAATGTGAATAAGAGGCAACAATGCAATACATACCTTGTCTGGAAAGTCCCTGCTTTTTCCAGCTCTGCATGCGTCTCTGAGAGGCAGAACATCAGCTAGAACCCAGTGCTCACAGCCAGCATTCTCTGCTCTGATGCTCTCTTCACCAACAGCATGGCGTTGGACTATTTAATCCATCACCCTGGTGTCCTAAGATATAAATGGCGATGATAAGAATCCCAAATCCAGGGAGTAAATGGATTCCTTTTACAGACAAGAATATCAAGGCTCAGCATAGGAAATGTATCACTAGGTTAATGAGGTCTACATCCAAATCTCAAACTTTTGTCTCCAGATCCAATGCTGCTCTCCAAATGTCTACTCTGCCAACGCCTTGGTGTGGGATTAGGACTCTTTGTTACTAACAAGGCCCCAAGGCAAGATTTGGAAATGGTGGTGCTCACCTTGCAGTTCTGGAGCCTTCTGGTCATGTCTTCTACTGTGCCTCTGTGCATGCTTGTTATCCACGCCTCTCCTTTCCAAGGCTTCCCAGGCTCTCAATGTGCCTGGTCCCTTTGTTGAAGGTTTCTTCTTGGTGACCCAGCCTTTGCCTTTAAACAGATGTTATCTTTGTCCCAGGCTATCGCTGCCTTCTGATCTTTAGTCATTGCTTTAAAATCTCTCCCTCCTTTGACTCTCTGTCTGTCTGTCTGTCATTGTCTCTATGTACTCTTCTTTCCTCCATTTTTTATTTTATTTTATTTTTTTAAGAGTTACTTTATTTTTTTCAGTTTCTTGGGGTATGTTATCTTAGCACATAAGCTAATTAGACTATTTACTCTCTATGTTGTTTTGTCCTCCACTTATTTTTAGAGATGGATCTTCTTATTGTAGCCCAGGCTACCCTTCAGCTTATATTCTCTTGTCTCAATCTCCAGAATGCTCGGATTACAGGTGTGTTGCCCCACACTCAGTTTCACTGTTGCCTCTGATTCCTTAGCAATTCTACTTTATTAAGAATTTATTAAAGGAGAGTGCTTCTCTTATAACCCAACTACCTAAATAGTAGGGAAAGGAGATTTAGGAGAAGAAGAATGAAACCTTCTGGGTGTCAGTTTCACGGGGCAAATCCCCTGGTGTAATTCTCAGGAGTCTAGCAGATCCTCCATCAGACAGAAGAGGCCGCCCCGTCAGTGGACTGAACCTGGAGGAATCTACCAAGCTCGCTGCCAGCCCACAACCAACTCGTCCAACCAGGCACCTGTGGGTGGGCAGGAACCGCTGATCTCTCTCACTCCCTCATCCCGGCTCCCTCCTCCTAATTGATGGTCCTTTTTGCAATACAATACCCCAGGCTGAGTTGCTGGAACCTGTCTTTTGTCTTGGGCTGAAACTTCCTCTCTCTGAGTTTATCTAAGATCTTTATCAGTTTGTAGAGACAGTCTCAGTGGGGTCATGCCAACCCAAGACTGCTTTCCCCTTGGGCCCATCCTGAGGCAAGGTCACTTTCTCTTCACATTTCACTTTTTCTTTTCCTTTGATTTTTACAGGATGACACATTTGTCATGATAACCGTAGTATGCTTGTTTTCAGACTTCTTCAATGCTGTTTCCATTAAACTCCTAAAATTTATTGCAGATGAAATGACTGCTATGTATTTGACTGGATATATTTTAATCTAAAACACTCATGTGAAGCCAACCCTCCTAATGGCTGCCCATGGCTGTTGAACTGTAGAGGGTCTCCTCATTAAAACACCATTCTAGGACGCCCATTGTCTTCATTTGGTAATGCCTGGAGCTGCACTCTGAGTCGTAGTCAGTTTCCTACGAGGCCAAATGATGGTTCAAGAAACAATATTCCGTTGGAAAAGCCTCTTGATTTCTGCTGTTATCTGAGTTAAAGTCAGATGCATTAATCTCTTATGTGATGACAAATTGATTCAAGGACTTTGGCTCACATGCTATTGCTGGAGGAGCCAAGCCTAAATTAGATGCAAAAAAAAATGAACAGTTGTGTATGCTGCTGTGGTCTGAGTAAATGACACTGTGGAGTACCAAATTGATTGCATACCCAGGAGAGAAGAGATAATTGGGTGAATGAAATTTGTAGCTGGTTATATACGCACAAATGTGGATTTTTTTTTTTTTTTTTTTTTTTTTTTTTTTTTTTTTTGCTTAAGAGGCACATAATTATTCTAGGTCCAGTGGAGATTTTCTTGCATAATAAGAACTGAATATGTTTTGAATAATTTTGTTCTCCCTTTATTCTGTTATTATGAAACACTTCTCGCAAGTGTCACACTTCCAAAGATAAGCATTGACAAACCTTCTAAAATAAACTTCTTTTCTTAGTTATGTATAATTTTTTTCATTTTTCAGAATACATTAATTTAATATTTTGTGGGCTCTAGAGATCTTAAGGAAATGCTAATTTTAAGATAGTTTGTTGGAAAGATTAATGAGAAAAAAACTTAAAGCCGAAGTTAACTCCCATTAACTGACTTTAAACAACTAAGTCAGTTTAGCGAAGTGGCATTTTTCTCACCTATAAGATAAAATTCTAGTTGTCTCACTGAGTTATTGAGTTGATGGCTGCTCATGCATGTCCAGGGGGTGTCTGGTCAAACTTAAAGCCAAGTAGAAACAGATATATGTTGATGAAAAGAAATAGCTAGACGCTTAACATTGATGGAATCCCGTGAGTGCACTTCCACTGGGACTCAAAGGGAGTAGGCTAGAACTTGGGAAATTTAGTGGTGATGACATTGTGACATGGCATTTACATATCTAGAGAACAGATGATAGTCTGGCCTTTATCACTTGGTAGTAAGTCGTGCCTGTGATGTCTAGTTAACATGTCAAAGCCAGAGTGGAATTCTGGGACTTCCTGAGGCAGATGACTCATAGCCTAGTCCTACCTAAGTGTATTTACAGAACATTTCAGTCATTTGAAAACACAACTCAAGACCCAACACTTTTGGAAAAAGCTGTGCATGTTATCTCTGTCTTGGTGGGAACACTTATGAGTGCCTATGGGATAATTGTTGCTGTCTAATATGTAGATTAACTTTTAAGTAGCTGTCTATTTAGAAATGAATTAATTAAATGAGTTCAGTTCTTTTGTTTCATTTGCTACATTTCAAGTGTTTAACAGCCACAAGTGGATTATGACATCCATATTGGAATGTGATATTGCATAAGTGTATTTATTCTCTATCTGTCTCTGTCTCTGTCTCTGTCTCTCTCTCCCATTACTGAAAAAAGTTCCTTTCCTTACTGTTCATAACTTATTTAGTAGTTTTCTTAGTATGACATTTAGATGTCTGGTTGCATTTTTTCATATGTAAAATTTTCTTCTTACTTCATATGGCAATGTATACCACTAATATATATAATAAAATAATATCTATTAGGACAGTTATGCATAAAGTAAGCAATCATGGATTCACACATTGGGGTCATAAGATGTGAGTGGTTGGGGAAATAGTTGGGCCAGGCAAATGAAGTTATGTGGCCCAGTGACATTAAGTTTGAAGGGCAGGGACGACAGTAGCCTCTCAGGGATGGTTGAACCATCATCTTACATTCATATGTTATGACTACAGACGTTAACTACCATTCAATAGCAGGCTATACCTGTAGGGTTTCTATGAACTATTCCTACTTCTCACTTTGGGTAACATGTTTTTTCCAGGTCATCTGAGTGCGTCTGCACCAATCACAGGGCAGATGAGGCAGACAACAAACTGAAATCCCGATGCAGCTTAGACAACAAAGCGGCATGACATGAGAAGCCTTTAAAAATCTCTGTGCTTTGTGGCTTTCCTAAAGTATATTCGTTCTCTACATGGGCCTCTTCTTCGGGAGTCAGAGCCCTCTTCACGGCCTCTGAAGTTCCATCTGTCTCAAGAGGCAAAGATGTGGATGCACCAGCTGAAGATTCTTCTTTAGGTTTTCCGTTAGATCTGCTGCAGATGGTCCAGTGGTCCAGGGTGGGTAGCCTTTCACCACCCAGCCACCTGCAGTGACCCTGAGCCCTTTCCATGGCTCCACATCTTCCTCAGTGCCTACATCTGAGTACAGACTCCTCAGGGAGACACCAATAACACCCGCTCCACTCTGTACAGGCTCATGAAAAGTCTCCATCCTCTCAAAGAACCCATAACCCTGAGTGGGTGAAATCCCAGCTTTACCCATGAGGCGACAGTGCTGTGCTGAGTCCAGATTGCAGGTTCCTCATTAGAGGAACAGTTCTGAGGGAAGCTGCTTATGCAGAGGAGGCCAAGATATCTACTGGATTTGAAACAATGATCAACATATAATTTCTTTTTTTTTCTCTTTCCAACATATAATTTCTGAAAGCTCTGTTAGACCCTGTAGGGGAAGGCTCTAAGACTGCCTCACTAACAAACGTATTTAACTTTACACACTACATTAATTTTTTTTTTTGTCACTGTGAAACAATATCTGGTAGAAGAAACTCAAGAGAGGAGGCGATTTCTTTTGATTCATGGTTTCAGAGACTCTCAGTGCCTCATGGTAGCAGAGGCGTGGTGGCGGGAGCTTGTGGGAGCTTGTGACAAGTTGCAGAGGAAACTGGCTGGAAGCAAGAAGCAGGCGCGTCCTCTGAGGCCTGCCCCAGTGACGTATTTCCGTCAAGCAGACCTTGCCTCGTTAACGCTCTGTATCCCCCGGAAACAAGTGTTCTTCAACACATTTGTGTCTCAGTGACTTCAGTGCTTTGCAGGATCACCATTCGGTAGCACGAAGTTTGGAGACTACAGCGTGGAATCCTGGGAGAGATGACTCCTCCCCCTGGGATCTTGTACTAGGCGTCCTCTGAGCAGCCCGGCTCTCCAGTTCCCGCCGGTGCTATTTCCAGAGTCGTAATTCCCCGAGTGCCTGTCAGTGTTGAGGTATTAATTATTCTGATAGGATGGGCCTGTGGGCGGGCCTAGGCGAGGTGGTCTAGATCTACACTAACCTAGGTGGGAAGACTTGTCCAGCCAGCGTGAGTGCCATTGGTCCATAGATGGAATAAAAAAGGCAAAAGCAAGGTGAGCACCAGCGTTCATCTCTGCTTCCGGACCGTAGATGCGATGTGGCCTTCGGCTCCTGACACCATGACATCCCTGCCACGGTGAATGATGCCCTTGAACCGTGAACCAGAAATAAACCCTTACTTTTTAAAAGTTGCTTTTGTAGGATATTTTATCTTACCAGAAAAAGTAATTAAGACATCAACTGTCTATTATAGGTAGACCCGTTTTGGAGATGGCGGGAATAAATAGCTCAACATGGTATTGCTTAGGAAGAAAATGGCATCAGAGGGAGTCCTGTGACTTCCCAGATGTCTCCCAGTTAACAAGGCGGCCCTTGTTCCTACGATCCATTTCTTTCTTTCTTTCTTTTTTTTTTGTTGTGGAGAGATGGTAAAGAAAGAGATGCTGAGTGGTTGGTGCACCATGGAGAGAGGTGGAACAGGAGACAGGAAGGCTATGGAGGAACAGGCTGATGTGATTGGCCTGCACTGCCACCTGATGCCATGGTGATTGATGTCTGGGCCCTTGCTGCTGCTGCTCCATTTCTTATTAAGGCTGTCGGTTTATCTTTTATTTATTTATTTATTTATTTATTTATTTATTTATTTATTTTTTCAAATTTGAAAAGCATAGCACTAGTTAGTGGGCTAGACTTATGTCTGTGGTAACACAGAGCTTTGTCATGAGGAGGGTGAGATCTTGCCCACTTTGGTGGGGATGGGATCGGCATGTGCATATCCTGTGTTTCTTCACAGGGCGTGTTTCTATATGCTCTGTCTGGATAGAGCGGGAGGCAGTGAGTACAGGATGTGTCAGAGCCTTCCTGCTACTTCACAGGAAAACCTCTGACGACTTTCAGCAACCACCCAGTAACATCTGCACGGCGCTGAGTCTGCTCTGTGACCTACTTGAGAGCCTTCTATTACATAGTCTAGCTACATCTATCCGCTGCTCCTCCTCTGTGACTGTCTTCCTGTCTCATTAGTTTTTTTAAAAACTCTTGCCGCATAAAAGTAAACGAACATCGCAACTTACATAGTAGAAGAAAAGCTTCGTCCTTACCCGTTAACAGAAGGCTTGCCACGGGCTTGAAGCATTTAGTCCAGAGACTTAGGTTAGAGATGCATTTCTGAGTCCACCCTATAGAGGGGAAAGGTGACACAGGTAGGTGTTCTGCTGGCTGCCAAGGGGACATGAGTTCTCCTTCTGGGTAATGCCCCCAGAAGAAACTGTCCTGTTAGGGCTGCTGTGATCTGAAATGCATGTACATCTGGCACCTTTGCTGGGGTATCTGTTGGGAAAGCCCCATTACTCATCTTCATTATGCGGGGGCTTCTGGGAACTACTGCACAGCCCTGCATGTCTCTGCTAATGAAAACACGGAAGCCACAGGGTTATGGTCACACATGCCTCATCTTGCTGACCCTCGGGGCTGTAAGAGTCACACAGAGGGAAATGAGTGGTGGAGGCTACTACTCTGAAAAGTCTGAGTTTTGAGATGTGGGAAATGCCATGTTCACCATATCTTTTGGGGGGCAGTTTTGAACTTTAGAGACGGTGCTCGAGTTAGGCTGGAAAAGCCCTCCCACTTGGTTCTGATAAGCACTGTGGTTAGAGCCACTGTGTTGGTATTGATATCTGCTTTAGTGAGGGTTTTATTGCTGTGAAGAGACCATGGCCACAGCAACTCTTATCAAGGAAGACATTAAATTGGGGCTGGCTTACAGCTCAGAGGGTTAGTCCCTTGTCTTCTTGTTGGGAAGCAAGGTGGCCTGCAGGCAAACGTGGCGCTGGAGAAGGAGCTGAGAGTTCTACACCTGGTTCGGCAGGCACCAGGGAGACACTGAGACACACTCTCTCCAACAAAGCTACACCTGCTCTAACAAGGCCACACCTCCTAATAGCGCCACTGCTATGGGGCTGTGGGGGGCCATTTTCAAACCACCACATGGCCTCATTCCTTTGCCCAGGATGGTACAAGCTCAAGGGACATCAGTACAATTTATCACCGGAAAGAACAGTGCACGTATTTTTTTTTGTTGTTGTTGTTTTGAGCTCATTGAATTCAAAATTTCCTTATCTCTACATGGGATCTGGTGGGAACGTTTACTGAACAACACTGCATAAGAGAAAAATGTTTGCTGTTTTTCCCTTTATCTGCTCTTAGAGTCTCTTCTAGAGACTTAAATCACCTACATCATGCCTTCTCCTGGGGAGTTGTAGGCATCATGGCCAATATTAGTGCAAGACCTGGAATACCTGCTAGACCCCTTGCTCACTTCTCATCGCTTTCCTGATCCACTGGGATGGTGTAACTGTCTGTGGAGCTCATTGTCCTGAGTGGGTTTGCACAACAGAACCCTACCTGATGTTGCCCGGATTAAGAGCAGTGAGTGTGAGGTTCTTCTAACAGAAGCTTATCCATCAGTCATCTAAGACGTGGGCTATTTATCTTTAGGGACCTCTTTTCTCCACTTGTACAATGAAATTGCTGGTACAAGGGTAAATTAAGCAGGAGTTACTAAGACAACGGACTTACGATTGTTTTATTCTATTTATCCACTATGAAACTTGATATCATTTGACCACTTTCTTCTTAAAATGCTCACTGTGTTGGCTTTCAGGCCGTCATTTCCATGTTAGCTCAATAAACATTGCTCTGGGGATTTCGAATGTGCACAAAGCTCTTTGTCATTGAGGCTCTTGTAAGGTATGGAAATATAGTCTAATATTTCCCTCCTCTGAACGCTCCTTCCTTCTTCTCTCTCCCTAATTTTGTTTTGAATCTATCAGTAATCCTTTCTAGCTTTTCTGTAAATCCTCCAAGGAAAATGATGCTCACCCCGGGTCTCAATCGCCATTTAATCGCTTTGCTTTCGTTCATGCTTGGACCTATACCCCTTGAGTTCCAGTTTGGATGCGTGGCTTCATACTTGTTATTATCTTTATTTGGCCATCCCTTGGGAACCTCCTGCTCAAACGGTTTGAAAGTGAATCCGCTTTCCTGTTACTTGTCTCCTATTAGCACCTGCTCTTTCTCTCCTGATGAAGGATTTAACCATCTCTTCAGCCAGCCGATTGGAAACTTCAGGGCCTTGTGCTTCCCTTCTTTCCGTCATCTCCCTGAGCACTCCCTTTTGGAACTCACCATGGAGTCACTGATGGTTCCAGGCCTTCCCACTGTTCCTGCTCCTCCGCTAAGCTGAAGTCAGTTTCTTTCTATCTCAGTGTCATCAGTTTGAACAGGTGCACCACCACCCATGTTTGTACCTGCCCAGGCTCAGAAGCACCTCAGTGTTTCTATTGACCAGGTGGCAGTCTTCAGATACATGTAGCCTGTGCCTGCCCATCCAGACTTATAGACTATGCTTCAGTCTCTTGGGAGAAAATCCTAGAAAGAAATGAAAGGGGAGGGCAGTCTCTAGCTTTCTAGATGGCTTTTCAGCGACAAGTGCATCAGAAGAATCATATCTTGAGTGGATATATGTGTTATGATAGCTCAACCAAATAAGCAAATTATTTTGCTTTCATATCCTCTTTTATTGGTGTGGTAAGGTGACAAAAATCTGTATATGTCTAGAAGATTCTTTTCAATAGTTTAAAATGAAAACCCCAAGTGGGGAGTCTTCAGTGTGTTATCACTTAACTGGCAGATTTTTCTTTGTAGAGATTGAATAGTGGTGACAGATATATATGACATCTTGGACCTTAGATCTCCAGGCAGTTTATACCTTCACTACGCACTTCAGACATCTCTGCCTCCAGTTTCTTCCTCTTTGATACACCCCCCTGACCCACTGCCAGCAGATCTAGCTATATTATTCTAGTAGCTGGAAAGATCTCATATCGAGGCAGGATGAAAAGAGAAGATTAAGGGCACAAGGGAAGCACCAGGAATTTTGTATCCCTGAGCCCGGCAGAAGTCTCTCACTTCTGCGAGTCAGGAATTCCAGGACAAGTAACAAAGTTTGCTGTGAAAACTGACTACATGGGGACACTATCCTTTCCCATACAGATATCTCAAGTGAGAACATTAAATAGCTATGAGCTGTACCTAAGCCTAAAGTGCATGTGACCTTGAGTTGGAACTCTTCTTCGCCTGGATGTAAATCTGTAATTGTTGTTGTTGTTGTAGTTGTTTGAATATTTCACAAGATTACAGACTTTTCTTAAAGAAAAACCACATATCTTACCTCTCCTGTGCTCTAATGGGGTAAGGATGCACAGGCCTTACCTCATCATCAGCCTGTACTTTGCCTCATGGACTGTGGAGCCACACTCTGATCTTATTTGCAAATAAAGCAAAACACTCCCCTCCACGTACACCCCAGAAGTTCCTTCAGAGATCATTGGAACAATATGACTGTCTTTAGAAGCTGTGTAATCAATACTTATATGGCTGTTGCTGACACATGTAGGCAATACGCTCTCTTGAGAGAAGCCCGCACCACACTTGGATGAACCCTCCTTTCTTTACCACTGCTCTTATTGGAGTAAGTGAAAGTCTTTCTTCACGAACTCTCTACAGCTGCCCAAACTGGCTCATCCTGTGATTCTTTTCTATCATCCCTAAGAGCCCCCTGTCTCAGATGAATGGAGGCCTCCCAAGGAACATCTTGGTCTGCTGTAGGTCTCACCGACTCTGACACTATGGCAGAGGCTCTCACACTCAGGGTAAGGTCACCTAGAGGTAGCACTCCAGTACCTGGGTCTCTAGGTCTGTGGCAGGACTGGGCTGGGAGATTTCCATTTTGTGTAGCTCCCAGGTGCTGTTGATGCTGCTGGCCCAAGGCCTGGAAGGACCATTGCCCCTTGACTCAGGTCTAACCTGCCACATGTTACTCAAAGCTCTCTTCCTGAGGCCGGGGAGCACATGTGCGCATCAGCTGGTGTTCTCTCACATCTGCCTTCCATCACATCTGAAGCTCACTATTCAGATTCAGTCAGGGCCCTTCTGACTCTGATAATAAAGAACTGTAGGGCCTGGGAACCCGGCAGAGCTATTTGGCTTTTAAGATACAGCCCAACGAACAAATTGTTTGGCAGAGGATATTTCTTTCACTTATCTTTTTCAAAGAGGTGCATTTCAGGATGTTTATCTGTGGAGATTAATTTCTAAGGCTGCTCAACTTAAGTGGTCAAACTTTTCCAGTAATCGGAACGATGATATTCTTTTGGGACCAACCAGTCACCGAGTTTGACGGGGTTTTCCATGTTTCTGGATTATCAGCTTGGCAATCGTCCCTACACAAAGCACAGAATTTATTATGAGTCAATGGAGTCATTATTAAGATAACTTTAAATATTTATAAGCTATTATAAATATATATGGTGCTGAAAAGTAAATTAAATTGTACCAAACTGATAAAATTCTCAATATTTACAGTTCAGGTCCCTAAATAATATAATAAGATATGCAAGATGTGATAACATGAACACACAGGGATCACAGGGAAGGTATATATATATTTTTATATGCTGGGGTTTGAACCCAGGGACTTTCATATATTGGGCAAGCATTCTACCACTGAGCTACACCTCCAGAGCTGAAAAATAAAGGAGGTAAGTTTGTGTTTTTTAATTACCAGAGGTACAATAATTTGTTGCAAAAGTGAAGGAGAAGCGATACAGACTTTTATACGGCCCATCCTTTTATAAAAGTAAGAAAACTTAAAGCTGAAAATGAAAGATAGGTTGGCTCACCCAAATGCTCATTAGCAATTGGGCACAACAGACAGACACAGCAGACCGGCCATGCATTTGTGGCTTATAAGGTACTCTAGTTTGGGGTCATAAGCATTTCCCAAAGGCCTTCGTGCTAAAGCCTTGGTGCCTAGCTTGGTCTTATTGGAAGGTGGTGGAAACTTCAAGATGTGGGGCTTAGAAGTAAGACCTGTGTCTTTGGCACATGCCCTGGAAGGAAGCGATCATGGAAACTCAGCCCATCTCTCTCATCTTTTATCCTGGCTATTAGGATAACAGTTCTGCCCACTACATGCTCCCCACCATGGGGTGGTAAGTTGCCCCTTCACAGCTCCCAAAGCAAAAGCACCAGCCAGCTATGGGCTGAAAACTCTAGTACTGTGAGTTGAAGTAAACCTTCTCTCTGTGTAAATTCATGTACCTCAGGCAGTTTGTTACAGCGACAGAAAGCTTATTAACATGTAAGGGCATGCTTTTGTTGTTTTAACCTGGTTTGAAGACAGAGGCAAACATTGTAAAGGAGACTCAAAGCCTTAGTCTTCATGCTAAAAGTGACTATTAGGTAAAAGGAAGATGGTATCTGCCCTCTGCCCTGGAGGCTCACAGGAGCAAGGCTTCCACAGGCTTCTCCCTCAAAAGGGCACACCTCTTTGCTTTGGTTATTCTTAATTGGCTTCCGGAAAGCCGTTCAGTCCATTCAATGGAGGATCAGACTTTCTCTGTCAAAGTGGAATTATAAGTGGTAAGTTCTAGAAAGTCTACTGAAGTCTGAGTGAATCTATTGAGCATAGTCAGCTTTTGTTCCAATACCTTTTGAAGTCTAAAGCTAAAAATTCAGTTGTCTAGATGAGCGTTGTAGGAAAGAGCCCTTTTCAAATTCTTTAACAATCTACATTTCTTTCTTGCACAAATTGTTTTAAAGAGTTTAATGGAAGGAGTTCATTGCTTTGCCGTGTTCACTGTGAAGTATCTCCATTCCTAACTACACATTTCACTGGAAGGCAGTAGGGTTATGATCGACTTAAGGAGCCCAATTTTCCTTGGATACTTCTTTAAGTGGTGGTGGGAGAGAGAAGGCTTATTCTTATAGCAGAAAATAGCCAAGCCTCCAGCTGGTAGCTTACAGGGCAGTTCTAAGCCTAGAATCCTGGTAACAGTGCTGTGCTTCAGAGCCCAAACATTGGACTTAACTTTTCCTTTCCTGGGTAACCTCTGTACTGTTGGCTTCTCTGTGAAAATGGAGTGGTTACCTAAGAGAACACAGCCCAGGGCTTCTCGTGGCTCTCAGTAATTATTCAATAAATCCTATTTTGTCTGGCACTGGGGATCTAACCCAGGGTGTTTTAGGCGACCCCTCTGTCACTGAGCTACATTTCCAGCCTTTGGTGTTTGAGACAGTGTTTTGCTCTGTAGCCCAGGTTGTCTTTGAACTTGCTATGTAGCCCAGGCTAGCCTTGACCTTGTCATGCTCCTGCTCCTGTCCCTCAAGTTTTGGGATTACAGATGTGCTTTACTATCCATGGCTTAAATATTGTTTTAATAAGCTGTAGACTGCATTGCCTATTTAATTTATATAAGACTTAGATGTTGAGTAACTATTCGTTTCTATACTATAAAACCATGAAGCTTCTTTCTCCCTTCCTTCCTTGCTGTCTGCGATATCATTAAATAAGAAGCAGCTATTCTTGGAAGGCGTTCACATCTAATGGGTATTTCTGAGCAATGTGAGTCTCCCTGGACCTCAGAGAGATAGATATATAGCATAGTAGGAACATAGCTGATAGGTCAGCATGCCTTAGAACCCACGAGCTAGTTCTCTGGAAATCCCCGTTATGACTACGAAGCCTTGCATGTCAAAAGGATTTTCCATGTTCTTCCTTCCGCACTTCTGTTCCCACCCTTCTGACTCCCTTAAGTATCTCTGTTTCTCACGTTCGCTTCAGAGACTTCAGTTTTGCTAAAGTCGGTGCCCAGATGGTTTGGATCAGCCCACAGTGAAGTTATTGGTTTCAGCCCTGAGCTCAGCACATGCCCATCTGGGACCCGACTCCATACTATTCACAGCTTTTCTTTTCTTTCTCTGGGGTGTGAGGTACCACCACAGCTTACTGTCATAGGTGCCACACATCTCAACCATCACCTGCCAGCAGATGCTGTATACCCACTGGCCTTCTTAAAGAGGTATAGCACTAGGATACCAATTGATAAAAACTAACTGGTTCATGGACCACATAGATGCTAATGTGTGTGTGTGTGTGTGTGTGTGTACCTACATATATACATATATATCCATACATATATACACATGTACATATATACATACACACACACACACATATATATATACATATATGTGTATGTGCATATATATTCCTTACTTTGTTGTATCAGGCCTTCACTGTTTGTTTTCTGTAGCTAAGATGCTGTGGCTTTTAAAAATACAGGATGTACTTTCAATATGGGAAAATGATTCTGTCTTGGAAAGACACCTTTGTACACTCCTTTGTGATGCCTCCCATTCCCAAGCTATTTTCGGCCCAAATAAATTGCTTTCGATTCTTAAGAGGCATTCGTTATTCTAATGTCTTTAAATGGAGGCTTCCTGAATCCAAGACAACCAAGAATAGAATCCACTCCTGATTTACTGTATCTTTTTTTGCATATGAATAAAATGGATAAGGCAGTTGCTGCAACCTTCCCTTATCTATTTATACACATGGGTCCCTTCCTTGAAAATGTGGGTCCTAGACTCATCTGCTGAAGGAAGAGCAAACAAAGCGAACCACTGTCGCTGACAACTGATTCCATAGCAGTGACACTTGGATGCTCAGCTGGTTCCGAGATGAATAGGTGTGTCTGTTTGGTGTGAGGGTTGATTCCCTGGATGCACCTCCTGAAGATCTCCTTTGGCCTCATGCTTCATCACAAGCTCTCCTCCAGAGGAGAGCTGGCCTCCCCTAGAACGTGGCAATGCCTTTTGGCTTTCACAGCTGGAGGTCGGAGGCCAGTGCTGCACTTTTAATTCCAGCATCTGGAAGGCAGAGGCAGGTGGCTCTCTGTGAGTTTAAGGCTAGTGTAGCTCCCTGCTATACACAGCACAGCCCTCCAGGCTGGAATTATGTAGCCCCAGATGCCGTTAGTACTAACACTGGGACTGCTGGATGCTCTTGGCTGGGCAGGGACAGCCTGGGAAAGGATCCCTCTGTGCTCATTTAAAATGTCTACCTGCAATGTCCAGTTAGGACTCTGGCCCAGCAGACCTCCAGTGATCTCTAATGGCTATGGGGACAAACTCCCTTGAAAATGTCACCACTTCTTCACTGAGACCTAAAGAGGATTCCATTGGGCTCCTTTCTAGGATCTGACAGGAGGTTTGGGGTGTGAATGCACTTTGGGAAGACCACAGGGTGATCTTTCTTTCAAAGACGGGACGAGACAGTTAGAATGTATTTGACAAGTGGCATGATGGTGATGGGCAAGCAGATGGACAGCGGAAGGCAGTGGGCGGGGCTTCGGGTCCCTGGAGGGTAACGGTGCCCCATTTCTTACTCATAATGTCTGTGTTTCATTGAAAGTAAAGGACGCCCATCAGAAAGGGATCTTCAGTAAATCAAGGAACAAAGAGGAAAATAATACAGATGTAGCAAAGGGTTAGTACTTCTTGAATGGGGGTGGGGAAGGGAATGGGCCATAAGGATTTACTGAGCTATTCTAGTTTCATGAATATTTGCAAGTATTTGTATCAAAATGGAAGCCCGCTAATAACGTGAGATGCCTATGGAGGTCATCAATAACATACGAGGCTTCTGTGGATTGGTGGAACTAGCTGCAAGCATTACCGAGAACACGGGCATTTTGAAGAAATGAAGGGACATAAGGTGTTATGGATGGAAAGACTCAATATTTCAGAGATGTCATCCCTCAGGAATAATCTAGACATTAGAAAATTCTGATGAAAATTGCAATAGCCTTTCTTAGACGTAGGCAAACAGACTAAAATTGACTGAAAAAAAGGCTTCTGGTGCTGGGAGTTTTTATATTGAGATTTACTGTAGTAAGATTGTGTGTGTGTGTGTGTGTGTGTGTGTGTGTGTGTGTGTGTGTGTGCTTGCATGTGCATTTATACAAATGAATATATTGGAAGGACACAGAACCTTGGAGAGAATTTCATCTGAGACCATGGAGACAGGAACAGAGTCCAATGCTGGCTGGAGGTGTGGGACAATATTTTCCACCAATAGACTAAGCTGGCTTGGTGACCTGGGCATCTAATTGGTGGGACCTGTCAGTGGTAAACGGGCCTAGGATCCAGCATGCCCTGGTGCCCGCTGGGCTCTGAAGGTTGTGAGGTCACTCCTGGATGTACCCTTAACTCTGCTACTTTCTTCCCAGGTCTCCCCAAAGATGTCGCAAAGAATCCTGTGTACTTGTGGATAGAGGTGGTGCTATCCAAGATAGATGACAACCTGAACCATTTGAGTAGTCATGGCTGGCCTCGAACTCACAAAGATCCACCTGCTTCTGCCTTCCAGATGCTGGCATAAAAGTGTAGGCCACCACACCTGGCTAACTGGGTGTTTTTAAGTGTGCAATTGGACGCGGTAGATATATTCACATTACTGTGGACCGTGTCTACAGAATGTTCCTGTCTTGCAGAGCTAAAAACCCCCACTGGATAGCAGCTCCCTCCTCCTCCTCCTCCTCCTCCTCCTCCTCCTCCTCCTCCTCCTCCTCCTCCTCCTTCTCCTCCTCACAGTCACCGCTCTGCACTCTATGAGTGTGAACTTGACTACTCTAAATATTGCATGCACTTGAAGTCATAAGGCACTTGTGATTTTATATTTATATGCTAAGCATAATGCCCTCCAAATTCAGACATATTGTAGCATGTGTCAGGATGTCTATCATGTCTAAGGGCGTATAATACCCTATCATATGCATTGAGCACAGTTTTTGCTCATCTGTTCATCAGGGATGGATGTTGGAATGGTTTCTATTTCTTGGCTATTGTGAATACTGCTGCTGTGAGCATGAGTGTGCAAAAACTCTTGTGGATGCTGAGTTTTGAATATATATATAATATTTGAATATATATGTATTATATATGTGGCAATTCTATATTGTGTGCTTATTTTTGAGCAATGACCATACTGTTTTCCATGGCAGCTTTATAATTCCACCAACACCATACAAGAGTTCTGATTTCTGTACACCATTTCCAATATTTGTTACTATTAACAGTAAAGTATGGGCATTAGATGGTAATGTAGATTTTAAATATTTTAAAAATCTTGTGTGTGTGTTTACATATGCCTGCACTGCTCACTAGCCGGCCTGTGAGTTCTAGGGCTTCTCCAGTCTCTTCTTCCTATCCTGCAGTATGGATTACAGAAGCGTACTACAGCACCTGGCTTTATGTGGATTCTGAGCATCTGAGCTCAGGTCCCTTCTATTGCATGGCAAACACTTTCACTTACTGAATCAACTCCGCAGCCTCATATTATAATTTTTTTATCTGCTTAATTTGTTCTTCCTCCTCTATATATGCTTGAGGGAAAAGCTGTTATTCTAGACCTTGGTTGTTTTTCAGTTTTATGCATTTACATGTGTAAACTTTCCTCTCGGCTCGTGTTTGCCACGTGCAATCAGTCGTTTGTTGTCTAAGGTACTTGCTAATTTCACGTGAGCTATTGACTCATTGGTGATGAGCACGCTCTTTACATTCTATGTTGGCTTGCGTTTCCTTCGTTCCTTTGGCTCTTTTTAAAAATTAATTTATTCATATTACATCTCAATTGTTATCCCATCCCTTGTATCCTCCCATTCCTCCCTCCCTCCCATTTCCCCCTTACTCCTCTCCCCTATGACTGTGACTGAGGGGGACTTCCTTCCCCTTTATATGCTCATAGGGTATCAAGTCTCTTCTTGGTAGCCGGCTATCAGAGGGTCCTAGAAACCTACAAGAAGAACATTATGATAGGCAGATTTGGGCCCAGGGATCCTGCTCAAACTATGGCACCAGCCAAGGACAATATAGGCTGTAAACTTCAAACCCCTACCCAGTTCCTTTGGCTCTTAATCACTGATTTCACCCTACTGTGGCCAGAGAAGCCAGCCAGTGTAACGCTGGTGCTTTTAATCCGTTGGGCCTTGGTGATTGCTCTAAGTGACGTCAAGGTGGGGCTGCCCAACTGCTTTATGATCTTGATATTCGCATTCAAGTTACAGCTGGATGCTAATTGATAATTGAAGTCATGTCGGTCACTTCTCTATATCCTGAAAATATTACAGAGCCATGAATCATGGCCACAAACCCCAACTTAAGTCGCCTGTTTTGCAATTTTTTTACTCAATGAAAATCATAGGAGGGCCCCCGCCTCCAAAACCACTTTGATGGTCACTTCATGTTAGATCATAGATGAGGAAACGGGAGTGCTGCATGTTTTGAAATGGTCCTGTGGAGTGAGGCTTGGCCATACGTCCTTGTGTTAGAGCGCACACTCCAGGCCGTGCACTGCCACCCTTGCTCACCACACACAAGACTTTCTGGAGGTA
>OU015748.1:41736324-41751188 GCA_907169655.1 Acomys percivali
GGTTTGTGAGGAGTTGGGGGATGGGTTTGTGAGGAGTTGGGGGATGGCATCATACACTATATGAAATTTTCAGAGAACTAATAAAAATAAGATTAAAAAGAACTCTAGATTTTAGTTGTTACTGCTGTTTGCTTGCTATCTGACTGTGGAAAGCTTAATTTGATCTCTCTGATTCAGTCTCATCATTCGAGGGAGGAGATTAATAACAGGATAACAGCTTAATATACTATGTATACAGTATACAAAGGAGCATGGCTGGTGTGAGGTTAAATGGTACGTTTCATAAAGCATATAACACAGAGGCTGACACAGAGGAAGTGTCACTGTCTGGGGGCTACTAAAATATGCAGTTGTGGTCACATCTGGAATTCAGTGAATGAAGGAAATGGACACTTTAGAGGAAACCTGTGTGTTAGAGGCATCTTGAAATTAAGGGAAAAAAACCCCTGACTTGCCTTTTAAGAATGATAGATACAAAAAAAAAAAAAAAAAGAGTGATAGATACATGAAAATTATATATATATATGTGTGTGTGTGTGTGTATACATTTTCATCTTTGAAAGGAACAAAGCATTGTACATTTCTACTTGTTGATTGGTGTGGCAATTTTGTGCTAAAATTAAAGTTTAAATACATGTGATCAAAAGTGTATTTTGTAACTCAATATATGAAATAGATGTTCAAATTGACGCCTACCTCATGACTTTTTTTTTTGAATGCAGAGCATTAGAAATGTACTCAGTATTGCAATTGCTGCAACATTTCTCTATTTCACTCTTTTAAAAATTTATTTCAGGATCCTGACGTTCCATCTTTTCAAACAACATAATGCACATTTGCAAGACCAAAGAGCATTTAAGAGTTATTGTTCATGTCATAATGAGCTCAAAAGACTTCTACTTTCTGAGTGGCCAGGTGCTAACATGAAGAGAGGTTGGTTAGCGATTGCTTCCGGTTCACTTCCTGTTGAGTAAATATTGGGAGTAATCGTTGATTAGACTCCTCAGTAGCCAAAGAGAGCTGAGCTAAAGACATTTGAAGCCACGATGGCAGGTGCTTAACGAACTATTGGACCGTCTAAATGACAGAAGTATTTTTTTTTAAGTCTGAAGACTAACACAGAAGAAGGGACTATTTATAAATTATCTTCCTTGTACAGCTGGACGGAATTTGGGTCCATTCATCGGGCCCACGTTCAGCATTTCCAAAGATTAACAATGTGAATCATACGACTGAAACTGGCATTGGCTGACTTCAGAATGTCACCACATCAAACACCCAGTTGGCGTCAGAAAAGGAAGTTTGATGTCACTGTACGTTGCCTATATGTTTTCTTAACCCAACAGCAAGCTTCCTGTGGAACCCGGATGGCTGATGGAATGTCTCCACGGATGTCGTGGAGGGTGTCAGGGTATTTCTACCATCTTGCTAAGATTTTGAGCCGACTCATCCAGCCAGAAGCCCATTTGTGAAACAAATTCTGAATTATATACATGACTGGACAAGGGGGGAAAGACTTACAAATGCCTGCGATGGGAGGACAGTAGAAATACGATACATTTACCAAAAATAAACCTCACATAGTCAGGTTGCTGTGATAGCTATGCAGCACAGCACACCGCTTGCGTTACAAGCTCCAATCTGCTCGCTTACCACCGAGATTTGTTTTCTTCCTTCTGTCACGGCGGCCTTTACATGCTAAACCTTGCTCTGCCTAACTCCTCCTACCCTATCTTGATATTTTCTATGAGAGTGCCTACACGAGCAGGAAGCTCCAAAGCACTTTGAGCCAAGGGCGGCATCCGGGAACTTTTCAGGACACTCAGGTCTCTGAGTTGTTCGGAGACCATAGCCATCTACAAAAGTAGGAATGTTTTTATTTGCCAAAACCAGTATTTTCTGTGGGGGAAAAAATAATCAAACCGTCCTGGCTGTTTGCTGAAAAAACAAAATTTACCAAAAAAGACTCTGATAGGGTCTTTTTTATACATGTCCTGGAGGCTCGGCTCTCACCTAGAAATGCCCCAAACTAGTGTCTGTTGTCTTAACAGGGCTCAGGAGGGGCTTGGCTTCTGTTCCTGCTTTTTTGTCTGTTTGCCTGTGATAATGGGGAGATACGGACATTTGATTTTGGACTGGCTGGCTCTTGGGCTTGGGTTCTGGAACTCTCGGTGTCCCTTCCGGGGACAGTGACTGGGACATATCCTGGAAACGCTCTGGCAGTTCACTGTCCATGAGTTCTCTGCGGGTGAACTCAGGCAACCAACAACTCGGTGACTCTGGCAGATGTTTTTGTTTCTCAGTCCTGGGCACCTTGCCCTGCAGTCTTGTACACAGAGGGTGATGCCTGGCGTCCTGCCGAGTGCCACCGGGACTGAGTGCAGCCCCAGGGAGTACTGCCAAGTCATGTTGGCAAGCTGCTTTCTGGGAGCTAAGCGGGCCACTGGGTGACTGTGTTGGTCTGAGCCCTGAGAACAGTATGATAGGCACAGAGCGAGGATGGGGCTGACTGCTAGACGGGGCTGTGCATTCTGACTCGATCCTCTGTGTGGAGCCGTTTTGTTTACACACTGCTTTGTGCCTCATTGTGCAATTGTGGTGACTGAGGGGGGGCTGTTCATTGGCTAGAAGCCACGGGTTTCGCTGCCCTCCCTGTCTGCAGCAGGGAAATATTAGTGGGAAATCATGCTGCTTGAGTGGGTTCTGGTTGAACTCAAAAGACTGGTCACCTAAGTGATGAATAAGAAACAAACTTTTGCCAGTCAGTTCAGGTTTTATATACCCACTTTTGGTAAGAGTGTGGTATAGGAAGCTTGTAGTGTGAAGGCCTGGCTGTAGACCATACTTATTCGCAATTTGAGCCCTTTAAAGGCTTTCAACATATTTTTAAGCCTTGCCTTTTCCTATTTCAACAGCTTTGTTTCATAGGGAGGTATTTCTCAAATTTAAAAGACCATGTAAGTGAGAAAGCATACAATGTTAGCAAATCTCTCTGTACCTCTATTTTCCTCAACTCTCCCTCCCCCGTATAGTACAGTTTTGTTGTTCCCTTAGCCATTGGGTATTTTGCATTTGCCAGGCACTGGCTTGGCATTTGGCTTCTGTTCCCATTGGGCAAAAAAATATTGTTCAATGGGAAATCATAAAGCAAAGAGCTAATTCTTTTTTTTTTTTTTTTTTACGATTTTTTTTTATTAATTTATTCTTGTTACATTTCTATGGTTATTCCATCCCTTGTATCCTCCCATTCTCCCCTCCCTCCCATTTTCCCCTTATTCCCCTCCCCTATGACTGTTCCTCAGAGGGATTACCTCCCTCTGTATATGCTCATAGGGTATCAAGTCTCTTCTCAGTGACCTGCTGTCCTTCCTCTGAGTGCCACTAGGTCTCCCCCGCCAGGGGACATAGTCAGATGTGAGGCACCAGAGTATTTGAGAAAGCAAAGAGCTAATTCTTAAAGAGATGAGAACCAAAAGTCATGGGAATGTGGAGAGCAAAGAAACTTACTGTGCTGGAAACATGAGGTGCTTTGAGCTGAGTCTAGGAAAATGAGCAGAGATTACACCGAGCCACTGTGAGGCTGGAGCAGGGTCAGGGAGATACATCCTTAACCCAGGGGACAGTGAGGAGGGCACAAAAATGAGTGAAGAGCCTGCAAAAACTGGAAGACGATCCACTGCAGGAAGTCGAGGAGCTGCAATGGGCCCGAGTCTGCACCTACCTTATCCATGGAGTTGCCTGGAGAAATGATGCCACCAGCATCGTGTAGACTAGAGAAATGATTGAGAGGTTTCCTGATGACAAATGCGATGCTGTATAGTTCTAGAGTTCATCTTGAGACATGTCACTATTAAAAAGGAAACAAGCTATCTAGACTCTTGGCCCCACATCAGTGTTGCGATGTGTGTTTTAATACCTCTCTGCAAACCCACAGTCACTCTCTGTGATGTCTGAACTGAGAACTCAAGAATGACAACTGGTAGTGGGGCCCCGCCCCCCAGGAAGAGAGACCGGCTTGTAGAAGACACTGAAAGGAAAAGGAGAAAGGAAGTGAAAGAAAGGCAGCTTAGAAGGGAAGGTGGGAGTGTGAGATGAAGACTGGAAGCCGGGCACACGGAGCCACATAGGTCAAGTCCAGCATTTGGGCAACTGAAAAGGTCTGACCAGGGAATTGGCATAACATTGTCTTCCTTTCCAAGGAAATTAACGGCAGAGTTAGCCAGAGGGGCACTAAGTGTAAAGAGGCAGGAGGAAGCATAGGCAGGGGGAAGCACAGGCAGGGGGAAGCACGGAGAATATCGAGTTGGGGAGGGAGATCATGGTAGTGACGTACGATACAGAGCGAGCCTCTCATTCCAGCAGACATTGGAAACATGATCACAGGGCTGAGTGATGGAGTATGTGGGTCCTGAGGGGGTAGAAATAAACTGAGAATGAGTTGAATGTTAGCACAGGGGGTCTCTATGAGATGGGCCTCAGATGACATTTAGGTTTTTCTTTGTATGTATCTGTAGATTATAATTATTTTATACTTTCCTTTGGAAAAAATAATTAAGTTAAACTTCATTATTGCTCTCAAATAGGAAGTTCTTGGAATATATCAGTTTTAATTATTATGTGCAGTGCATCTGACTTTATAAAAGAAGATAGTGTCGTTTTTTTGCAGGAACTGAGATGACAGCATAGAAGTAATGTCTAACACAACTTTAACCCTATGTTTGTCTTATGTATTTGTGGCATGTGTATGTGATCACACACACACACACACACACACACACACACACACACACACACACACTCAGAAATTTTGCTTAGTCTCTGCAGTTAGATTTATATTTCAATAATCATCAAATAATAATAGTAAACAGAAGAAACAATATGTGGTATCCTGATGTTACTTATTAAAATTTGTAGGAAATGCAAATGGTTTCTCTTCTTTTGAAGGTAGCTTGTTTTCTTTAAAATTTTTAAAATTCTTTTTTGAAAATATAAATAAAGCATTGATATTTAGAAGAAAAAGAATTAACTACTGAAAATATTTTGTAAGTAGAATCTCTCCAAATAAAGAAAGAGTGAAGAATAATCTAATCTCAGGGTGAGTTAACAGAAAGTGCAGTGTGCTGGCTTGTTTTATGTCACCTTGACACAAGCTAGAGTCACTCCGGAAGAGGGGATCTCAATTGAGAAAATGTCACCACCAGATCAGGCTGTGGTGCATTTTCTTGATTGGTGGCTGATATGAGAGGGTCCAGACCACATGGGAGGTGCCACTGCTGGGCAGGTAATCTGGGTTGTATAAGAAAACGCCTGAGCAAGGCATGGGGAGCAAACCAGTGAGCAGCATTCCTCCACGGTCTCTGCTTGAGTTCCTGCTTTGATGTCCGTCAGCGACAGAGTCTTACCTGAAGTGTAAGATGAAATAAGCCCTTACCTCCCCAAGCTGCTTTTGGTCTGTACCACAGCAATAAAAAAAACCTCAAGACTCAATATCAACAACCAATACTGTTGCTGTTGTTGTTTTATTAAAAAAAAAAAACTGTAGTTTTCTTTGAATAGGGAGTATCTTTCCACAATTTATTCTGTGAAATGTTTTAGTGCTTACTAACTTTTTCCCTCTTGGGTCAAACAGTTTGCTTAGTAGCACCAAGTAAGTGTACTTGTTGGGCTTGAGCTCTGGCTCATCTATTAAAGGCAAGGCTCACACCCAAAAACTCAAGGGCACTTGTCTATCAAACTAAAGTCCCATCCTTTCTTTGTGCTGTAGGTTGTGATTAATGCAAAACCTCACAAATAACCAAAGTACAAACAATGAATGTCAGTAGAGTGCTCAGCCACAAACGGGATACCTATGCTTCACCCTCAAAGGTCAGGAGGAGGAAAGATGATAAAAGTCAGAGATTAGGCAAGACAGCTGCAAAACAGTGTCTTCTGGGCATGACAGGACGGCTGCACTCATGCATCACAGCTGCCGGGGTTGTCTGCCCAAGACCTGTACAAGATCTAGCCTGTTAACATGCTAGCCTGGCAAGGGAAAGGGCTCAGAAGTCCTTATCTCAACTGAGGACAATTAATGGAAGTCAACTGGTGGAGGGGGGTCAGTTTATTTAAAGGTGTGGTTCTTGGTAGGACAACCACATTCAGGGGGGTGGGCCCACATCAATGATTATATATAAGCAGTTTAAGCTGGACACCCAGGTATTTGAATAAAGTAGAGGACAGAAAGATGGGGAAGGATGGGTGTGGATAGGCCAGGGGTGGACCTGAGAGGACTTAAGGCCGAGAAGGAAAGATGAATGTGATCGAAATACATCGTATGAGGTTCTCAAGGAATTAATAAAAAACATTATATTAGCAAAAGACTACCTGTCTCTCTATGTTCTTACCAACACATTGTATCTAGTCTAGCTTTAGTTTTGATTTACTTAATGGAAGGAGAAGATGTATATTTCCAGGCTTATAAATCACTCATATTTCATTTCTGTACTTTCTCATTATCTTAATTGTCTAGATTTATATCAATCATACCACTTCAGTTAAAACTAACCTTTCAACAGGGTCTATAGTTTCTGTGACTTTGTACCCAAACGTTTAAAAATTGTCTGTAGATTAGAGCAGTCAGGGTGAAATTTATCACAGGAGATGCCCCAAAAAAAGGGGAGTGAGGGTGATGCTAGAATATCTCAGAAGCCATGGCCAGAGTGCTAGCTTTTTGTTTCAAAAGCTTTCACATCCTAGGAGTATTTCCTGGTGTTTTAGTCAGTTTTCTGTTAATGTAACATGATTTCAGTTCTTTCTTGCTTGGACTCATCACTTGTAGGCCTCAGCTGGCACAATCTGTCATGGCAGGAGTGTTCATCGGGGGATGCCCATTGGATGGGAAGTGAAGGCTACAATATCTTAATTAAGGGTATATGTATACTTAAGGACATAACTTCCTCTCATAGGCCCCAGCTTCTAAATGTTCCACCATCTCCTGACAGAGCTTGTGATTGCAAACCAAGCCTTGAACACAGAGAGCATTTGGGCAAGTCATATGATGACATAATAGAAACTGGATTATGAAAACTCATGTCATCTTCTACTTTGATCCCCATAAAGAGAAACAAATTGTGTTGCACATTCAAGGGCAAGTGATGCTTTTTTGTTTGTTTGTTTGTTTTTGTTTCTAATGGTGACATAGTTTACTAGCAAAGCAGAAGGGAGGCTTGAACAGTATCCTGGGTTGTTTAAGTACCAGCTGAAGACTTCATCTTTCATGTGCACATGATAGTTAAAATTTTTATGTTGAAGTTTATGTAATGATAGCAGTCAACTGTTATCTAATGCCCAGACTTTTTTTTTTTTTTTTTTTTTTTACTATACTGACATTTTTATCTGGGCAAAAAGATGTTTTCTCACAGTGAGGGCACAACATTTGTACCCAGTGTAGGCATGAATACATGAAATGACAAGTGAGCAGAAATGGAACAAAAGAGTTTGTCCTAAAATTATGACATGAGGATCACATCATATTGTCGCCTTTGCGCTAACTGACATGTAGATGGGATGACAGGAGCGTAAAGAGCATCCTTGAGCTCAGAGACGGAAATCAGTGGACTTTGCTGTGTGAACTTCTTATTTAAATGATTGTAGGTCTAAGTCTTTTTGTCGTAACATCTCAGCTTGCATCTCATCTTTCCTTAATAATAAACTGCCTCCTAGTATAGTAGGCTAAAATGACTATTTACAATAGGTGGTGCTGTGATTTCAATTTGGGTTATACTCTAACTGAATGCTCAAATATGAATATTTGGGCAGATCTGTCTGTCTGTTTGTTTATTTTTCCAGCCTGGCCTGGATTTATTCACTTGTCTTTAGGTATCAGGTAAACTTAATGATGGATGATTGGTGGCACTATATAACCACTGTAGTTTATAGGCTTAGATTTGTTAAAAAATCTACTTTATTTAGGGTTCTCAAATGCTTCTACCTCCCTTCCAACCTGTAGACCAGAGGTAGGAGAGAATGAAGGTTAATAGGGTCAGGGGATGTGGACCTTTTAGATGAAGTTCCTTGGGCCAATTCCACTCTGTATTATCAGCATACCAACAGTCCAGTCCAGTCCAGTCCAGCAAAAACCAAACAGCAACAGGAATCAGTAGCAGCGGCACAATCCAGCAGAAACAGCAAGGCTCCACTGAACTGGCTCCAGTCAGCAGAAGCAGCCAGACTCAGCCAGAGTACCACCAGAAGTTCTCTGGAGCATTTCTTCCTTCAGAGCGAAGACCATTGGAGACCATCGAAGCTATGCAAGCTGTTGCATGGCATAGCAATGTAAAGTGTCATCCCACTGTGTGTGGGGTTCTGCTTATATTCTTTCTAAATACCACATGCCCTCTCATGCGTCTGTTTTCAGCAAAACATCACATGCCCTCTTAAAAGACAGCTTCCAGAAAAACATCACATGCCCTCTCAAGGGTCTATTTCCACTAACAAAGTTCAGGAGACTGTCTTCCAACGTGGAAAAAGACTCCCACATGCCATACTTGGGACCAGAGCAAAACAAACAAACAAACAAACAAACAAATAAACAAACAAAAAACCACACATAAAAGAAACCAAAGCATGCACTGCAGTCCCCCTGATGGATGTGAAACCTTGCCCTCCCTCCAGCTGATGGTGCTGTGTTGGAAGGCCTTAGGCCCTCTAGGTGGTGGAGCCTGGCTGGAGGAAGTGGGTCACGAGGATTCATATTCCAGTGCCACTGCCAGTTCGTTCTCCAGTTCCGGGTTGCCTACAAAGACTTTCACTTCCTCCCTACACTAATGTACTTCTTCCCTTGTTAAATGGCAAGTTAGCCATCATTTCTCCCTTGTCTTTCAGTTTGGTCATGTAGCTAGTTTTGACCAGTGGGTTTGGGTGGGTGTGAATGGTGACGTTTCATTTGTGGCAGAGAGGGCTCCGTGTGTTCTGACTGGTCTCACCTCCTAGAAAACAGAAACTATTCTCGATCTTAACTGGTCCTTCTGCCTGCCTTGCCATGAGAAGCCTGAAGAAGGAGATTGCCCAAGCGATAGCAGGGTGACCCATAGACATTGGAAGAGAGATGGAGAGATTATAAGCCTGATGTTGTGGAATTGGTGGTGCTTGCATTGTTAGAGTGAAGCTGATCAATATCTCCAATCCATACTCTGTTGAGTCATTTTTAATCTCAGAAGCACTCAAACATACAAGAAATCAAATGAAAGGAAAAAGTCGCATTTAATCTCCTTGTTCACAGACGCACCGTTGCTGGCATGCCGTATTTTTCCTAGCCTTTTTCTATGCAAAGACATCAGCCATTCATTTGTCCTTTTATTCAGCAAATAAATTTGGAAATGCCTACCAAAAGTCAGAGGCTGCTAGATACTGTAAACCATCATGTGCCATGTTGCCAAAGGGAGTTTTATTCAGGGGAGAAGGTGGTGAAACAGGCTCACAGGACATTAAGCAGTTAAATGTTTATTTACAACCATGGTTAGTGCTAAGGGGAAATATAGCACACTAGGAAAACATTTAATTAGGCCATGATGAAGTCTGGGACCAAGAAAACCTCCATTCAGAAACAATATTTTATAACATACTATATTTCACATATAATCCTATATTATAATATATACCTAATTTTAAACATTATTTACATAATGTTATTTCAGCTGTACATATGTAATAATGTACTATATATGAATACATTATTTAGTATGTTCTCTTTAATAAACTTGTACATATGTTTTTAAACCATCATTTACAAAATACATTTTTGTCTATATCATATTTCATTTGAATGCACATACGTTTTTGCCAACCAATCTCCTGGTACTAGGCATTTGAATTGCTTTTCATTGATTGGCCAGTACTCTAAGCCATGGTAAAAGCTTTAATCTGCTTATCAAAGAGAAATAATTGTGGTGAAAATGAGAAAAATATGTGCTGTGAAGCAAAAAATTCTTTAGCCTATCATGACCTATGTGTCCTCTAAGGAAGCATAATGCCTATATTTATTTTTGAGATGAAGTTTCTTATTACTGTCAGCAAGACTCAGTCATTCCTGAGGCTCCTTGGAGACAACTCAGCTCCACCCCCTCCAGATGAACATTTACTGATGGCACATGGGGCAGAATGCCAAGAGAAATGATACATGGGTGTAAAGTAGACAAAGCTTGGACGTCACTTCTGGTGTTTAGGGTCAAGCTGCATGTGTTGCTGTTACACTGTGCTGTACGATTGGCTCCCTCCCTGGTCAATACAGTGTTATTAGTCCCCGGGCCTGTCTCCAAAAGCAATAAGTGAGTCAGTCTCACAAGACAACCACAGGCCAGCACAACGGTGCTGCAGGACCCTGAGATTGTCTGAATGAGAGCCGAGGTTGATAGTGATGACAGAATTCACATTGGCCTCACCTGGAACATTCCCTGCTGACATTCTTTTCATTGTGTTAGCAGTGATACCGTGGGAGTCTATTTTCAGCAAGGGTAAATGCTATGTTTCACAAGGTTCCATGCTGCGATGTTATGGTGTTTGGAGTTTGTGATATGGATGACCCTCTGTGCCTTGTGGCTGACAATGAGGTAAACCGAGAAGTATGTGTCTCCAGTATGGTCTTTCCCAGGAGCACATACTTTTGGATTGTGAACCCAAGGAAATGAAATGGGTAAAAAAAGGCTCATATTTTTCCCTTTAAGAATTCCCAAGTATTCAGGTAGCAGGAATGTGGGGGAAGCACACTTGTAATTTGGGTCTACAACCCCTGGGGCCACATTAATCAAAGGTTCATCAAAAGGGCACTACTTGAAACCGTTCCTACTTATTTTATGGGCTTACTCTTGCATTTTAAAGTGTTCTTAGTCCAGAATAGCTTTGGGACCCAAGAAATCCTTTTAAGTCAGTGAGTGATTTGCTCAGCAGTGTCGAAAAGGATAAAACCTACAGGCACCAGAGGGATGCATCACTGGGTAAAGGCGCCTGATGCCTAGGCTGATGGCCTGCATTTGATCCCTGGGATGCTACACATGATGGAAGGAGAGAACCAAGCCTACGTGTTGCCCTCTGACCTCCACGTGCACACCATGACACTGGTAGTTTAGACACAGCGGCTCTGTTTCTGCTTGGACACATTCTAACGGAGGGTCTGTCTAACACTAGGAACAACTCTAAAATGATAACTGGTTAAAAAAAAAAAGCATCTACCCAAACAATTACCATTAATTTTTCCTCCCAGTTTATGCTTCCAGACATTATTGGCATTAAATGCAAATATGTGCCACAAAAGGACTCAAAAGTTGCAGCGTGTTCACTATAGCTAAGGGTCTATGATCTCCGAGAATGTGCATGTCAAGTTAACAGGCGCTAGAGTCACCCAGGAGACTTACTTAGCTTAACTTCTGGCCATGCCTCTGAGGGATTTTCTTGATTATGTTATTCGATGTGGGGGGACTCACTAAAAAGTGGTGACATCACTCCTTGGGCTTCGGCCCTGGACTGCATAGAAAGAAGAAAGTTGGCTCAACAGGTGTGGGGCTTGTGGACAGTGCCTCCGGAGGAATTAGCATGGGACTAATGCTGGAATCTCAAAACCTGAGATTTAAAATCTCATCCCGAGAACAGAAGGTATGGGACAAAGCTCTCTCTTTGTGTCTGCGCCTGGCTCAGGAGCACAGGACACAATCCCAAGGTGGCTACGGTGGTCAATCACATATGCTGTCACCTGTTACCTTTTCTTATGCAAATAGAGCATCATTGGCAACCTAGCACCAGCCAATCAAACGCATTAATCCCCAAAGCCCCGCCCACTGCCCAAGGCTTATAATGTCCCTGTTCAAGAAATAAAATGAACCATCTATTCCATGAAAGATCGGCTGGGACTCGCTGTTTATTCTGGGGAAAGACGGGTCCTCCTAATGCTGGACCCCCAGACTTGACTGCCAGCTAGAAAGTCACTGTAACCTGATCAGGCATGGGCATTTGTCCACCTAAAAAAGGCTTTTTAATAGCCCTTCGGCGTCAGCAGTCGAATTAAAAAGCCATAATCTTCTGCTGTGGAGAAAACCTTTTCTCCCGCATCTTCCACCAGACTGAATATGCAGACCCCGACGTTCCTGAGAGAAACCCGCTCCTTTTCACCCGGAAGCCAAGCTTCCTGTAGAGGAAGCGCGCACTTCTGATTCGGTGTCCCAATGTCCCAATGGAGTCTGACGGCCCTTCGGGCCTGGCAGTGGGAAACAGGAAACCACAAACAGGAGCATGCAATTCCCTCAGCACCCTTACTGTGAATGCCCTGTGACCAGCTGCCTCATGTTCCGGCTCTCATGATCTCCCTACCATGACAGACCGCATTCTGTAACTTTTGTCAAAACAAAACTTTTCTCCCTTAAGTTACTTTGGTCAGGCTATTTTATCACAGCAGTAGAAAAAGTAACTTATGTAAGTAAAAGTGATCGACTGTAAGCTATGGAGGTGGCCCAAATGTTGGATGGACTGCTTCAACCCTGTTCTCAAATCCTCTGCTTTTTTTTTTTTTTTTAAATTACTGTTGTTTGTTATTCCATTTGGCAAACCTGATGTTGGAGGACCGAGAGAGGGGAGAGAGGAGCATAGGGGAGGGAATGAGGGAAAACAGGAAGATGTGTTCTATGCACCCTTAAACCAATGGCTCTCCAAGTTCACTGTGTATTAGCATCACATGGGGCTGGGCCCCTCTATAGGGTATGGGAAGGGTCCGACTATGGTTTGAATCTAGAATGTTGCAAAGGCCCATATGTAAGAGGCTTCTTCTCCAGATTGGCGTTACTGGGAGGTGGTGACACTTTCAAGAGGTGGCATGCACTACTGGAGGTCTGAGGTAATTGAGGCCTTGCCTTGAGGCGGGTTGTGAGCCAGCAGCTTCATCCTCTCTCCTTCCCTTTTCCTTTTGCTAGCTGTGGGGCAAGAGACTTCTCCACCATGAGGTTGCTCATCACCCCGAAGTCCCACCTCACCAAAGGTCATCAGGGTGGTTATAATTTGAATGTAAACTGCCCTGCACAAGTGCAGAAGGCAGGGCACACCTGGAGGAAGTTTGTGGTTGGGAGGCAGGCCACAAATAAGTCTTCTTTCTTTTTAAGTTGCCTCGGGTGTTCTGTTACAGTAACAGAACATTGCTGATACAGGTCCAAACACTTACATTCCTAACTAGCTTCCAGGAGATACAGAAGATGGCTATCCAGATCTCAGCTGAAGAGAACCCTGCTTTCTTTCTTTCTTTCTTTCTTTCTTTCTTTCTTTCTTTCTTTTTTTCTTTCTTTCTTTCTTTTTTCACATTTTTCTTCTGGGAGGAGACCACTGTCCTAAGCTAAAATGCTAGGCATCAATCATGGCTGAACAGTAGATTTTCTTCAGGAGCTTTGAAGAATCTGCTGCCCAGGAGATACCCTAGGTCAGTTGACTTGAACCTCTGATGACGGAACCCAGGTAGTAGTATCTTTGAAAGGGCCCCAGGCATTCCAGTTAGGACAGTCACGGTTGAGAGTCACAGCTGTGGATCTCTTCTAAATTGTATTGAACAGACTGGTGGCCGCAGCACCATGTGGGAGCACGTTAAAAACGCAGAAGCTTGGCTTCAGCCCTGACTCTACACCAGCCTCAGCAGCAAAAGTCAAGTCGCCCATGCTTAGACGTGAGTAGGAAGCTTTGCAGAGACACCAAGCCCCGAGCGGCAGGTCCAGCTAAGAGCATTTGTAATAACCACTTCAGAAACCAGAAACTCACTATTGCTGTCACTCTGGAGAGAGGACATGCCCCATCTAGACAATAGAAAACAGCATCAATTGAATACCCTGACCAACACTGACATCTGATACACCCAAAAATCAAGTTGGAAAGAATTAGGTTAAATATTTTTTTATATCCATATGGACATAGTCCTCAGCATACAGTGGGCTTTATACTGCACACACTTAGACACCAGGTTCTATAATGGCTATTCCTTGTCTACTGGACAGAAGATACAGCATTCACCAGAGGAGAGCTGGGTATGGCCATCATGACTGTGGTCCTTTGTTGGGTTGTGTCATAGTCAGCAGCCTAACTTGGGACCCTACCACTGTTTTTCAAAATAGAACTTCGAATGTGATCCAGCATGCCAGATATGATGTCCTGATCTTGCCAGAGAGAGGGGAAAGCAGCTGGCATGGTGGGAAAGTGGCAAGGAAGGCATGGGGACATGGTGTAGTGTCATCAGACCCAGGGCTCACCAGCTGTGTCCCTAACACATAACCCAGCCTTGTATTGTAACTTGTATTCCACATGTATATGGGGGTGGGGCAGTGGGTTTAAGGTAACAGCCCCTACCTCACAGGGTTGTGGAGAGGACATAGTGTGTTCATTTTTTGTCAGTCTTTTGAGGGCAGCCTATCAGATGATTATGGGATGACTGATAACTACCCACAGACATATGAACATATATATATTCCTTTGCATAGTTTGAGCCTGGGAAAAGCCCGAAAGACATTATCTCAGGCCCTGATGCTGGGGCAGAGTCAGTTTGGTGAATAGATTTCCCTGAGTGGATAGGACGGAGCTTACACAGCCAAGAAGCAAGAAGTCACATATCATTTATGGCAGTGATAACAGGGACATACATTAATGAAGAGGAATCGTTTCAGGAGAGGAGAGAGTCAGAAATTGTCTGTAAGCGTCTTAGAAAACTCCCCTCCCTGAAGAGTTGGAAGATGCTCTGTACACCATCCATACAGAACAAGGCTCACGGAGCGTGATTAGGAATAGTTTATGGAATGTTCTTAACTGGAAAAATGGAAAAGAAAAAGAGAGAGAGAGAGAGAGAGAGAGAGAGAGAGAGAGAGAGAGAGAGA
>OU015748.1:41751198-41774354 GCA_907169655.1 Acomys percivali
AGAGAGAGAGAGAGAGAGAGAGAGAGAGAGAGAGAGAGAGAGAGAGAGGAGAAAGAAGGAAGGCTTTTCTGCCTTTGTTAAGTAGAAAGAGATGCCACCAGCGGCCATATTCAGAGTGCTTCCCTACTCCCAAGGTTCTCTCTCTTGGGGCATGTGGGTCCACTCCGCCATGCAACTCAAATGTGAGAAACACAGCAGCACAGAACTCGAACCCATGCTGGTTTATGCAGCCCTGGAGTCCATGAGCACACTGTGACCCATTCCCAAGGATCATATCACATCACCTAAAGCACACATGTACCCTAAAACCATCATGGCTATAGCATGTCAGTACCCAAGATGCTCCTCTCTTGATTTCTATCAATTTCTAGTCAGTCCCTGCCTCCTACTTGAAGAGGGTCCTTCCTGGCACCTGGTCCAGGGAAGACTGCCATCCTTGACTTTCACTTCTGTCAGAACTGCTCTCTTGGGACATCTCCTCTCACCTTTGCCTGTGGGTCTCCTGTGTACACTCCTCTCTTGAACCCCAAGATCATTGCACATAAGAATCCACACTTTCTCTTATACGTCTATACATCTCAAGCTGAATTCATATGCAAAATGAAATTGTGACCTTCCCCCACAAAACTCACTCTTCTGAAATCTTGCTCACTAGCAACTTTAGTTGTGTGGGTTTCCAGCTTCAGGCTACTCTTCCATCACATCCATTGTTAACACTACCAGGAAATCCTGATTCAAAACTTGTCCCATCCTTCCTCCTCTGCTGCTATACTGTCTTGGCCTGAGCTGCCAGTGTACCCTGCCTGAATTTTTTTTTTGCAGCCATCTCATATTCCTTTAAACACACCAGTCAGGCCATGTCACTCTCCTCCTCAAAACTGTGCATGGTCCCACATTCCACTTAGTGAAAATATGAAGGTTCCCCAAACCTGCCATGGTCTAGTCCCCCCCAGGCTACGTTGATAATATTTTTTTCTTAGTTCTGCTTTGTCCCATCTCCACCAAATCTCCAGTGTCCCTGGCCACCGTGGGATGCTGCAGGTAAGCGAGGGCCTTGTGTTGACACTTTTATGGTCACCTGTGCATGTTTCACTCAGCCACGCGGCCTCTTCCCATAACTTTACAGTCTTTACTCAAAATCATCTTCTCAGGTCCTAATCTGACCACTTTACTTAAAACGACAGGCTCCTGCTGTTTTCCTAATCTTCCTTGCCCCAAGTTTTCTTTTGCTTCCATTAACAATCTTCAAATATGCTAACTCTGTTTCCTATGTTCCCTTGGTAGAATGTAAGCATCTTCAGATCGTGGCAATTTGACATTAAGCTATTCTTATAGCAGACTCTCAGTAAACCCTTGTAACACGAACACATTGCTGCTTCACTTGGCTGCTGGCTTTAGGATTCAGCAAGCCTGCTGGGGCAGGGAACCTCAGTAATACTACCCGGTGTCAGGAGGATGCACACATTAATGCTTCTTGGGATGGAATGCTTGGTTTCCTGCCTTTCCAAGCCCATACTATGCCCTTGTCAGCCTCTTCTTCTAATTCCCCAGGCCTGCTTGCTTAGTCAAGTACCCGGCTGTCCTGATGTTATCTCCAGTCAAGCTCTAACTTACCTCAGCCACCGTGGGGCCTGGCATCTTCTGCTGTTCAACCTGATGCATCTCCATCACCACCTGTGATTGAGCTTGTGTGCCGTGGCCAGCCCCTGGGAGATTAGTAGGCCTCCGTAAATACAACAAAGTGCATGGTTCTGTGGTCATTAATCTCATAAATCATGCAAATGCATATCTTCATCATGGTCTTGAGTGAAAATGACAGGCAGTGACACAAGATATAATCAAACCTTACAGCCTAGTTGCTTGGAAGGGAAGACGGTTTACAGTCCTGCACCGTATGTTCCCATCTTGAGAGCTGCAGGATGCCTAGTTTTCAAAGTCTTAGGATTTGATTGAAAAAGCTGTAGAGTCATACTGTAATAAAGAGTCTGGTTGAACCTCTAGGGATGGATGGGAAAGTCTTCAATCCGTACCATCTCAGAACAGTTAGTTAGTCATCATCTTATCTTTCTTTCTGCCCCAATTAACATTTGCTCTGTGGTATAACACTGAGATACAAGGGGAATTGAGGGAAATTCTGTATTGTCAAATATCTTAGACAAAGCAGATAATACATTCTAGGTATGACAGCACATTTCTAGTGGAAAATTATTTTCATTATGCATGCCTTTTCCATAAGAGAAAGATAATACATTAAATTTAAATAGGAAAATGACCACTGGCCTCGAGTTCTTCCAAGGTAGATTGCTAAATCCTGGGATTTAAAAAAAAACTCTATGAGTAAATAGGAATGGCATTGCTTTTGAAATCTGTTACTATGCTAACTACTTTTATCTTTATATATAATCTCACTAGATCTTCACAGGCACCATGAAAATGAGGTGTTACATCTGTTTTATACATGGTGACTCACAGGACTGAAATAGCTGCCTGAAGTCATTCGGTTGGTGGTAGAGTTGGGTTTTGAATCTAGGCTGAGGTTATTTCAGGGCTGGGCTAAGATGCTAGATCTTCCCATGCTCCTCCCCTGTGGGCTCATGGGCCTCTGCCATTGGGAGAATGATTCAGATGCAGAGAGGGTGTATATACACTCTGTGTTTTGGTGTATGACAGAGACTCAGAATGTGTTACTTTCCGTATCTTACTTTCATGTTTCCCCTTTTGTATGTGCATGTGTGGGTGTGTGTGTTTGTGTTGTATGAGTGTACATATTCATAGGTCTGTAATTGTGTGTATGTAATGCACATGCATGTGAATGCATGTGTGGAGTCCAGAGGTCGACATTAGATGACCTCCTCTGTTGTGCTCCATCTTATTTTTTAGGCAAGGTCTCACACTGAGCCTGTAGGTCACTGATTAGAGTAGACTGGCTGCAAGCCCACAGAATCTGTCACTATCTAGCCGACTTGATGATTACACACGTGCATCTCCACAGTCAGCTTTTTATGTGGGTGCTGGCTCCGAACTCGGTTTCTCATGCTTGCCCAGCAAGCACTTTACAGCCCCTCCTCCTATCAAAAGGGGGTCAATTGCTAAACGTAATCCAAGAATATAGTATGGTCATAGTAACAGTGAGTGTTTACTCATCACTACTATTTTCCAGGTACCCCATAGCGTTAGACGTAGTCAGCACTTTCTCATAGGCTTACAATGGGCAAAAGTCCATTTGAAAATCATAGTTGTCCTTTGGAACTGACACTGTTGAGTACATCCTCAAGGACATGGCCAGACCACCCTTGGTCTCCTTCCTCTTTGCAGATATGAATGATGCTCTTTGTAATGGGGTCCATTTTTTTTTGTGCAACAGTAAAATATTTCTGAGAAGGATGTTGGAGTCAGATTTTCTTTATGTAGTGGTGTCTTGTGTTGTTTACTTTAGAAATAGTTTCTAGAGAAAAAAAATGAACTGTGCCCTAGAAGAATTGTCCCCAAGAGCCCATGAACAAGGATAATGGTTTGTACCACTGCTTTCTGGAAAGCAAATGGGATTTTGACATGAACTCAGAAAGGGGTCAGACCACACTGACATATATTTTCTGGTTTCTAATCTTACTTTCACTACCATTGTGGACTGCATTCCGCAACCCTCTAACCTAAGATCCAGGCAGTGTCCAGCTTTTTATCAACTCACAGAATGGTCTCAACACAGCATGGTTCTTGCTGAGGGCTGGGGGATCAGTGGGTGGCCAGACCTCAATCTCTGGGCAGCGATACCCAGACTTTAGCTCTACTCTGAAAAGGCACGATGACATCACCATAGGCCAATCATATCAGTTGCTTAGGGAGGCTATTCCTAGATGATTTAACCTATGATATTGTCTCATAGTCCAAAGAACTGATAATGTTAAGTGAGAAATATTTCATTACACTTCTTTGCCTTCTATTTTTGTTTTAACTTGTTATGAGGTACAAGGGGAAGTTGGTGAAGGGAGATTAGCTCTTGTGTTTTTTGTTCCTAGTCAAGAAGAGCATAAACCAAGAAGGTTTCTTAGTACCGAAAGCCCACCATCACTTAATGAAATGTTCTGACTGCTGCTCGTCTCATTTACCAACAAAGAATACACGGTCAGTAAGTCTTACCCTCTTCAACCCCAAAACATGCCCTAATTGTGGCTGTTTTCCTTACATCCCCAGCGTAAACATCCCCAGCATGATTACCCCTCGCCTACACTGATGCAATAGCTCCGATTGCACTCCATTCGCTTTTCGCTTCTCCAATGCCACAGAGCAGCCAGGCCATGCTAGAGCAACTCATACTATCTCACTTTCCTGCTTAAAACTCAACCTTTCTCCTCTGTGGCCAGAAATCTTGCAATAGTGCCTGGCCTCTTACCATCTCATTCTCAGCATTCTAACATCAAAGCAACTGATGGGCTCTCTATCTAAAATGCTATTCTTCTAGATCTTTCCAAAGCTGCCTCTTTTTACCACCCAGGTTGACTTCAAGGGTCAGTTTCTTCAGAAGGAGAAAAAAATGCATTTTATGCCAACTTGCATACTGTGCCTCTGAGCTAGGGTAATGTCAGTGCTGTTCCGTTATGTGTGAGACACCAGACCGTGTTTTGTATGTAGGGTGAATATGTTCGTAGGTCCCAGATAGTGTGTGCTGTCTCCTGGGGAATGCTTCCAGCATGCTATGTAATCAGTGTTTATAAAATGTGCATTACACTCACACTACATTTGAGTTGGGTTTATTAGTATTTAAAAATATTTTGTACACAAATTTCTCTTTTTATTTCCTGTGTGGGGTGATGGGAAAGACCACTTCCACCACGTTTGTTACAGTTTTGAGGAAACAAAGCCAAAAGGACAGCTCTCCTCTCCTTCTGGCAACAAGTGTAAAAGAAAGGATCATCAGCCGTAAGGACCACAGAGTACTCAGAAGGAAGAAAGCCACAGGGCAGGGTCACTAAAATGCGGCCATGCAATTCAGAGTGGGGTCTGGAGGGCATTTTGGAAGAAGCGTTTACTTAGGAAGGACCGGAGAAGCCACTGAGTAGTAACAAACAACCCCAAACCCGAAATGGCAGAACACAGCATGCAGTTTTTTTTTTCTTAATTTTCCATAACTAGGGGGCATGGTCAATGTAAAAAGACATGCCTGCTCCAGCACTCAGAGGGCAGAGGTGGGCAGCGCTCTGTGAGTTTGAGGCCAACCTGATCTATGAGTTGAATTGTGAGGCCAGACAGGGCTACATTGTAAGAGCTTGTCAAATAAATAAATAGATAGATAGAAACTTCTGTACAGTGTAGTTACTCTGGGGTCCAGACTCCATTGCAACTTACAGATCCACATTCACTGAGTCAGAGGTAGGGGACTAGCATAAAGTGGGTACCGGCCTTTAACATCTCTGCAGACAAATGAGACTCAGCATTTTATTCATGCATTAATGAACCAACAAAGTAACCTGGTCACATACTAATGAGATTAGGGGGATATAATTCCTATCGTGGAACTAGAAGGAGGCCTGGGACTATCTAATGATGTTTGTCCAGCCAACCTAGTGAAAACACTGCATAAAATGTCATGCTTAGGGAATTTTAATACACACACTGACCATCCTGATATGGACCAACAACAGATGAAACCCAGAACCATAGAAGAACAATAGAATTCGACTCAAGAGAAAAAAAAAAATATATATATATATATATATACACCAGGACTATCCATATGACCAGGCTTTGAGAATTGGCATTTTGCATGTAAACAACTTCTAAAAGTAGGTTTAGAAAAAAAGATTTGTTTGTATTTACGTGTATATGTATGTGTGTGTGTGTGTGTGTGTGTGTGTGTGTGTGTGTGTGTGTGTGCGCGCGCGCGCGCGCCTCTGTGAGCATGAACTGCACTTGTTCGGGTGACCGTGGAGGCCAGAAGAGGGTATTATATGTCCTGGAACTGGAGTTGCAGGTGGTGTGATTCACCCAATTAGCCACCAGGCTGTGTCTCTAGCTGCTGAAAAAATATTTTCATGTGATTTTTTGTAGAGCTTAATTCTCTTCTGAAACACAAGTTGGAGAAAGGCTGCCTGCCTATCACACTTGCATTGCTGTTTCAACCTGCCTGATAATTCCTGTTCGGACACAAGTGAAACAGAGTGGCTGTGACTTTTGCATAACAATATCCAAGTCACCCAGGAAAGACGTTGACACAGTCCTTTCCCCAAGCTTTTCATTTAAAATGTTCTTCCTGTAGGGTTCCAGGACCCTGTGGGTCCTACTATTTCCCCATTCTTCTATGCTACTCTCGCCTAAAGTCTCAATAGGATGTCCTTTCCTCTGACCCACTTTCCTGATAAGTAAAATTTTTCAGGGTACGTATCCCTTGGACTAGTAGTGTTTTGATATAAGTGAGTATATACCGTTTGTCTCTTTTTGCTTCTGGGTGAACTCACTCATTATGATAATTTCTAGATCAATCCATTTGTCCACAAATTTCGGAAATTCCTTGTTTTTAATAGCTGAGTAGTATTCCGTAGTGTAAATGTACCACAGTTTCTTCGTCCATTCTTCTACTGAGGGACATTTAGACTGTTTCCATGTTCTTTATGACAGGCAGATCTGGGTCCTGGGGTCCTCCTCAAACTAAGGCACCAGCCAAGGAAAATATAGGCAGTAAACTTCGAACCCCTACCAAGACCTAGCAGACGAACATGATATTCTCCACCGTTGAGTGGAGAGTGAGATCTGACTCTCACACAAACTCTGGTGCCCCTTTTCTGACAATTCCCCTGGATGGGGAGGCCTGATGGCACTCAGAGGAGGGATAGCAAGTTACCAAGAAGAGACTCGATATTTAAGAGCATATATAGGGGGAGGAGGTCTCCCTCAATCACAGACATAGGGGAGGGGAGAAGGGGGGAAGTGGGAGGGAGGGAAGAATGGGAGGAAACAGGGGAAGGGCTAACAATCGAGATGTAATACGAATAAATTAATAAAAAAAAGAAATGATAAAAAATGTTCTTCCTACAACATATTTTGATCATATACTCTCCCTTCCCCAACTCTTCCCAGATGGTCTTCCATCTCTCTAACCACTTAACATCTCATTCTTTCCTCTGAAAAAACAAAGAGCAGAATGACAAAACAGAGTAGACACACAAGCAAAATCAAAACGTACGGAGTCAGGTGTGTGTCCAGGCCTTCAGGCATTGGACAGGGAAAATCTCACCAAGTTCCTTGGCCCTCCTGCCAATCTCCTACAGAAAAACCATCATAGACAACACTAGGAAGAATTCTTTCACAAGTGTGTGTGTGTGTGTGTGTGTGTGTGTGTGTGTGTGTGTGTGCATGTTTGCATGTGTGCAGGCACATATATGGAGGGCTGAGGATGGCCTCAGATATTGCTTTAAAGCATTGCTGTAAAAGTAACTTTTGTTTGCTTGGCTCAATTGTTGTCTGGGAGGCTTAATGCCTCCTGTTAACCTAGTCCTAGTCCTAGAAGCTTCTAGCCTCAGTACAATCTAACCTAGGCCTAGAATGCTTTTAGGCTCTGAGACTTACTGCTTAATAGGCTCACCCTTGTTCTTTCTGAGCTCTGGGCTGGCTGGTTTAACTCAGCTGTTGTAGTTCAAACTACTCTTCTGGCTGACTTATTTAATCTGCCTTCTTTCTTGGCTCAGAATTACTCTGCTTGGCCTCAAACTAACTCAAACTAACTCAAATTGCTCTAATCTTCTGGTTTCTTATTTTCTGGCTCGTTTCACCTTCACCTGAGTTCTCTCTTTGCAATCCACTTCTCTATTACTGTCCTGGTAAAACTGCTCCTCTGTAAAAGTGCCTCTTAAGTAGCTTTCCTTTTCTCTCTCTTCTTGTAAGAGTTGGGTTTATCTTATTCTGTCAAATCTTCTCTGATTCATCACCTTTTCTGGCATTCAATTAGACATCACTTTCAAACATGGATGCTTCCTTCTACAAACTAACTTTATCTTCATTTGAGATTAAAGGCATGTACCACCATACCTGGACCTAAGCTTTTCTTTACCTGTTACTTGCTTTGTACCAGGCTGGTCTTGAACTCAAATCTGTTTGTCTCTGCCTCCTGGATTAAAGGTGGGTTTATATCCCAGCCTGATCACACAGACCTAGAAGATCTTTGAATATAATCTCTTGTCAGCTAGATCACATAGACCTAGAAGATCTTTGGGTGTGATCTCTTGACAGAACAGCCATGTTCTGAATTAACATTCCTTGATACACTGCTTACCTTTATTATTATTTTTTTTTGGTGTTCCATTTCTCACTTGCTTGCAACTTATCCAGTAGACTAGGCTGGCTGGACAGTGAACACCAGGGAGCTTTCTCTCTCTCTGCCTTTTCAGAGCTGGGATTACAAATTATATGTATGTGCTACCACACTCAGTTATTTTTTCTTTCCTCTTTTCTTTTTCTTTTTCAGATGGTTTCTAGGAATCAAATTCATATCCTCAAACTTGCAAGGAAAGGCAGACATTTTACTAACTGAACCATCTCTCCAGCCCCAACAGGAAGTCGTTTATGAGCAATGTGGATGTCTAAATCCAGTCATAACAACTTGTAAAATTAACAGCCACACCTTAGTTATAACAACAGCCTTCTACCATTTCCTCTTATGGATTCTTAAGACCTTCCAAAACAAGCAATTCATTGTAGTCAGAATACTTTTTAAAATTATTTCATGATATCCTCACACCCAGGAATTTTCTATTGAAGAGTGACTTCTACTAACCTGGTTGGCGTGTGCCTCATTGACAATAAAGAACCTCACCAGCTTCACGCTGATGTTTCCCAGTCAGTGAAACACATTTATCCTCAAAACCCCTCCCCACTGCTCTAAGCTTATAAGGCCCTACTTTACATGAAATAAAACACCCACCATCTATTTCACTGAAGATTGTCTGAGATTGGCTATTTTGTACTGAGTTGTAACAGTTGGGGGGAAAAGGACTTCCTGGTTTTTTTCCCCACTGGAACAATTCATCACTAGATCCTATGCTTGACCCCCTACCCTGGACTTAACTGCTAGCCAAGCTGTCACCATGGTATTGTCACAGCCACCGTAGAAGCCCTGCTATGGGAATCTCCTGCTCATTAGCGAGTCAGTGCAGATTATGGCTGCCTTCTTTCCCTCCACTCCACTTGCAGTAGTGCTCGCCTGCAGTAGCAAGCTGTTGCCTGTTCCCCGAAGCAGCCGTTCTATTCGCATTACTCAGGTCGGGCTTCTCCTGCCATCTGGTGCTGGCAATCCAACTAAAAGAATCGTAATGCTTTGTTGTGGAGAAATAATTTTCTCCTGCATCTCTGGCCAGATCAGAAATCTTGTGACACAGATCTTGTTCCATGCTCCATTCTTCCCTGCACAGTGCCTGACCTTCCTGAGGGAAGTGAAACTCGGGAACCCCTGCTTCATCCTTTTCCACCCAGAGACTGATTGCACTTGGACCTTCCAGCAGAGAAGCTCACACTTCTGGCTTGGTACCCAGTAGCCACGCCCCCCGCCCCCCCCCCCCCCACTCAGGGAATGGGGAAACTACAGCTGGCGCCCAATGTGGGACAACGGGATCTCCGGTTAGAGCCCAAAAGGGTGAGTGGTCATCCCCCCACATATCCCCAAAGACTTCACACTCTGAGGGAGAAAGTCCTATCTATTTTTCCTACTTTGTTTTCAGTTTGTACCTTTGTGAGGGACTGGATATGGCTTGCGGAGCAACTGAAGCCTCTCAGTTGGGGCACTCCTGAATATTGGCCTAAGGTTCCCTGACCCTCTTTCCAGATCTTGACAGCTCAACCTGGGTATAGGCAGTGACCTTTTAGCTTCTCAGAAAAAAACAAAAAACAAAAAACAAAACAAGAAGTCTGGTAACTCAGAGGCTACCTAAGAGTCATTAGGACAGATGCCAGTTTCTTAAATCTGTCAGCCAGCTTGTGGTTGGTAGGACGTTCCCATCCTTAGAGACGATTGCCTCAATAAAGTTGACCACTACCAGGATCACTTTTTATCTTTATCTATCATGGGAAATAATCACATAGAAAAGACCCCCCAGGTTAAAATTACATGGAATAAAGCTCCCCCAAACCCAAGTCTCCTCCTTTTGGGAGGACATGCTTCAGATAGCACCTTGCATGGCCATGAGTAACATTTATAGCCCTGACTCATGGACCTAGGTCACTTCTCTCACCTGAAATAAAAACAGGAAGGAAGGAAAAAAAACCCTCTTCCAATTTTCTCCCTTCATAGCCTCAGTCCACCAATGCTTAGGACCAATTAGAACAGGTCCTGCCAAAAAAATGCTGCTTCCTCTCAGCCAGACAAGTCTGAGAATCAGGACCCTAATGACTATCCTACTTCAGATCTCACAGCCTTCACCCAATTAATACAGGAAATCAAGACCATATACCCACCCTTGCCCACCCCTAGATGACCCTCGGATGGAATACCATGCAATCCTTCAGCCCCACCTATCCCTCTTCCTTCCATCCAGCAACCTGGCTCCCCACAGGACTCCATAATAAAAGTAGATGACCTGTCACCCTCCTCCACCCCGCCCCCTCCCCCTGCTTCATCTCTCACTGCCAAAGCAGAGGAAGCAGTCCCAGCTTCTTCTGCCCCTAGCCAACAGAACCACAACCTTCAAAAGCCCACCAAAAAAGTAAAAGAGAAGCCACATAACTCCATGGCCTCTGACTGACCCCGGCCCCCATCCTTTATCATACAACAGTTCTTCAATTTCTGTGATTCTGCTATAAAATCAAAAAAGACTCGAATTAAATCCTCAGTGAACTCCGCTTCTCCTCCTACTCATAACTCTGATTTGGAGTCAGAACTTAAAGAACCTCAAGCATTCCCAGTTAATATTAATCCCACTCAAAATAAACCACTTGACTGGAACCCATACCAAGCCACAGATTTAAAAAGAACTCCGACAGCCGGGCACAGCCATTCTATTCACCTGAGTCAGGTCGGACTTCTGCTCCTGTCTGGTGCCAGCAGCACAACTAGACGTTTGTTGTGGAGAAATAATTTCCTTCCGTATCTCCAGCCAGACTGGAAATCCAGTGGCATGGACCTCTTTCTGTGCTTTTCCCCTCTAGAGCCTGACGTCCCTGAGGGAAGTGGAACTCAGGACCCGGTATTTCATCCTTTTCCACCTGGAGACAGAGGACAGTCAGACCTTCTGATGGAGAAGTGTGCACTTCCTGCTTGGTGTCCAGTGGCCCCAGGGAGCGCAGAGCTACACTCTCCAGCTTTTTTTTAAAAAATAGAAGATGTACGCTTAATATTCACTTTGTCCTTAGAGGTGAGTGAATATCACTTTAGAACAAAATAAAGGAGAACAAACAGGTAAAACTATTCCACATTTCATTTTGTTTCAGAACTTCCAGTTTGACTCTCAAATCTATGTTACCACTCGGGGGATGCCCTGAGGCGGAAGTTTCTCATTTCTTTAAAAACTCAGTTGTGTCATGTGAATATGTTTTTTGTTTTTGTTTTTGTTTTTGTTTTTGTTTTTGTTTTGGTCCCCAAGCGTGAGATGTGGGAATGTTTGTCCACCACTGAAAATATACTCATGATCTTTGTTAGCTGAAAACAGACTCATGAGAAGGCACGTGATGTTCTGCTGGAAGCTGTCTCGTGTAAGGGGGGATGGTGGCATTTTTTGCCCATCTGGAAAACATCCTTGTGTGGACTCTGAGGAGGGATAAATAGAAGCCCATTGAGAGTGAGGCGAGGCTTTTGCATTGGGGCACTTTGCCACAGTTCACATCGCTTTGCTGCTCTTCTCTTTCTTTGCATAGAGAACTTCTCGTTGCACTCCGGGTGAGTACTGCCACTCTTGCTGACTTGTGCTGCTTCTGTGGAGTCTTGCCACTTTTTCTGACTCATGCTGAGTTGGCGGAGTCCTCCTGTTTCTACTGAGTTGTGCCACTGCTGCTGTTTGCTGTTTGCTGGCCTGCTGGTACCCTGACAACAAAGACTGGAATCTCCAGAAGAGGTCCACAACCCCCCTTTCCTGTTAACTGTCTTTCTCCCCTGGTGAGTGGGTTGGAGGGGAGAAGTGTTTAAGTACCCTAAATAAAGTAGGTTTTTGAGAAACTTTAGCCTACAGTGCCCCTTCATGTTACCTTTAGCCTGTCCTTCAGAGTAAACCTCGCATCATTTCACCCGCAGAGACCCCACCAACTGCGTCCTTTTCTGTTCCCTTGCCTTTCTCAGTTACTAAACTGCACTCTGGGGAAAGCTGAGATCACGTGGCATTTTGCTCCCTAAGGAGTATATGGCACACATCACACTATTTAGTACATTGGATTTGTGCGCTACAGTTGGGCCACATGGCAAGTGCTGTCGCCAGATTTCATTTCAGTAATTTCCTGCTAACCCGGAGAAGGAACATATCTCACACACGGGAAGTAGTTGAAATGCGCAGTTTTCTAAGGCCATGAAGAAGAAAGATCGCAGACTCTATGTGTCATAGTAATGGAAGGATCTTGGGAGGAGGGAGCTTAAGGTAGTGAGGAAAATTGTGGAGCTGCTTGAATAGTTTTAAATTATGGTATAAAGGAACCTTGGATGCACTTCCTCACAAGTGGAAAACTCGAGGGTAGTGGCTGAGAAGTGAACAGTGCATGCGAGAGTTCCGGGGCAGCTGTCATGTACCAGTACAGATGTGCCAGATGTGCAGTGTGTCCGGCTTCATGGCAAACACAGTCATTGCCTAAATAGGTGGTAGAGTGAGAACAAAATGTGAATTTGCTACATGCTTGCTTCTTCATTTCTGGCTAGCGACTTCAAGGGTAGGATATATTGAGTATATTAATATCTTTTGATTAGATGGCAATTTCAAAAAGTTAGCTAGCAAGAAAGGCCATAAATAGGATCAAAAGCTGTCTTAAGTTTATTAAGGCTACCATGATATGGCAAACTGAATTAACAAGGCCAACGTGTGAGGAATAAAAGAGAAATTTTTATATATTTGTGTACATGTTGCAAAATGGAGAAAAATCAACATATCTTAGAAAATGTTGCTGTAATTGCAGGTTTAATTTTACCAGTGGTTACATTTCTCATAGTTTCCTGTGTTGGAGTTTATGGCTTGGGAATGAATGGCCACAGAATTAGCAATTATCCTGTAATTTTTAAAGTGTGGTTAAATTTGTTTCTGTTAGCCTTATGTTTTCCACTTGGAGAAAACTTACTACACCAGATATTTGGGTAAAATGGACCAGTGTTCCCTAGTGTTAGAGGGCAGCAAACTTAATGATTCATTAAACTAAACTTCATATCCTTGTAGAAAAGGGATGGGGGATAAGTGTTTCACTAAAGAGCTACATCAGTTAAGCCCCAATATCACACACCATTAATATTTGGGGAAGGTGCATTCAAGTTTTCAAATGTTAATTTTGCACAATCCATTGGTTAAGATTATTTTGGTTCATGGTGTTTTAAAATAAGGAGCCAGAACTGCCTAAGATTTATCATTATATTATTAGCAGTAAGTGTACACTCTTGCATGGTAATGCATTTCTTTTGCTTCTAATTACCCAGGCTAGGGACACTGCAGTCACTTCATCATACTTTGACATTGCTGACTGCAGTAAAGGTAGACAAAGGGGATTTAAGTGGAGTGACTCCATCTTCATGTGCTGAAGTTCAAATTAGAAGCCAGGTAAGGAGATTTGGATTCGATGCCATAGGAGATGACATGAGGCCATATTCTCACTCAGTAAGTCCTAGTTTCCTCGAGGGAGCAAAGGCAGAAATGACAAGAATTGAAGCCGCAGAAGAAGAACGTAGATTGCATGCTCATTTGCACATTGTGGTTCTTGTCTGAAACACATTGGTACAGGTCTAAGCTACCCTTTAATGATGGCGGGCAGGTGTGGTGATGGCCTATAATAAAACCTCATAGGTAGACAGTCAAGGCTTGGATGAAGCAGGTGGATCCAGGTATGTGTATCTTCTTCCTGCATGCATGGAGTAAAAAGGCTTTAGAAGGGTCTATGGGCTTCTATTCAGGGGATTTAAGAGACAAAGAACTTGGACATAAGGAGATGAAGTAGATGCTCACTTACTTCAGTCATAAGGAAAATAGAGATATTTCAGTTTTCTCTATCTAGTACAGTAGACCTAGTCCCGCTACTCCCCCCCCCCCAGAAGGACTGAATATTACAACACTGTTCTGCTCAGCATTACAAAATATATCAGTTCTTTGGGCAATGAGGTAGTAGCTTGTTTGAACCTAAGAGTGAAAAATATTCATCCCTTTACTCTCAATATAATATAGAATGATTAGAATATTTGTATAATACAGAAAAATATAAAGAAGATCAGGATTACTTGGGCGTGAAATAATTAAACACTGGCATTTTTAGAGTTCTTTCCCTCTAAATAAAGTGATGACTATGTACTGAAAAGTGAGATTATCATGTATGTATTTCTTAACCTTATAGTTTTTCTCTTACTGTATTGTGACCACTGTAACATATAAAGCACACATATAAAAACATATCGACAGACATGTTATATAGCAGAATATTATTAATAGTATAAGGGGTGGATTCTCTCTCATGGCATAGGTCTCAAGCTGGGCCACTCATTGGTTGTCCTTTTCTTGAATTTCTGCTTTTTCTTTACCCCTGCACATCTCGTTGGCAGGAGAGGTTGTGGGTCTAAGGATTTGTGGCTGGGTTGGTGTCCCAGTCCCTTTATTGGAAGTCTTTTCTGGTTACAGGAAACGGCCATTTCAGGCTCCATATCCCCCATTGCTAGGAGTTTTAGCTAGAGTCACCCTCATAGATTCCTGGGAGTTTCTATTGTACTAGGTTTCTAGCTTATCCCAGAGATGTGTCTACTCATTCCAGTACTCTCTCCCCTTACTCTCTCCCTCTGTCCACTTGACCCCTTCTGCTTCCCTCCCTCCTCCCTCCCCCCTGCACCCTCCTTGACCCCTTCTGCTCCCCTCCCTCCTCCCTCCCCCCTGCACCCTCCTGGTTACTTAGCTTCTTTGGGTCAGTGGATTGCAGCATGATTGTCCTCTACTTTACTGTTAATATCTACTTATAAGTTATTTCATAGTGTTTGTCTCTCTGGGGTTGGGTTACTTCACTCTGATCCCATCCATTTGCCTGCAAATTGCACTATGTCCTTGTTTTTAATAGCTCAGTAGTATTCCATTGTGTAACTGTAACACAGTTTCTTTGTCCATTCTTTGGTTGAGGGACATCTAGGTTGTTTCCAGTTTCTGCCTATTACAAATAAAGACACAATAAGCATATTGACCAAATGCCCTTGTGGTCTGCATGTGCTGTTGCTTGAGTTGTTGTTGTTTTTTTTTTTTTTTTTCATCTTGGCCATTCTGACAGGTGTAAGATGGGATATCATAATCATTCTGATTTGCATTTCCCTGACAACTAAGGATGTTGAACATTTCTTCAAGTGTTTCTCAGCCATTAGAGATTCCTTGTTGAGAATTCTCTTTTTAAATCTGTACCTCATTTTTAATTGGGTTATTTGGTTTGTTGATTTCTAGTTTCTTGAGTTCTTAATATATTTTGGATACCAGCCATCTGTTGGATGTAGGATTGGTGAAGATTGTTTCCCAGTCTGTAGGCTGCCTGAGAGAAGCTTTTGAGTTTCATAAGGCCTCATTTATTATGGATCTTAGTGCCTGAGCTGTTGGTGTTCTGTTCAGGAAGTTGTCTCCTGTGCCAATGCATTCAAGATAATTCTCCACTTTCTCTTCTATCAGATTTAGCATATCTGCTTTTGTGTTGAGGTCTTTGATCTACTTGGACTTGAGTTTTGTGTTGGGTGATAGATATGTGTCTATTTGCATTCTTCTACATGCAGACATTCAGTTAGACCAGCATCATTTGTTGAAGATGCTTTCCCTCTTCCATTGTATAGTTTTGGCTTCTTTGTCAAAAATCAAGTGTCCATAGGTGTGTGGGTTTACTTCTGGGTCTTGTATTTGATTCTATTGATGAACCTGTCTGTTTTTATGCCAATACCATGTGGCTTATTACTATTGTTCTGTGGTATAGCTTTAAGTCAGGGATGGTGATATCTCTAAAAGTTCTTTTATTGTACAGGATTGTTTTAGCTATCCTGTATTTTTCCCCATACAAAGTTGAGTATTGTTCTTTCAAGGTCTGTAAAGAATTGTTGGAATTTTGATTGGAACTTTGTTGAATCTGTAGATTGCTTTTGGTTAGATGGCCATTTTTACAATATGAATCCTACCGCTCTATGAGCATGGGAGATCTTTCTATCTTCTGATATCTTCTTCAATTTCTTTCTTCATAGACATGAAGTTCTTGTCATACTGGTCTTTCACTTTCTTGGCTAGAGTTACCCTGAGATATTTTAAATTGTCTGTGGCTGTTGTGAAGGATGTTGTTTCCCCAATTTTTTTCAGCTCACTTGTCATTTGTGTATAGGAGGTCTACTGATTTTTTTAAAGTTAATTTTGTATCTAGCCACTTGGCTGAAGGTGTTTATAAACATTTTATTTTTATTATATTCCCTGGTAGAATTTTTTGGGTCCCTTATGTATAATATCAAGTCATCTGCAAATAGAGATCCTTTGACTTCTTCCTTTCCAGTTTGTATCATCTTGATCTCTTTAGTTGTCATATTGTTCTAGCTAGAACTTCAAGTACTTATTGAATAGTTATGGAGAGAATGGACAGCCTTATCTTGTCCCTGATTTTAGTAGAATTGCTTTACGTTTCTCTCCATTTAATTTGATATTGTCTATTAGGTGGCTGTATATTGCCTTTATCACGTTTAGGTATGTGCCTTATATCCCTGAGCTCTCCAAGATGCTTATCATAAAGAGGTGTTGGATTTCGCAATCACATTTTAAGCTCTATGATTAAACAAAATTGGTCTTTAAAAATCTATGAGGACTGCCATTTAAAGTAGCATGACTCAGTGCATATACATATAAACAGTGGGAAATCTCAGTAAAGAACACATCTGGCCTTTTTGTGACAGAATATCCTTTACTTTTAGCCTTCTCTGTAGTCGCCAGTAGATTGTGAGTAGACAAGACATCTCATTTGAAAAAGCATCACTTGCAGGAGGGGTGGGGGTCACCCGGAGACAGGTGGATTTACTTACCTTGGAGAGCTGTGAATTCGCCATATAGTGAGAATAATGAAACGAAGTACAATTTGATAAAAGCTCCCATTCCTTACCTTTCTTTCTCTGGCCTTAGGGGAAGCCAGTTTCCAGACCCTATTGACTGAGATTTCCTCCAGGCTGCAACCATGTTCATTTGCCCTTCATTCTGGCACCAACGGAGTCCTTTATTTTCAACTTCCTGTTCCTGTCCTTCACTCAGGATGGAAACGAAAATTTCAGATTTGTCCTTGCATCCATCTCAATACAGGCAGCATAGCTTTGGAATGAAGTGACAAGTTCAGCAAATTGACAGGTGTTAAATATTACCCTGGAACAACCTATAAAACCAGAAGAAATGATTGTATTTCAATAGCCAGAAAGCCTTGATCCAACTCACTGGAAAGAGCCTGTTTCATGTGATTGCCTTGTAAGCCTACCTGGGTGTGCCTGGTGGTCCACCACAGCCTACAACCTGGTGATTCATGGTATAAGCATCAAGGACAAACCAAGGAGCAGAAACTGTGAAGCCTTAACATAAAGGATTCTTCAAGTTGGGCTGGAGGAATGAATGGCTAAGGCTTTGTCACATTTATTCCATATTGGTACATAAGGCTCATTAAGACAAAGTCCAAGATGACAGAGATGTTGGTAAAATGCTAAGTACTATTCTTATTTTTCTGACACGCTCAATGATATTTTTGAAGCACATTCATGGTTTTCTAGTGTTTCCCCCAAAAGAGCCTGACAGGCATATTACTCTGATGGTAAGCTGGGGTTTAATAAACTCATGAGCCAGAGAGGATGACACACACCAGGCTCATTCTGAAGTTTCACCAGGTGTAGGGGGCTGTTTTCTTGGGAAGTGGTGGCTATTTTCACTGTCTGGAGAATGGCAGTTCATTGAAGAAACTGAACTGGGTCTAGAGTAGATAAAGGGTCATTTCAAGTTATAAATCTTGATACTTAAAAAATGACATCCATCCACTTGCACTCCCAGCACACTCAGGCAATCAATTTTATTCCTTCTCAGGTCTGTGATGGGGTTGAAGACCAGATAGTTTAGTTTTACAATTAAGCTTAGTTGTTTAGGGGGTTAAGATGTTTTTAGGTCTATGTAGACGTTTTAAGTTGATATAGATGAGATATGATAGATATTGATTTACTTTCAGATTTTTAGACTCGCCAAGATGGGAAAGATGTTTTCTTCAAGGCTGTCAAATACAAATAGCCAGAAACACTATGAAGGGAACATTTATATAATTCCTGATTGTTTTGTGGTTCTTCTTACTGTAGATAGTTTATTGTATATATGTGTAATAATATAAATGTATATGTAGAAATATTTAATAAAAATTGTAAAAAAGAAATAATAAATACTTGGATCCCAGAAGATAAAAAAAAAATACATCAGTGCAGTGTAAGAGCTTTCTGTGTACATGTGAGTGAAGGAAAAATTACAGGCAGAAGACTATATTAAATGACCAAAATTGATTGGATGATATAATTGTTTTCTCCCTTCTCCTCTTCCAGGTGTTCTTGAACTTTAGTTCATGTGTCTGGAACGGTAGAACAACTCACTTTGATGTTTAGTTTTTACTACTGCTGTTTTTCGTTTGCTTGTTTTGCTTTCTAATCCAGAGCTGATGCAAGTTACCCAGTGTCACTGAGTGACAATTTAAATCGTTTTATAATGCTGACAGCATCTTCTTCTTCCCATCAGCTTACAGGCAGCATCCTTGACATGTGCAGAACTGGACCCTGAACACTGAGCATTTTCCCCATCCATTTTACGGGGGTTTCACTGACCTTAGTAAGCAGTCAGGAATTTCAAGGTACATAAATCACAAACCGTGGAGAGAAGTCACCTATTAAGCACACACATGTTGAAATCCAGGCTGGCCTAAGTGTCCTGGGAAGACAAACTCTGGAAAAGAGAGCTGAAAACCCAACGTGCTGCCATGAGGCAGGTGCAGGAAGCTGCGTGCAAAGGCCCTTTACCCAGCTTGGAAGGCTCACTGCGTGGCACCTCTTAAAGACGGATGATGGCTAGATTGAAACCTAAATGCAAGAATCCCAAAGGGATGCCTTTTTTTTTTTTTAATGGTGTTAGTATCAAATGTGATTTTCACAATTATTTCCTTAAATTCAAAGTTGTAGAGAATATCTCTCCATGACTGGGGTGGAAATGGAAAGAATTTGATGGGAGATGGTGATTGACAGCTATGCACGCACTATCTGCTGTTCAACTTTCTATGTGAGAGCAAATTTTGTTTCTGGTCCGATAGAGTCTGTTGTTAGCTGCAGGTAGTCTAGCTCAGTATATATATGTTTGCTGGTGCCCTCTGTGTCTAATCAAAGGCTTTTTATCCCAACACATGGCACGAAGCCTCCTTAGGGGGAGATAGACTAACCCAAGTGGAAAATTCCTTTCCACATTTGTACGTGAGCAGAACCTGCTCCCAGTAAGTGGTAGCACATGGAAAGAACCTGGCAGCGCTGAGCGATGTCACAGGACGCGAGTCTGTGGACTTATTTTTGTGTTTACTGCAGGGATGTTGTTAAGGATGTGGTTGCTAACATCCCACGGTGTTTCCTTTACAAAGATCTGCTGAAGAAGTTTTTCTCTTCCCTCAGGACTCTAATTTAACCACATTTCTCCTGAGCAGCTGCAGAGTTACGTCTTTTAAGTTCTATACATTGTGGCCTGTCATTATACATGTCCCAGGGGGCAGGAGTTCCCAAACCTAACTGCATGATTCAAATCACCTGGGGGAGCCCCTTAAAGGCCAATTTCAAGGACTATTCCTTGCCCCCCCCCCCAGAACAATTCCATCAGGATCTCAGAAAGGAGATCAGTACATTTCCAAGTCATTTGCATTGTTGCCATGGGCAGCCAGAGCTATGGCAACCGCCATGGGGTCTTACTGCATCGCTGTGGACATTTCCTTCCCTTACCCAGCTGCCCAGTTGTTCATTCTTCAGGCCTACATTAGCCCTGGGGGAAAAAAAAACCCTGAAACAACTGTTCATGCAACTTGTTGTAGTCTGTTTTCTGCTGCTGTGACACATATCATGATAAAAAGCGATGTGGGGAGGAAAGGGTTTATTTTACTTCCAAGTCAGAAATTATGGTTGCAGGAAGTCAGGGCAGAAATGGAAGGCAGGAAAAGGAACACTGCTTACCAGCGCCTTCTCTGACTATCCCTCCAGCTTACACTTAGCTAGCTTTCTTAGATAGCCCAGGACAATCTGCCTAGGGAATAGTGCCCCCCCCCCCCGACAGTGAGCTATGTAAGCCCTTCTGCATATTAATGAATATGAAAGCCCTCTGCAGACATGTTCATATGACAGTCTGACCTAGGCGATCCTCAAATGTGGCTTTCCTCTCAGATGACTTGCAGGTGTGTCAATTAGGCAATTAAAGTTAGCTGCTTGTGCACAAGTGTATGTGTGTGAGTGTGTGTGTGTGTGCACATGCGCATGCATATGAGTACACATAAACATTTATAATAACTAAAGAAATGGCTAGAAATATTCACCTTTAAAAATAAAATTTATTATCCTATTTTCTCGTGTTGTATAAGTGCTAGTCTGGGTCTTCCAAGTGATATAGATAAGGCTAGATAAATACAAGAAATATACCAGAGAGGCCTGGCAGGGGAAATGAGTAAGAGCTGAGGGTAGTAGTGGCTGAGGGAGCTCTCCGGGCTGGATGCTTGTCTGAACTTTGGTAGGGGAACGTGGAAGGATTGAATGCAGGTGAAGAGGCTCAGAGAGAAGTGCGATTGCAGGTAAGCATAGCACCTGGGGCTGTCAGGTCACAGCGCTCCCACTGGCAGCAGGAGAATCACACTGGGAGGGCCATCTGAGTGCTTTTCCCTCTCTGACACTACTTATGGTATGTGTTGAGTAGTGACAAAGGATTATGAGGAAGGAAGACATATGACAGGAAGAGGAAAGAAAGCCACAGGGTGTCAATAGAGTGACAGAGGTGGGTAGATACGTGAAGGTAGCTTCAGGGAACAGGAGGACAATGAAGAGACTAGTCACCAACAGATTGTGAGAGAATTGACACAAGGCAGAGACTGGGTGATGAGTGGATAAAAACCTGGACCGGGAGTGAAAGGGACTTTGCTGGGCAGACCTCGGTAGAAAATCAGACTGAAGGATGGGTGCCATTTGCTCATGAGAAATGGAGTTATAAATCAAACCAGCACAGGACCTCGTGCTCACAACTCCAGCAAGGTGCCTGGGAATTTATTAATAGCAAGCACACAGCAAGCTTTAGCCACTTGCCCCTCTGGGTCCATCTTAGCACTAGTAGATCTGCAACATACTGATGCATGGGAGCCAAACAAAAGGTTTAAGGAAGAAAAGTTTGAGGGTGAATGTAGGAAGCGGGGCTTTTAAACACTCCTCAGGTCACGCTGATGGGAAGCCTGGGCACAACTGCGTGATGGCACCAGGTACGTTGACAGAGAATGCAGGGGACTTGTGAATAAAACGTATATTTGCCTACATACGTATTAGAAGAATTTGAAGGCATGGACTGTACAGGGTTCTTCAAAATGCTAAAATTCTAACCTTGAAATAGCATGAAAAAGCGTATATTTAGTCTCACTTTGTTTTTGCATCGAAGGCCATCATAAAAACATTTGCTTTGCCACACCAGAATTATGGGAAGAGCTACTTCCTGCTTCTTTCTCCCAGCCTTTGTCTGTAGGCCGGGTGTCTAGTTCTCAAACAAGCTCAGAGATACATGAAGCAGACAAACAGAGATCAGAACCAATACAGTCATCCTTCAGTATTCCCCCTGGACTGTTCCAGGACCCTCTCAACTGCCAAAATCCACTGATGCTCAGTGTAGTATATGAACGGTGGCATGTTTGAATATAATTTATGCATATACTCCAGTGTACTGTAAATCATTTCTAGATTGTTTTTAATGTCTGAAATAATAAAATGCAATAGAGTTTTTCTTCTCTTTCATTTGGGAAATAACAAGAATATGTACATATTCAATATAGCTTATTTTTTTTTCTGACTTAGGGCCTGATTCATGCTAAGTAAATGTTCTAATGATATACCTCTGTAGCCTTCCTTTTCTTCTGGGACAGCGTCTCACTCAGTTGACCAGGCAGTCCTTGAACTTGTCACTCTCCTACCTCAGCCTCCTCAGTAGCTGGTATTAGAGATTTGTCCAAGCTTTAAAACAAACAAAAAGATTCTCTGCACTTTGTTGAATCTGCATATGGGGAAGCTTTCGTTATAGAGGGCTGATGTAACCTTGTTAAGCAAGGGTTTGCTTCAAAGAGCTGCCATTACATACCCTGTGCCTTGTGATATAAGGGGCATTGGCAGAGATCTGTCATAGAGCAGGGCAGCTAATGGCATATTGAGCCATTCACCTCAAACCCATCTTCCTACGAATGGGGAGACCTGGACATGCAGTTGAGATGGGGGCAGCTTTTCTTGAGAGAAGGGATGCTCTCTGCTGAGAGACAGTCATATGAAGGTAAGCAGCAGTATTTTGACCGGGTGGTTACTGGCTCCATCACTTGGGATGCATCCGCCCAGTTTCATCTGCTCGGAGGGAGTTTCTATGCTGAGCCAGTCTCCTTGTTGCTGAAGAGTTCTTACAGCAGATAGAACAACCACCCTTGTTTCCCAAGTGTCCCACATTAAGTAGCAAAATAGAGTTTGCAATCTACCTGCTTGCTTTATAAACAGGAAACTGTGCCAGGCTGAGCTCAGCTAGAGACAAAAGCAAGCAACAGGGGCAGTGAGACGGCCAGTGACTGCCATTGCCGCCTTTGTGGATCGATGAAGGAGCAATTGCTAGTTCATCAGCGATCCAGTAACCTGCCTCTAGATTGCCTAGCGCTGACATCATCACTTGTGGCTACCAGGTGTGTGCCAGACTATAAAAGGACCAACCTGCCACCTCATCTCTCTCTCTCTCTCTCTCTCTCTCTCTCTCTCTCTCTCTCTCTCT
>OU015748.1:41782786-41806366 GCA_907169655.1 Acomys percivali
ACACACACACACACACACACACACACACACACACACACACACACACAAACACGACACATGATAAAACAAGCAAATGAGCAAGAGAGAGAGAGAGAGAGAGAGAGAGGAGAGAGAGAGAGAGAGAGAGAGAGAGACGGGGGGGGGGGGACAAGAAAGAGCAAGAGAGAGTGAGCATTGTTTAATACTGTAAACAGTCTAGAAATTAACACCTACAGAGAAGTTTTCCTAATGGAAACCTCTTTCCTTGTAGCTCTTTCCTGGCTTTATTTATTCTTCTGAGGTATATACATAAAGAACTTTCTACAACCATTCAAAGCTAGCTCTCTGTTTGATTTAAATGTGTCTGATTTGCCTTCCCTAGACTGAACCATGGAAATGTAGGCTCTGTTTTTTGTTTTTTGTTGTTTTTTTTTTTTTGTATAAACAATAAGAGGCATTGGGAGATTCAGGTTTGAGATGCCACATAGCAGGCTTAAACTGATGTGATGCATAATCTCAGGGAGACTCTGGTGGAATTAGGGTTCAACAGGCAGTGGTTGATCAGGACAGAGCCGCTGGCGAGGCCACCAGGATCAGATAGACTATGGGCTGTTAAAACAAGAAGAATCAGATGATTGAATGAGACATGATGAAGATGGGGCTGGGCCAGAAATATAGAAAAGAGAGTGGCAGAAACAAGGTCAGATTCCGAGGCATCCTCTCTCACTTCCTGTGGTCACAGCACTCTGATTCTGTAGGAGGTCAGCACCGCGCTCTAGAGCAGTGGTTCTCAACCTGTGGGTTTGCGACCACTTTGGGAGTCAAACAGCCCTTTCACAAGGGTCACCTAAGATCATCGGAAAACACAGATATTTACGGTAGCAAAATTATAGTCATGAGGTAGCAACAAAAAATGTTATAGTTGGGGGTCACCACAGTGTGAGAAACTACACTAAAGGGTCACAGCATTAGGAAAGTTGAGAAGCAATGCTCTAGAGGGTTTTGCAGAAGCAAACACCTACCTAGTTTCAGCCTAGCATTTGTAGGCTAAGCAAAGTGGACCAGTGCATTCTATGTCAAACTACTGAGGTTGACCTGGGCCAATAACATGGGATTCCACATGGTGGAGCAGATGGGAACATGTAGTCAATATCTCTGGTTGGATGTGAATTAGAAAATCATGTAAGGGGGTGTCTGCTGCCACTCACGTGTATCCTATGAAAGTTAACAATGAAGCTGAGAAGTGGAGGTAAGGAGAAATGCTAATTTTGTTGTTGTTGTTGTTGTTGTTGTTGTTGTTTGTAGTGTGGGAGATTGAACCCAGGCCTTTGAGTATGCTAGGCAGGCAGTCTACTTCTTAGACACCTCCCCAGCCCTTTGAACAATAAGATGCCAGTGACACTGCCTGGGGCCTGAATCTAACTGAATTTATCTATTTCAGTTAATTCCCATTCTTTTTTTTTTAAGCTAATGTGAGTTGGCTTGTTTATTGTTTGAAACTGGATAGATTATTTCTGACATAAATGCATAATTATTATCATTTAAAAATGTATATATGTATACCTTTTTGGCTCAGGATAGCTTCTCCTGCATAAAAATGCCTTAACTGTATTGTTTTTCTCTTGGAAGGACTCAGTGGCCATTATCTCTGAATGAGAGTACACGGGGAGGAGGAGGGCGGAGGAGCAGTGAATTAGGTTGCTGCAGGATGGAGCCTGCACAGGAAGCCCCCAGAATCAGCTGCTCTTGAGTAGCCAGTAGCCACAGCTCTCTGGGTGGAGATCACCTAAGAGAAGCTGCCCATGCTCGGCTTGGTATGAGTGGACCCAGCTTGTGAACTAGCTCAGTATTCAAACTCAGAGACTATGGGCTGTACAAGAAATGATGTGTTTTTGAGCACAGTATCCCAAAGACTGTTTAAAAAAAAGATCCAGAAGGGTGGAGGTATCTACTGTTAGTCACTAAGTGAGGCAAACACCTTTGGAAGAAATCTTATTTTTAAATGTCTTTGAGATGTCCTTTCCTTTTTCTCAGAATAAAAAGTTTAGGAGAGCACTGAGCAGGCCAGAGGGGTTCCTGACTACCATCTTGAGGATGCAAACTGAGTATCTTAAAGTGTCCCTGTTATTTAAGCTGTTGATTTTTTTTGGAGAGTCTTGTGTACTCTAGGCTGGCTCTGAAGTCACTGGCCTCAAACTTCAACTGAACTTCTGATGGTCTTGCCTTCAATGTCTGAGTGTTGGGGTTACAGGTGTGTAACACAGTTCTCACTCTATGTCCTGCTGAGAATTAAACCAGCAACTTCATGTATGGTAGGCAAGCACTCTACCAAATAAACTCTGTCATCACCCTCAACCCAATTTCAACCTTTTGAACTTCTGTTCCAAGACTTTGAGTTAACCATACACAGAAGTATATGGGCAATCGTTCCTTCTGACGTCATGACCTTAAACTGAACAGCAGTGCCCTACTATACTGACATGCTCAGGAGTGTACCCCAAAGTGCTATCCTATATGAATATGGATAAACTCCTAGAGTAAAATCACTTCATTTCTTTTGTTTAAGGGGAGGTATTTCTCTCTAAACAGCTACTGTGTTCTCCTCCCCTGCTGCAGGTCATAAGTATTTCTCTCCTCATAATTGGTTGTACTTGTTTTAGCTTTGCACTCCACCGTGCTGTGTGCCTGTTGAGTTTGGTTACATCATCAACACATCGGTGAGAACACTGGCTTCTCGTGGAATCATGGGAAGATCCCTGAGACTCCTGTGTCCACTATACTTCAGTCCGTTGCAAGCACCGCCACATGGCTAGGGTTTCGTTGCCCGTGGTCCGCATGTGGTTTGTGAGGTATACCCCAGTGGAACTCTCTGAATTTTCCAGATTGCCTCATAACCATGGCCTTAGTGTGTTCTGACCTGGTTTTTCCTAGCGTTGCTGGTTCTGACTATGTAAGGAATGCAAACCACTGGCTTCTCTGTCCAGTCTTCTGGCTCCTTTGAGAGTTCACCCATATTGAGGAAAGAGGCCTCTGTCCACATCTCCATGTACATTTGTAGCTCAGGCTGGAACACTAACCAAGTGTGGTTGAGACCGGGCACACTTAACTAAGGTACTTGGAGAAAGGAACGGGACTGAGGCCTTATAGCATCAGTGTGATGGATATGGAAGCTCTTATCATGTGCTTTCAGGTAGCAGAACTGATTGTGCCCATGGATTTTTCTGTCCTTTGTCACAGACAGTGGGAATTGCCATTGCCTTGGAGAGGGCTATGGTAAGGGCAATGCTTTTTGGAGTGGAACTCGGAGACGGGATTCTCGCCCTAAAATAGCATAGGTAATTGGCAACAAGATCCAGGGATAAGCAAGAATTATTGTGGGCAGATTTACCGGCAAAGGTTGGTGTCCAGTGCTGTGTGAGGGGAATCAAGAGTAGACGGGAGAAACAAGAGCACGGTGGGAAGTGGGACCAGGAAACATCTCCAAGGAGCAGCTATGCTGCTATGCAAAGGTACCACAGTCAACTGCAGGCTCATTTTCCTTCAGAGCTTCCTAGCATTGACATAACCTGAGTAGTCCAAGGCTCTTGAAAGGGAGAGGTATAAGCCTGGCAGGAGAAATCCAGGCTGGTTGCATATCTGATCCATCTCAATAAACCAGGGCCTGGAGATGCAATCATTTTCCTGGTACTTGGAGGAACACATTGTATGTGTATGTACTAACACAGGGAACACGGAGGACATAGTAGATAGCATCTTCCATAGCGGTTTCAGAGATGAGATCGGATTTATGGTGATGATCTCTCATGGTAGGCTACAGAGGTTCATCTTTGCTCACTTCTAGCTGCGTGACCCTGGGCATGGTGCTTAACTTGACAAGAGCGCAGGTTCCTCATATGGAAAACAGAGACAACAAGACAATTCATTTTTTTTTCCAATTTGGAGAATATCAAATAAGTTGATGTAAGATGAAATTAGAATAGTGTCTGTTATGTGCTGAGCACAAATCAATAAATATCAGCATCCTTTTATTGTTAGTTCTGTATCCCAAAGTGATGAAGTCTCAACAAAGTACTAGCTCAAGAGTGGTCCACGGATCTGCTGCCATCTTCTTGGCCTTGGATATTCTATAAGAATCTAAGCACAAGTTGGATGTATACTTCCTGATGTGAGGCCTCACATCCTATTGTTCTTTCTTCTCTTTTCCTCTCTTATGCTTTATTAAAACTAGCCTGTGTCAAGTTCTGAACCCTTAGGAAACTGAGATGTCTACATGATAAGAGGAGTCATGGTGGTTGATTTTATAGGTTAACCTGGCTACATTATAGTGCCCAGTTTGGACATGCACCAGTCCGGATGTTGTCCTGATGGTAATGTTTAGATGAGACTTACATTGAAATGGGTAGAATTTGGTAAAGCCAATGTAGGCGGGCCTCATTTAATCAGTTGAAAGCCTCGAGAGAACACAGGCCGAGGTCCTTGGAGGAGAAAGATAATTTTGTTCCAGCTTGCCTTTGGGCTCAAGCCTACAGTGTTAATTCTTGCTGGCTTTCTTGGTTAACCTGTCTATCCTATGGATTTCAAACTTGTCAGTTCCCGATGCCACAACCCCTCCGCCCCCTGCCATTAATGCTATTCCTTTAAACAAATGTTTCTTTGGACGTAAGTATGTGTATGTGTGCTAATGTTCACACAAACTTATTACATTTGCTTTGTTTCTTTGGAGACAGGGCCAATACTTTTAATGACCATCTTAACTTTCTTCCTTAACACTTCCATTGTAACAAAGGCTTAACGATCTTATTTTATTTGCTGCACTGAGGATCAAACCACAGCCTTGTGCATGCTAGGCAGAAGCTCTATCCTGAGCTGCAACGCAGCCTGGGGCTCAACTTTAAAGCAGGAATAATGCAAACAATCCCCAACACTGTCAAGGAACCAGTTAAGGGTGGAGAGGTACTTTCTAGTGACCTTGACATTACTTTACTCAGGCAGCGTTCTGTTTATCAGATGGGCCCAGTTGGCACTCGGTTGGACTTATTTTTCTCCTTCCTGGAAACTATGAACAGAGCGTGGAGAAATGGATTTTGTTATTGGCAATGACCACATACATATTTTTTTCCAATCCGGGTTAGTCCTTGGAAATCATGTAAATAAAAATGGCCTTTGTGTGGTTCTATGCATCTGCCTTGAATTTCATAACTCACCTGTTTATTATATTTATCCAGCGGCAAAAGAAACATGACTCATGGTTCCCTAAGAGTATGAAAGGAAACGAAATCAAATTTTCTCTGCAACAGCCAGCAGGAGAGCCAATCAGAAGATTGTGTCAGGCAGGGAAATCAATCAGCATGAAATCAAAGTCGTTTTCATCTCTAGTTTTTGTGTGAAAGATTTTCATCAGTGACTCTGGAGCCATCATAGTTCCCACACAGGGAAAATTCACATCCTTGCAGATAAGACAGAGTAGAGCGATGAGAATGCAGGGCCAAGGTGGGTTTTGGAAAATAAACGAACTCCATCTGGAATATGATAAAATACCAAATGGTTTCAGTTTCTACAACACAGGCCATTATGATGGGGATCACTGTCTTCTTTGCACGAAAGTGGAGGAAACTTGTATTCATTGACAGAACACAGGTCTCTTTCGTTGTCGGTGTTCTGACAATCACTTATCTTACTGCACTCTTACCTGTTTGCCAGTTGGTTCATCTCTTGAGATACTGGGCGGCAAGAAGCTGAGACTGCGATTTCAGTTATTGAAATGGGATTGGGGGGAGCCAGGCAGTCCTTGCTATGAGTAGGAAAGGAGGATTTTGGGAAAAGGACAACCAACAGAAGGGTTTACGGAAGGCTGACCGGCAAGGACCATTGTCCTCCTTCCAGAGAAGGCAGAACCAACACTTGGTGAGAGCTGGCCCAGAACCTGCTTTCTGATGTCAGTCTGCAGGCGGGTGTTGTCTGATGGAGGGGTGAAAGAGGAGACCAATGTGAGAGAGAAAAGAATGCGGGATCTAGTCTTCAACCAATTGTAAAGAGTGATATAAGACACTATGTTAGTTGGTTATCTGCTGAGAAGGAACTCTGGGCAGGAAGGATTTGTTTCGGCTCCTGAGTTGAGGATCCAGCACAGTAAGACAGGCATGGTAGAGGAATGCAAGGCTATTGCTACTTGGTGGCAATCTAGGAAGCAGGGAGATTAGGCTATAGCTAATAAAGCCCACCCCTCCCCAGGCCCACTTCCTTTAGTTAGCCTCCACCTCCCGTGGGAGCACGTGGACTGCGTGACCAGGGACACCAGCACGAAGCTAGAGTGAGGTGGAGATGTGCCCAGACTCTGGAAATGTCCATCTTGAGATTAGCAGGAGTTAGGATCGTGCCCTTCCAGCTCTGTGCCAGCATTCCCTGGCACACATAGTCTTGACCCACTATGTCTGCAATTCTCAGAGTAGTCACAAAGTCTGGCACCTGGAATTCCTCTCCATGTAAATAAAGCATCACCAGCATCCCAGCCCCAACCAATGACGTGAGCCCACCTTGGAAATCCCTTCCCACTCCCGCAAAGCTCATATAGCCCTTGCTCACCCAGAAAAAACCGGCACAGATGTTTCACCGAATACAGTCAAAAAGTGGTTCTATCACTGGGAGAACGCCGAGCTAAAAGGCCTGTAACACTTGAAGAGCCACTTTGGAGACAGACTTCCCCACACCCCACACCCTTGTCCACCCCACCCCTACCCTCACACCGCCCATTGTCCGTGGCACTTCATACACCACTTATTCTAATCAAGGTAATAGATCTCAGGCGTTCTCTGAGCCCCCTCTCTTAGGTGATTCTAGAACCTGTCACACTGGCAATTAGCACTTGCCTTTGCCCAAACCCGGACAACTCCCATGACCTCCTCACCTGTCTCTACCCCTTCTTAATGCACTCCAACATCTGCCCTCCAAACTATAGCCACAGTGATCTTTTTAAAAAACAGTCCACCCTGTGCCTAATCCTTGGGGCTTTCCCATTTTCTTAGGACAAGAACCACGTGTCTCTCTGCCTGCTGAAGCACTGTATGGTCAGGCTGTCTGCAGCCTCTACTCCCAGACCTTTCAGAGAAAACAACTCATCTTTTGTGTTCATCCCAGTAGGCTGTGATTCCTGCAGCCACATGGCCTCGGCACATTCATCCTTGTCGATTTACAGCCTCCTTGAGATATTTTCCCTGTTAGATTATAGACACCCATCTGTCCACTCGAGGATCACTTCCTTTAGGAAGACTTTTCTTGTCACTCAAAAAGAGCCAGGCTGCCCAAGGTGTGTGATCATCACTGCCAAGGACTCCTGGGATCCACTTATCTTGACAGTGATTTTATGCTAACGAGTAAGTGTGTTTTCACTGTCCCGCACCCCCCCCCCCCGCTTCTCTCCCAGGTTATAAAGTACAGGGGGTGAGCCCTGAAGAACTTGCTCCCTGTTGCTTTTCGTCCTTCACACCTTCCAACTTCCTTTACACGGTTTGCGAGGAGATGGCTACGCTCCTTGTGTGGCCCCGGGTTTCCTCAGTCGTTTTCAGCTATTTATCTCCTAAGCGCTCTGTTTTGTCAGTGACCTCCTCTCAGCTGGCAACACCCTCCTTTCTGCAGGCCAAGAGTCTTTCTAAAGAATGTGAAGTGCTGTCCAGATGACATCCAGAGCTCTCTTGGTGGGCCGCCTCAAAGGTGAGGGGAAAGCCCCTGCCTTCTGTTGAAAGAAACGGGATTTTTGAGCCTTCCTGTCCCATCGCAGCTGCTGAGGTACTGCTCAGGGCTTTCGCCAGTGTAAATGGTGATGTGAAAGAGTCACAACATGGCAGGAAAAAAAAAAAAGAGGAAAATCTAACTCATCACAGTGCATGATTTTTCCAGACAAGCTCTTCTTTTGCAGGGTTTTGGGTGGTAGGCAGAAGAAAGTAGATTTAATCATAATTGCTGATAGTGGTATTGCTGGCAGGTCACGACCCTGTCTGGCTCCAGAGTTTCTGGTTTTGTGGTCTCATTCCAAGTCTGGAATAACATATAAGATAATAGACCACTTTTCCGGACCCTTCTTCCTTGTCACAGATTTCATTTTTAAAGACAACACATGCAATTTACAGAATCTGTGCATGCCCATCTAACTGTGCGTCGCACAATAGATTGCCTCAGATCCAAGAAGTCACACCTCACGTGCTGCTTATGACTACTTCCTCTGATTTAGACAAGCCTCTTCCTGTTCCTATTTTCTCTTCTTGCTGTCTCTGTCCTTAGAGGCTTTAGGAACTCACTGTTTCTGGACAGAAGCTGTAGGAAGTGCTATACGCCAAGGGTCACGGAAGATATCAACATTTCCTGTGTTGACAAAGGCAGTGCTGGGGATACAGAACTTAGTCATCATCATGCCAGAGTAGCAGGGGGATTTGGTACACTTCTCTGTACCTGGAGGACACCTTTTCACCTCTCCATCACTGTATCCCATTGACACTGGGGGGATGCAAAGGAGAAAATCTGAACCCTTAGACAAAGGTGCCGGGAGCTTATCACTGGAGAGTCTGTCACTAGGATCTCTAGGGGAGGCAACTGGGGCCATGTTCCTGTTTGTTCCGCAGAAGCAAGGAAAGAACGTTCTTCATTCACTGAAAAGACACTCCTAAGAGCTCATTGGAGGATTTGGTTATTGCCAGGGCAACTTGTTTAAACTTCGTGATTGGTCCTGGGGACCGCACCTGTGGCATGTGTTTTGTTCAACACTGTCCTCCTAGAGCCCAGCAGAGTGTTTGGAACTTAATGTTCCCAGCAGGTATCTTTCGATCTTCTGTGTGCACAGCAAGCAAACACAACATGGAGATGGATGGGAAGCCTCTCGCATAGATGGCAGGGAGGCAGGAGAAAAATGCGTGAAATGAGGACCAAGGCATCGAAAAGATGTGAAAAGTGTTTTCTTTACAAATATTTCTTCTTCAATTATTTCCTTTTCCCCAGGTCGTCCACCTTTAAAATGCCTTCCTAAATGATTGCATTCATTTCTTTTGTGCCGGTACAAAATTAAGAAAAAAAAAAAAAACCCATAAAACTTGAGCTTTTCCTGAGTTGCAGAGTGAGGCTGTTCAATTCTTATTCTGTTTGGCAATATTCCTGCTTCATTGAGCTCCCGCCTGATGTCTGAGGCTGGATGTACTGATGGGGGGAAAGACAACGGGATGCAAAACATCACAGGGAACTGTGGTGTAATGTTCTTTCAGAGAGAGATGCAAAGCAAAGGCTACTTGCTTAAAGGAAGTGGCTGGACTTACAAGGATTATTAAATTTTAATCTGTGGGGACAATTTACAATTTTTTTCTTTTGGAATTGAATGCAATGCAAACAACTAGAATCCTAGCACTTGGAGGTTAGATGTAGTAGGATCATGACTTTGAAGCCAGCCTGGGCTATATAGTAAGTTCCACACTGGCCTCAGCTACATAGCACGGTTCTATCTTAGTTAATTAGTTAACTAGTCAATTAATATTTTTTTTCTGGCCTCTCATGACTGTGGAGACCTGGAGGCTTTTCATCCTAGAAGAGTTTTCCAGGAGTTTGGATGACAAAGTTTTTACATTTTCCATCTTTATTCATCTAGATGGTAGATGGTAGATAGCATACTGGGCTTACAGTTTAATCTCTTTCTGAAGAAACACAGCCATCCACCCAGCACTGACTGGGTGCTCCGCTTTTCAGATCATAAAGAATGAAAATGTGTGGTTGTCTTTGTGGAGCTGAAATTTAAGGCTAACAGTGTGGGCAAAGGGGCAGCCTCTTACAAGAGGAGACGCCTGGGGTCCTGACTCTCCTCTGTAGTGCAAAGCCCCTGCCTTTGCCTTTGCCGCTGGGGCTACGTCCATCCACATTTCTGCAATCTGAAGTTGCTTCAGCTTATGTCTCATGCCTAACTCCCCGCCATTCTGGCAGAACCACATTCACACTCGGCCAATTCGTGTGAGCATGTGCATGGGTGTGCTTGCTCACACACTTCTGGGGTTACTCCTACGGTCCCATCATCTTGTCTTCTTGATCTAACAGAGTTACTCTACTCTTTTGGGGGGGCATGGATCATTAATGCCTAATTTGATACCTGTCAGTGTCCACTTCCCCCACTCCCCAACCTCGCAGCATGATGGATGATGGTTTTTTTGTTTTGTTTTGTTTTTTAACAGCCCAATAGAGATCTAGAAGGAAAGCCAAAGGGAAATGTAAACGAAACAAGTTTGTGTGTCTAATCCAGAAGAAATTCGAGTAAGTTCCAAGCTGATAAGTGCTGCATAGAATCTACATCCTTAGTCATCAGTGGCTGTGGCGGTATTGTTTGTATATGTATGGCTATTTTGTCTGTGTGTGTATCTGTACACCACAAATGTCCCTGGTGCCCACAGAAGCCAGAAGACGATATCAGATGGGTGTGAGCCACCATGTGGGTTCTGGGAAACAAACCTGGGTCCTCTGGAAGAGCAGCAGGGGGGTGGTGTCCTTAACCAGCTATCTCTCCAGTTCCTGTAATGGTGTTCTTGTACGCCATGAGAAAAAGGAAAAATACTTCTTCTTATAACAGCTCACCAACTTTGGAGATGTTAGAATATGGAGAAAAACAAACCAAGCCAAAACAGAATCACACATTTATGCCCCTCTTATCTGTTGTTAGAGCCGGTCACATGGGCAAGGCTAACACATACCACATTTCAGGTTTATAAAGAAAGGATTTTCAGTGTTATGAACTGTTGTTTTGGAAGCATTCTATTTTATTATCATTGTTATCATGAGGGCCCTGTGGGAGCTAAAAGCTCTGAGCTTGTGAGGCTGTCTTTGTGAGTGGTAGGAGGATACAGTGTAATGTTCAGCATTTCACCTATGGCCTGGTTTTATTCAGCTTCCATGAGCCATTACTTAAGCTTACAGCCAGCTCTTTCCGTGAGATTTTCTTTGAAAAGAATGGCCGCTTTTGGGTGCCTCCCACAAACAAAACAAAACAAAACAAAACAAAACAAAACAAAACAACCCACATTCTTACAGCTTGCTGCTGAGTCAATACTGGCAGATAAACAGGACTCCGTCCCCCATCCCCTGGCTGTCCAGGCTCCTCCCATCCAGCAAGAGGGGTTCAAGGCGGTGTGTACCAGCCATGGTGTTGCCGCTCTAAGTGACTTATTTGTACAAACTTGCCAATTGGGTGAGATCAATCGGCCTTAAAAGGCGTCCTAAGGTTTATGTTCTGCACAAGAAAAACACAAATGTTGCTTGCTTCCTTTTTCTTGGGTATATAGTAGTAAACTTTGCTCTGTAAAGGATATGCTTTAATCCCAGCACTCGGGAGGCAGAGGCAGGTGGATTGCTGTGAGTTCGAGGCCAACCTGGTCTACAAAGTGAGTCTAGGACAGCCAAGGATACACAGAGAAAGCTTGTCTTGAAAAACAAACAAACAAACAAAGAAAAAAGACGGGGGGCAGGATATGCGTGTAAAACTTCGGAAGGTGATTTAGGAGCGAGTGCAGTCACTTCCATAGGCCGGATTTTGATGGGTTGCTCACTTATCAATCAGCTTGACTTTGAGCTATTAGGATGGAGGTCATTCTGAGTACTTCTACCAACTTACACTACACTGGCTATTGCAGATGAAGTGTTACCATTTGGCAGTCATGCAGGGGGCAGATGAGCAAGCAAGGTTTGGAGCACTGAATGACATAACCAGGGGTGTTATTGTAGAATCTTAGAAAGTACCACCAGTCATAGGTGTCACACCCGAAACCAGTTGACCACCCACTTTCTGAATATGCAGAGTAAACCCCACAATCTTTGGCATAGTTTCCAAGATTATTTTTTAACCTCTTATAATCTCCTCATGCACACCAAGAAGGTGTGTCCACACAGAGACCTATCCTGAGCTCACTATCACGCAGCCTACCTCTCTTAGTTGGGGATCCACTGTTTTCTCATCCCTGAGCTTTAGTTCTGGGTGAGTCTTTCCTTCTTTTCCCAGTTCACCCACCAATATCCTATTCAATCACAAAACCCAGTTTAAACTCCACATGCTCCATAGACACTTCTCCCATAGTTACAGCTACTTCCACTCTAACTCCAAGTACGTTCCAAGTTCGGGTTCCCACCTTGCCTGCTTGTGGAGACAGCTCTGACTCTGTCATCCTCACAAATTCCCTGAAGTCAGGACCCTTTCCCTCTTAATTCTTGTATCCTCCACAACTTTTAGCATGGTCTTTATCACATGGCCGGTATTTAGTCAGGTTTATTGGACTTAAGGCACAGTTTCCATGCCATCCTGAAAAGCCTTTTGAGGAAATTCCAGAAAAGTGACCACTTTTAATTTAATTTAACTTTGACACGCACAACTCATTAGAGGCCAAACAGCTTCCCCTTAGCTCTGTTTTTAATTGGGACCTATTCATACAGGAAACACTTGCCTTTCTCACATTTTTCCCTAGAAGGTTGAGTGTGGGTGTGTGATGAGCAAGTGAATGATGTGGCCTCGATTTTATTGTCCTCTGCTTCTGAGGCTTCTTTCTATACTTAGGTTCTTGGAACTCCAGCAGTGACATTACAGCCCGTTTTGTCAGTAATCCTTTCACTTCAAGTCAGATAATGAAGTGGCAGCTCAGATTCACTGTCGTGGGAAACAGGGGCAACACTCAATAGCAAATTGGAAGCTGCCTATGGTCAATGTTTTCTGTGATTTTTTTTTCTAGATTGCTTTCTTTCTTTTTTTTTCTTTCTTCTCCTTCTTCAGGAATGGGAAGATAGACTAAAAGAAATGTGAGTCCTAACCCTGGAGCCCCATGAAGCTCTGGCCATCCAACGTAAACCACCCTTGGTCCTTGAGACTTGGTTTTAAAGGAAACAACTTCATCAGCCAGCAGCATGATTCAAACTCCAGCCCTTCTCCCACAGGGAGCATTTATCCTGAACTTGATGATAAGCACTCTGACTTCAGTGTCAGGAGGGTGAGATCTTGCTGCCCATAAAACCTGCTTATCTTATTTCCTAGATATTAACTCTTCAGCTTTAGTTTGCTATCTGCAAAATGGGGACAGAGAGCTGGTCTGTAAATTATTGAGGTAACTTCATGACCAAATCTATAAAGAGTATGCTAACTAACTTGGGACGTGGAGTGAGAAATAGTGTGAGCCGTTGGCTACCCTTTCAGGGTTCTCTGAAGAGGGAAACGGAGTGAGTATTGCAGGCCCTTTTATGAACTCCATTTCCAAATAATCTCCCCTGTCAACTTTCCTTTTCCCTTTTCCTTTTCAGAGCACGTTGGAAAGCAGAAGCAAGCATGCAAGTGCTGTATATGTATATTTAGTTGAGCTTCAAGCCCATTGTTATTTCCTGGCGTTCTTCCAAGAGACCCGTACGAGTTATCAATCTCGCCACGACAGTGTGCTTTCTGACCACTTCCCCTTTGCAACTAAGGACTGTGACCACTCGCTTACGCACAGACCGAGAACAGCAGCCATAACCCCAAAGGAGGTCAGAAACTCCCAGCTCTCCCCACCGAGGGGTCTAGCTGAGAACCCGATACCTTGTGTTTTCAGGCTGTGGCTTAGGCTGTGACCATAGGAGCTGGGAACACCCACCAACACCCGTCTCCCCCAGCCCCACTTCCTTGCCTTCAATGCCATACAACATGTTTCCAGTGTGTCTGTGAATGTTTTGAGTAGAGTTTGGTTTCTGGTGTTTATTGTTGAATTGCTAAAGATTTAGAGAGGAGACAGACAGACAGACAAATAGATACAAATCTCTGGTAAGTTTGGCATATGAGCAGATGAGCTTAGTATGAACTGGGTGGCCGTGAGCTCTGTGCATTTCTGGGCTCTCTCTCACTAGAGCCCCAGAATTTGGTCAGCTGTTCTGCAAATAAAACTTACTCTAGACACAGAGTAAGGAGACTTTATTTGCATAGGAAGCCTGCCAGCCTGGCCTGGAAGATAGTAGATCCCAGCCAGCATGGTACAGAATATTTCTATTCACTCACTACTTTCATAGATGCTTCTAATGTGGGGGCTGAGAGGTTGGCTAGGGTCACCTCCTCTCCTGCTCCCAGTTCTACTATTTCACTTAAATCCAGTATTGTGCTTCTGGTTGCTTGCCGTGTCAGCTCTTCTACTCAACTTAAAGTTTGGAGCGGCAAGATAAGCTCCCACAGACTCATCTTGGGAAACTGTGGGAGGCTTGGGAGTGGGGCTGGCTGGCTCATGATGGAAAGGTCAAATTGCACCGTGTGGTCCACAGGCTTTCCCAGCTGGGCAGGAAGGCTTCCCTATCTGACTTCATCATGCTATGAGTTACACTCACCCACACGAACTCCACGGGGGTGGAGGCCATGTCTTTGCTTCACATTCATCTCAGCTGCAGGTGAACACCAAACTGTTAGTGCTGACTTATTAAATGAGAAACCGTGTATAAATAGATCCAATGCATATCATTTATGAGCATCTTACTTAAAATGCAAGTAAGTTTTATTGTCTTCATATGTAGGTGTACGCTTGCTAGAATAATTGTGCTTGTTTTCATCTTGGCCAATGTGTCTGTTGCATCTGCCATCTTCTTTTTCTTGACAGTATGATGTTCAGCTCATTTATCATTTTTATTACCTGGTGACATTACACAAAGTATTTTATGGTGCCAACATTTTATTTGCATAGATCCTTATTTTAATGTGTGCGCGCATGTGTGTGCATGTGTGCATGTGTGTATTGTGTGTGTGTGTGTGATGTCCTTGTATGTGTTATATGTGTATAGATTGAAGCAAGCACAGCTATCCTCAGAGACCCAGAAGAGCCTTATGTGGATCACTGTGAGTTCGAGGCCAGCCTGACCTACAAAGTGAGTCCAGAACAGCTGAGGCTACACAGAGAAACGCTGTCTTGAAAAACGAAAAAAAAAAGTAGCTATTGATACATTTATGATAAATTGTCCACACTGGTTTTTACTGTGTCTAATTGTATGATTACCTTCTTCCTAATGTTCACACATTTGTCCGGATACATTTGGGTCTTATATCACATTAATTTTATAGTAAGTATAACTATATTAAAGTTACAAAAGAATTAAATCAGTGTGATAGAGCTAGGTTAACTATAAAAACATGTTAATGGTACGTGTTTTTAAATGTGTGAAATAAGGTCCTTTGGTAAAATAAGTGAGTACCTCCTCTAAAGAAACATGGGGGGAAGGGTAGAGTGTTTGGCATTCAAGGAGTCCTGGGATGAATCTTCAGCACCGCAGAAGACAGGTGTAGTAGGACAAGTCTGTAATCCCTACACTAGGGAGCTGGCGGCAGGAGGAGCAGAAGTTCAGGGTTGTCCTCAGCTATGTAGTAAGTCTGAGGCTAGCCTGGGTTACATAAAGACCCTGCCTCAAAGACAGAGAGGAAGAGAAGGAGGATGAAGGAGAGATAAGGAAAGAAAGCCTGGTCTACAAAGAAAGTCCAGGATAGCCAAGGCTATACAGAGAGACCCTGTCTCGAAAAACCAAAACCAAAACCAACCAACCAACCAACCAACCAACCAAACAGCATGTCCTTCAACTTACAGATAATTTTCATTGCCTGGGCAATAGGCAGAAGAGGTGTCTTAGGGAGCCAATATATTACTCCTATAGATTCGTGTGTGTGTGTGTGTGTGTGTGTGTGTGTGTGTGTGTGTTCCCATGTGTTTGGAGGTGCATGTGTATGTGAGTGTAGAGATTCAACACTGACATGGACAATCTTTGTCGATTGCTTCCCGCATTATCTACTAACGCAAGGTCCCTCACAGAATCCAGAGACCCCTGATTCAGGCCAGTCCTGAGGACTTCTGTCTCTGCCTCCTGAAGGCTTGGATGACAGAAAGCCACCATGCTTAGCCAGCAAATGTGCATCGGAGCACCCAGACTCAGCTCCTCATACTTGTGTGGTAAGTGCTGTACTCCCTGCCCCCCCCCCCCCCCCCCCCCCAGGGTTATAGATCCTAACTAAATTTTTGGCCCAGAAGAGTCTGGCAAGAGCTGCTTGCCAAAGTTGCCCACTGTTCCTAGGACAATGCTTGGACGAGTTGGTGTGGGGTCTGGGAATCCCTCTGGGATTTCCTGCCCTATCCAGAGGCAGGTCAAATCCTGGACTCCAAAGATTAATTCATCCAGGACAAGAGAGGAGGATGCAAAGGAGGAGAGGTTTTTAGCTTCTTTGTTTTATTTTGAATAAAGGTATCCAAGGAAGAAAAATTGGCCCCAGCTTAGGCCAGAGAGGTGGCCTGGTATTTTCTTCTGGTTCTTTGTTCAGGGAAATGAAGGAGGTTCCCTGGCCAAAGAGTTCTTATCTCTACTAAGAAATCTGTGACCTTGGAGAGATGGAAGTACAGGAAGCACGTATCAGCTTGATAGCGCTGCTGTAACAAAATACCACTCTTGGGGTAGCTTGAGCTACAGCAGCTTACTGTTTCAGAGCAACAGCAATATGAAGCTCAAGACTGCCAAAGCCAGTATGGCTCCAGGGGTGGACCTCATTTGGGGCAGCAAGAGAGTGAAGGCAGACACAAAAACATGGAAAGCTGGGATTGAGGGGTGTGGGCTCTCTGATGGGAAAGGGAAACCGCAGCCCTGCGGAAGCTCAGCGTGTGTGTCACGCACAGTTACAGGCACTCAGCAGAGCGTGAAGGCATGGTTGTTACGTACAGATAAAGAGGTGGACGGCTGGATTAGGAAGACAGGGTTAGTTCGTGGAGCAGGCTCTGCGGGGAGCAGGCTCTGCAGGGGAGCAGTCTTCAGGCTGTATATATCTGGGGTAGGGGTAAGCCACGGTGGGCATTTTTGGCATACACCATCAACAGACACTCAGAACAAGAGGGGAGACATTTCCATTTCCCTTGGTCTAGCCTCAGGAAGGCTTTGTCATTTCCCTTGGTGTAGCCTAGGGAAGGCTTTGCCACTTTTCCTTGGGTCTGTGACTTTGAGGTCCTTGACATGGCCACACCCATTCCAACAGGACGCAGTCACTCAGGGCTTCCTGCACGCCGCCCGCGCCGCCCCCTCCGCCCATCAGAGAGGACCAGGCATGAGGCTCTGTCTAGGGGCATCCTCAGGCTTGTAAATGGCAGATGGCATCTTCTAGTGTGTCCATGTTTTTCTCCCTTTGCCCAGTCTGTAGCCTATTTTTGTCCTCTTTAAAACAACCATTTCCAATTAGGAGCTATTCTAGTGACTTTTACGTACAGTCCCTACAGTCAAATACAGCCACACTATGAGGAACTGGAGGTGAGGAATTCAACATGCAAGTTTTGAAGGAACAATTCTACTCATAATACCTATAAGGGTTGGGGTGGCCCCTTGGAGTCAGCACAGGACACACCTAAACATCCAAATTTTTAGCACAAAAGAGATTTATTACACAAGAGGGGAAAACAGGTCAGGGGTGAGGGGGCTGCCTCTGGATTGGGCAAAGATAGGCAGCAGGCATCAATAGCATGTGTTTTTGTTGTTGTTGTTGTTGGGTTTTGTTTGTTTATTTTTGTATTGTTGTTGCTGTTGGTTTTTTGTTTTTTCAGGAATGGGTTTTTCTTTTTTTTTTCCTCTTTCTTTTCTTTCTTCTTTTTGTTTTTGTTTTTGTTTTTCAAGACAGGATTTTTCCCTGTAGCTCCGACTGTCCTGGAACACTCTTTGTAGACCAGGCTGGCCTCGAACTCATGGACATACACCTGCCTCTGCCACCTGAGTGCTGGAGTTAAAGGCATGCATCACCATGCCTGGTTGCAGGAATGGATTTTTATGGAGAAAAAGGGGGAAGTTTGTGCTAGGGTGAGCTGGCAAGTCCTGACTGGACAAGCTAGCCAGTGTAGATAAATAATGGATTTTGATCGATGGACCCTGGTGTTTTGAGAGTTGGACCCTGGTGATCAGTCTCAGGATTGAGTCAGTGGCCAAATAAGGGAATGGACCTTGGGAGCTAGCTTTAGGAATGCAATGCAAGAGTTTAGCAAGGGAGAGGAAGTGGAGATGGGCAAGACCTGCTGATGCCATGTTTGCCATGCTTGAGCTGTTAGGGAGCCCTTCAATACCATGTGGTTATTCCTAACTGTGATAAATTGACACCAGAATCATTTCCTAACACGTAGTGTCTATAGGCCTAGGGTCCTCAACTATTTTCACCCATGGAAGAGAGATGAACAAAGTCATCCAGTAAGCATCTACATGCAATGAGATCATCACAACAGGTCATAAACAAGCCAACTCAGTTGCAGCCAGATCGGATCCGCTCTCCTAAATGGAAGAGCAAGGCAAGCCCTGGGTGGGTCTAGACAGGCTGACACTATGAAGCTGGGCAGTTTGGCTGTGGTGGAGGCATTAATTATAGTGTGTCCTGATCATGTTTATTTGTTTAAAGTCTTCTTGGTGTTACAAAAACACCCCGCTTGGAGATTTAAACACCTAACTGCGAATGTTCTCGCAGCTATAGTCATCTCACCATTGCTGTGGCTACAGGTCTATGGTGAGGACACTCAGCCAGATAAACAGGAAGATGGGGGAGACATGCATGTCTCATTGGGAAGGGATGCTGAAAGATGTGGGCTCAGCTAGGTCCCATGGGAAGTGACCTTCCTGACATAGTTGTGGGGTAAGTCGAGTGTGCACCAGGACAAGCCAGCGTCTTTTGTAAGATCAAACATTTTACAGGCTAACCTGATGGACTGGAAGAGAAAGAGATGGATGCCGAAGAGGTAGCTACATGTTCAGCTCATTCCTAAGTGTCTTCTGTCCCTGCCCCAGACTGTGGTGCAGCAGGAAGCAGCATGTTTGTTTAACATGTTGACTAGCCTCTGAGCTCATGTGCTGAGCTGGTTCACAAAGCTCTTGAACTCGTATTATCCCAATATTTTTTTGCCCAGTGAAAATGAACTAAGAAGCAAACCAGATTGCGTCCTTTCAACTTTGTCAAGAATTATACTCTCTTCTGTTTGCTGCTACAGTCCTTGGGCCAAATGAAACTCTGTGCGTTTTAAGTACAATGTTTTACATGCTACATGCTAGTGAATAGAAATAAACCTGAGATTTTTAAAGAATTATTTTTATTTAATAATTTGTGTGTATGTGTGCATCTGTGTGTGGGCATGTGTGTGTGTGTGTGTGGGGGATGCTTGTGGGTTCCAGAAGAGGGCGCCAGAACCCTTGGAGCTGGAGTTAAAGGGGATTGTGAGCTGTTTGAGGCAAGTGCTGGAAATGAAACTCAGGTCCTCAGCAAGCGAGCTGTAGAAATTCTTAATAGCTGAGCTATCTTTCCAGCCCCATAAATGAGAGATTTAGGAAAATGAATTTAGGACTATGTGCTCAATGTTAGGCACAAGTTAAAGGCTAATGAGAGACTGAGGAAATTCAGTTCTTAAGTTTTAACAGGCAGGGCTCCAGTGGTCCTTAATCACAGTGTTTGTAACCAGCTGTCATGTTGACCAGAGCAGATTCGAGCATCTTGCCATTGTTGAATGTTCCATTGGAAATATAATGACCAAGAAAGGATATGTTTAGAACAGTTTCCACATTATGACATTTTTCAGGGGCTGAGGAGATGGAATACTTGATAAAGTGCTTGCTATGCAACACGAGGACCTGGGTCCAGGTCTCTAGAACTCAAAACCCTCCATGCAGTCACTGCATTTCTGTAACCCCAGTGCTAGAGGGTGGGGAAGGCAGGCAGATTTCTGGAACTCATTGGCCAATAAACCTAGCTAAGTTGTTAAACTCCAGTTTCCATGAAAGACCTTCTCTTCCTCTCTCTCTCTCTCTCTCTCTCTCTCTCTCTCTCTCTCTCACACACACACACACACACACACACATACAAACACACACACACACACACAAAGTGGAGAGCTATTGAGGAAGACAGCAAACATTAACCTCATGCTTCTACATGTATGTACACATGTGCATATGCACCTCTACCCACATGCACATGTGTACACACCCATGTGAACACAAACATGCAATACACACACAGACACACACACAGACACACACACACAGACACACACACACATTCTCTCTCTCTCTCTCTCTTTCCCTCTCTCTCTTTCATTTTTTTTAATAGTCTGTGTCTAACACCCAAGTGCCAATAAAATTGCTAGGTTATATAGCAAGAATGGGTGTAACATTTTAGATGTCACAAGCTAACTACTTCTCTGAGGGTTAATGTCCTCTATGATGTGACCTCCCTAGCCTGTCTGTGGTGAGTTTCACAATTTTATGGTGGGTGCTTTATCAAGCAATTTCCTGTGGTCCAAAATGGCTGGAATAATTCAGCATGTGGATCTTAGAGATGCTAATTTTACTTTGCAAATATGAAAGAATTCTATATTCACACAAATGGGCTTACAGATGAGTCACACATTTTCCATCAAAATGGTGACTGGAAAGAATAAATGCCAAATGCAAACTCAAATGTCAAAGGATGAGCCCCTCCAGTCCCCCAGTCCCCCACCCCCCCCTTGCCTGCCCACAGTTTCCTTGTGTATGCTAATGCTAATAAAAATGTTTGGCTCTACTAATGCAGCCAAACAGAAGGCCTCTCACTAATGACAGTCTTACAGATCTCTCCATGACTTCCCCTCTCTCCCCTCTCAAAAGCACTTTAAAATTGAAGGGCCAACAAGACCCTTTCAAGGATAAGGGCATTTGCCACCAACCTGATGACCTGATTTGATCTCTGAAACCCACACGGTAGTAGAAGGAGAAAACCAAACTCAGATGTCATCTGACCTTTTGACCTCACACTCATGCCATTGCATGTATGTTCCTATCTTTCCTCCCTCCCCACCTCTCTTTCCCCTTTCTCCTGTCTGCCTTTTCTATATGTGTGTCTCACTTATTCCCTCTCTCTCACACACATACAATGTCAATTCTTTTTAAGTTTTACGATTGGAAAACAAATGAGTTTTCTACATAAACACTTAAACCTACCTTTTATAATTCCTGTAACTGATGATAGCGATATTTCCACAGAATGTCTGCTTGAGTAAGGTCTGACATCGACTGCCCCATGGACCAGACCAGAGCGTGGCAGTGCCGCGCTGGGCTGTGACCTCGGACAGCCTCCATATGCTTCTGAGTCTCCCACCCGGGCCAGCCCCTCTCCTTTCTGACCGTTGTTGGCAGGCCTCTGTCATTCTGCTAAGATCTGAAATACTGGGGGTGGGGGTGGGGGTGGGGGTGGGGGTGGGGGTGGGGGTGGGGGTGGGGGTAGGGAAGCACACTGACTTTCACTAGCAATTTAAACATTTTTTGAAGAGGAGGAGGTTCACACTGTGCAGACCAGGCTGGCCTGAAACTTTTGAACTTGGATTTTTTGTGCCTCAGCCTCCACTTTGACAGGCACATAGATTCCACGAGACTCTTCCCTGGTCTTCTTCCTCACTTCCGGTGCTGAAGGTAGTAGCAGAGATCTGTCTGAAGCTGCCCATAATGATCGGAAGCTGAGGCATGGGCACATATCTCTGTGAGTCCACCATGCAGGAGGCAGAGGCAGGATGAGCTCTTGAGCTCAGAAATTCCAGGACCAAGAAGCAGAAAGAGAGTCATTTCAAGACCTAGTGGCACTCAGAGGAAGGACAGCAGGTCACTGAGAAGAGACCTGATACCCTATGAGCATATACAGAGGGAGGTAATCCCTCTGAGGAACAGTCATAGGGGAGGGGAATAAGGGGAAAATGGGAGGGAGGGGAGAATGGGAGGATACAAGGGATGGGATAACCATAGAGATGTAACAAGAATAAATTAATTAAAAAAAAGTATAAATATAAAAAAAAATAATAAAAAAAAAATAACATCTGATGGCTTGAATAATGGCAGTGTGAGGAGTCGTAGTAGCACAAAGTAGCACACGTATGTTAAATACTGTTAACTGGGATTTCATATATGTTGACTCACATGGAACTCAAAACAACTCGTGAGCACTCAACTGGGAGGTGCCACCACTGAGGTATGCTGGCAGTGTGGCCCTGCAGCCAACCTACAGTGGGTTTGTCCTTAGCGTCTCAGAGGATGAAACTCAGACCCAGAAATAGAGGTCACCTCCCCTGTAAGGGGCACAGCTTGGATTTAATCACAGGATGTGAGGCCCCAGAGTGTCCGTTTTCAGCTGCAGACTTCTAACACTTTCATTCTCTCACAGAGTATGAATATTCATGGTTAAACCACTCATTGTACTCTGAGTTTTGCACGGGGACCTTTTCTGAAACCTGTATCTCCTCTGATGATTGAGAGTTGTAACCACAGAAAGAGCTGAAAGTCTACAGCCAGACAGCACCAATGAGACACTTGCTCAGACATTAGGTACGTTCTGTGTTGAGCAGAGTGCCACATGAATAACTCTGTTCCCTGGCTTTCCCAGGTTGGGAGAGCCTTGTTGCTATGGAGTAGTGATCTGTGTTGCCAGGGTGATGAGTCTCCACACCTGTTAAGTCTGAAACACATTTGCAGAGAAACACCTCATTGTAAACGTTCCTATCTGTGTTGCTGCTTTGACGTTTAAAATTCAGGAGGACCCACTCCTTCCAACGAACGTCAGCCGGCCATGTGCCTAAATTTTGGCGGCTTGATGAGGGTGCAATACACATAATAATTGACACAGATATTTTCAAGCTTCTGGCTACTTGGAAGGCTGCACACGTGTGACTACTGTTAGTGCAGTGAAGAAAGTGATGGAGGAAAATGGAGGGGGAGGGGTAAAGTGAAAGGGCTGTTTAGAGAAGTCTAGGTGTGTATGGAAAGCCAGGAGTTATGAGCTGGGTGGGGACCTGAAGGCTGAATAGGAGTCACTCCAGTAATGAAGCAGGAAAAAAGTCACAGGCTCCTGCAGGCAGGACCTGGCCAGCCTGTGACTCCTCCAGGCTCTTGGTCTCAGTGAAGGTAGTGATTTGGGTGGCATCATGGTTCTTTTGTCTTCCTCCTCTTTCTATAACCAGACCCAATGGATTCTTTGCTTAAATGACCCTGAGGATCCCCATACTCTTCCATCACTTGTGCCACCTACCTCTGGTCCTTGTGTGGATTTGGCACTGGCCACACAACTGACTTCTGCCTCAGGTTTGCTGTGACCATCACCTGTGCTCTTTCTCCTCAAGCCTGCTCTCTACACCTGAATGCCTTCTGAACCACGTGACAAAACACGAAGCGAGAACATTTTGATGACTCTCCACTGTCACAGAAGAAAATGCAACTTTTTTTCCCTAAAGAGACAAACACTTATTTTTCCAGTGTCCTACTCTTTCATTTCATCCTCACACTGTGGTACAGTGACACTAAACTTTCAGTTCCTTGAATACATCCTGTTTTGTTTCTGGGCCCCTGTGTTTTCCCACTTTGGTAAAATAACTATTACTCATCCCACAAGTCTTGTTTAAATATGGCTTCCTCCAACAAGTCTTTTATGGCCAAGGTTAAAAACTTCTCTTATGTGCTCCCAAGGCATTTTACTAATTATACTATATGGTAAGTGGCTGTTTGCTTGTATGACGTATGCTAAAGTAGGAGAGAGAGAGAGAGAGAGAGAGAGAGAGAGAGAGAGAGAGAGAGAGAGAGAGAGAGAGAGAGAGAGAG
>OU015748.1:41806376-41817372 GCA_907169655.1 Acomys percivali
GAGAGAGAGAGAGAGAGAGAGAGAGAGAGAGAGAGAGAGAGAGAGAGCTCTATTAGCCAAAAAGGGCTCTAGGTAAGCAAAGCAAACTGGCCTTAATCAGGGAGCCTGCTTGAGAGGTGTTTTCAGAGAAGCAGTCAAGGAGGGTGAGATTTGTTGAGGTAACAGAGAGACTGAGATTTCATCCCTTTTCTAAGGAGTCTAAACGTTAGAAGCTGTGGCAGTGGCTGTCTGTCTAGTGGCAGCGCTGAGACAAAGTGGCACGCTGTGAAAACATAGTTTGTTTTCACTGACAACAGGACCAAGTGTATCCCAGGGACAAGTTGTGGGTGACTGGAGAAGAGACAGTCTGAGGACAAACGTCAAAGGGACCTGGTCCAAGAAGGAGCCTCAGGGGGGCAGACTGGCCAGAAGGAAGAGAGTGGGACACAGCATGGGCTGCGGAGACCAAGGACCGGTCGGGAGAGCGTGCGAAGTGCTCAGCCGGGAAAGGCATCATCTTCCCTCAGCAGTTTCTAGAGGGAAGACATCAAGGAGTCAGTAAAATACCCCGAGAAAAAAATTAGCACTGAACACTTTTACCAAGCACAGACAGCATCCATACTCAGACCTTACCTATAGCAGCAAAATAGGAAATGCTCCAAATTTTATTTTGAACTGCTTCGTTTTGTTTTTTGTTTTTTTATCATCCCTTACTTAATTCCCTCTCTCGCTTCCTCTCATGGTTCTCCCTCACCACATACCATTTCTAAACTGATAGCAGTGGATAAGGAAGGAAGAATCTTTAACTAAAAAAAACTTTAAATGAAGTCACTATTTTTATTTGTTTGTTTGTTTTTTAGGCAGGGGGCATATACTAGTAGTAGAGATTAGCTTTGAGCTCATGGCTTTACCTCAGCAGCACTATGTATCAAGCTAATTATTATTAAAAATGTGATTTCTAGCAGGGCGTTGTGGCACATGCCTTTAATCCCAGCACTCAGGAGGCAGAGCAAACTGTGAGTTGGAGGGCAGCCTGGTCTACAAAGTGAGTCTGGGACAGCCAAGACTACAAAGAGAAACCCTGTCTAGAAAAAAAATTGATTTCTTCTTTTAGGTATTGAGCTGTATGTATGTCCTCGGTAGTAAAGCCATCTTGTCACTTAAGCATAAGAAAAAAAAATTAGGAGAGAGACCAGCCTGACATTTATAGCAATGGAGAAAAGAAAAACCAGATAGTTGCCTAGTGTTTTTAAGATCTTTATTTTTATATTTTGGCAAGTGTGTACAAGTGTGGAATCTTTGTTCGAAATGTTCTAACTTTGAGTCTGAGTTGAAGTCTTCGATTGACTTGGCAATTTCTCATGGTGGTTTCAGGCAATGCTTGTGCAGCCTGCTTCCTTAGGGAGCTGCAGTTATACACACATTAGGCTACTTGGTTGTGTCCCATTTGCTCCTCGTGTTCTCTTTTTGTTTTCTATGTTCTGGTTCTGTTTCCAAATTACATTTCCTCCATGCTCCTCACTTTGACCTTTTCTATTTAACCGGCTTTAAGTCGACAGGACCAGACTTGCAGTCGGCACTCAGTGAACGCTTGGTGAATAGACAAAGGTCAGAAGAACAAAAATGGAGAGCTTTGAAAAAAAAAAAGCACAGAGTATGAAGACATTATACATTGTTCTTTATGTTTCCCAACTAGAATTTTAAATTCAAGGTGTACAGTGATGGAAGAGGAGACCTAAGACACACATCTGACGATGAAGGACCAAAGAGCGCAGGTTTCAAATATCAGGGAAGTAATGCAGCCAGTTTGTTGCACATGATCAGAAGATGAACCTGGAAGATGGTTCAGTGGGGGAGAAGCAGAGAAACAAGAACATTGTTTTCACACTTCAGATATAGAAGGGTAAGAGGATTTAGAGGAAGAGGGAAGGAAACCAGGGTTCTAGGGAAAGCATCAGCACAAGCAATTTCTTTTAACATATTCTCACTTCTGTCTTAAATAACACAAAATATGTGGTTATGTGCCTCCCTGTTTCTGGTTCTCCCCATGGGGTACCCAGGCCACTTGCACAGCAGGCTGGACTGGAGGGAGTGGAGCTTGGCTGGGACAGGTGGGTGCAGACAGTGGCTCAGTGAGTGTGTGGGAAAGAACATATGTCAAGAACAGCTTTGGAGAACTGGTTTGTTTATTGGGGGAGAGAGGGTGTTTATGGCCTTGTTGAGGTGGCCAGGGACTCTGGGGCAAGGCTTGTGTGGCCATGTACAATTGGTTAGGACAGGGGTGTTGGGAGAAACCTCATCTGTATACTCAGGGGCTAGGGGGTGGATGGGCGGGGGCACCTTATAGGGTCTTATATGCCTGTCAAGGTAATAACTTCTTATTAGGATGGATGATGGGGGGAGGGCAGTTGACTTTATGGCACCAGATTGGGAGTGGGGAGGGATCCAACTCCTGCTGTCCTTTCCCTGACCTTCCCTCAATAATCCTACGCCACTATGGTCACACAGCTATGGGATGCTTACCTACAGCTTCCATATCTCATGAGACAGCATAGAAATAGAAGAGCACAGACAAAACTGTTTGCAACCACGTGTGGTCTGTGTATTAATAGACTATGCAGAACGAGGAAGATGCCTCAGCAGGTAACGGTTCTTTCCACCAAGCCTGACAACCCCCTTGGACATCCAGAACTCATGTAGTGTAAATAGAGAATGAATTTCCGCAAGCTGTCCTCTGTGTGGCTCACATGCTCTATAGCCTACGTGTGCTCCCCTCCACATACAATGTAAAGAATAGACTATATGAAGTCTGAAGAGTGAAGCAATTCCATACCTTACTGAGCTCATATATCTTGAGAGATGTGTGGAATCTACTGACAGAACCTCATTGGCTTACCTTAAGTTATTCTCTTGTTGAGGGAAAACCTTCCATACCTTGTTCATAAGTGCCAAGATGCTTCCAGTGCACGAGCAGGTGCAATCACACTAGTGAACGCGGGTGGAAAAAACAAAAGGGCAACTTCCCTCAGCTGCTTCCCAGCTGCCATGAGGTGAGCAGCCTCCTACAGCACATACTCCCAACACAGGCTTCTGAAAGCACGAGCCAACAGGATACAGTCTTTTTAAGTTATTTTCCTCAAAAGGATAGCAGACTACCAAGAAGAGACTTGATACCCTAGGATCATATTCAGGGGGAGGAGGTCCCCTGCAGTCACAGTCATAGGGGAGGGGAATAGGGTGAAAGTGGGAGGGAGGGAGGAATGGGAGGATACAAGGGATGGGATAACAATTGAGAAGTAATATGAATGAATTAATAAAAAATTATAATGAAAAAAAGTTATTTTCCTCAGAAACATGTCTCTGAGAAGCGTAGTCAGAGCTGTGACTAAACTGCATCCTGTAGTTCAGAACCAGTTTTTGAGAGAGTTTGGGAAATTTTGGAGGAACCAGTCTGAGAAAGCTGAGAGTGCAGTGAGTGAAACATAGTGGGGAGTTATAGTAAGAGTTGAAAAGACTAGACTACTGGCAGGAACGTGGACAACAGAGATTGCCGTCATGGGATTTCGGGAGGGAACGAGGATGCCATCGCTGAGTGGACTCGTGGAGATTCATGTTGTTCTGTGACAAAGACCTTGTCTCTGGTTGGTCGGTGCTCTGAGACTCTGTCTCAGACTAAAGTCCAAGGTCTCTGGGAGATAAACTTCCAAGGCAGCCTAAGGTGGAGCACTGGGTACTGCTGGTGTCATCTTTTAGACATCTTTACAGTGAAAACTAGGAACAAAAGCAGAGTACAAGCATCCAAAAACATTGTGCAGATTGGTAGGAAAGAAAATCATGTGAAAGTTGTGGACAAGGAGAGTGTAATTATAAAGGAGATAAACTCAATTAAAAGGAAATAAAAATAATTCACTGGGGGTGGGGAAGGACAGGAAAGGAACCTCAGGAATTCCCAACACTTTACCCATCCAGAGTGTACACATTTAAACTCATTCCAAAATATTTCCCCCCATGAGCAGAGAGTACTGTGTGGGAGTTGGGGTGGGGGCTAGGAGAGTCCTGCATTCTATAGGTCCAACTAACAAATTACCAGGAGGGATTTGTTTCAGCTGGCTCAGCTACTACACATTTAGAACCAGGGGCCTTATGGTTACATCAAACATCAGCAGATCTTAGCAGCAGCAGCAGCAGCAGCAGCAGCAGCAGCATGGTGCTAGTTGAGCAGGCGTGTGGGATGTAAGAAGTTATAGAATCACAGAGATTTAAAGAACGTGAAGGAAAGTTTGGAGCGTTAGGCTATATGTAGCTGGGCCTAGTTCTTTGTAAGAAGACCGAGAGGTCAATGCGTGCAGCTAAGAGAATAAAGGCAAAGATGCAGTGTAGATGTGGAAGTCAGAGATGCTCGAAATGGAAAATGGGCTGAGTAAAGCCACAGGCAGTGAGCCCCTCACGACTCAGGAGAGAGGCCAGAGCTGCAGCCAGGGAGGCTGTGGATTCAGAGCCGTCTTAGCCCTTTGAAGCTTATATCTCATCAAGATGTGTCCCAGATGCCAGGCATGGCCTGCTGGACTTTATGTTTGCCCTTCTGGGGTTTAGGCATGTGTTGCATGCCTTCTCCCTACGTCCTCAATCCCTTCTGGAATGGAAGTGTGTGCCAGGGCTCACTACTGTGTGCTAGGAGTATGTGTTTCTTTCTTTATTTTCTTCTTTTTCTCATATAGAGGCTCCTAGGCAGGAGCTTTCTGAGTCTCAGAGGGACTTCGAACTTGGGATTTTGAAAAATGCTAGAACTAATGATAGTTTAGAGATCTGTGGATATGGAGTAAATACATTTTGCACCACGGCATGAGCATGAGCCTAGAGAGATGTGTTGGGACTCTCTAGAGAAGCAGAATGACGGAATGACTATATATATTAAGTGGAGATATGTAAGGTTAGTACACACTGCTGTTTGGGTGGTCCAACAATGTCTGTGTTTACACCGGAGAAGCTGGGAATCCAGTCCTTGTTCAGTCCACATAGCTGGATGCCTCTGAGGTCCAACTGTAGCCTGAAGGTGTGGAGTTTTCCTGGCAAGCCCCTGGTCTTCATCTACTCAGAAGCCTGCAGAAGCTGGGCTCTGATAACAATGAAGAAATCAAGCAGCATCATGGGAAATGGACCCACAAGCGCAACGTGAAGGCAATGAGGAAAAACCGATCCCCTCAGATCACCCGCATTCAAGATGGATCTTCCTACCTCAAATCACCTGACCACGAAAAGCTCTTAGAGGTGTGCCCAGCAGCCTGTTTCTCAGTTTCTTCTAGTCCAGTGAAGTGGACAGTTAAGATGCTTGTCACAGGGATCATGGGAGGAATGCATGGTTGGAATCTAGCATATCTTCTCAAAGCTCCTACATAAAAGCCTTGGCTGTGGCTGGGGCTCTGGAGAGTCCATCGGATCAGGAAAGCTCTGACTTAATGCCTGTATCTGTCCACTCATGGGATCGTAACTCTCGAGCACTGTTGGGATGGTTGAGACTTAGGGGTTTCGGCCTCATAGGAGGAGGTGTGTCACTTGGGACGTGCTTTTGAAGCATGTATTCTGTCTCTGGACCCTTGTGTCTTTATTTGCTCCCTGGGTAACAGGAGGTGAGTAGCATCCTCCACCCTCCACTATGACGTGTTCTTGCCACCATGTTGTTCAGTCTCCCTCAGTGTTGCAGTGAAGGGACTGTGGATTTGAGCTTCTGATACGATGATTCAGAGCAAAACTTCTTCATACAGAATGCCTGCTGAAAGTATTAAAGGTCTCCTTTTCCTCCTACTGGGTTGCCTCCTCCAGCCTTGCTGTGATGATACGTGCCTAGTCTTAATGTAGCTTTGTTATGCTATGTTTGGTTGATGTCCCTGGGAGGTCTGCTATTTTCTGAGAGGAGGTGACTGGGGTACTACACCTGGGGAAGAGGGGAGATAAGAGGGGGGTGAGGTTGGAGCAAGGAGAGTTTTTGGTCAGGAAGTAATATATGGGAGAAGAATTAAAAAAAAAAAAAGAATTGAAAAAATAGTATTAAGGGTCTGAAAGAAAAACCCAAGAAAACAGAGTGACATGTATAAGAGAGGAGAAATAGAAAATAATTAGCCAAATTCTTGAGATAAAGGAAAACATCACAAAAGACTGGTGTCTCCTAGCAGTGACATTGGAGAGAATGAAAGATGTGAAGTAAAGCTTAGGTCTGGATTTTCAGTCCAGCAGATGACTCGGGTAACAGAATAGAAACAGCTGAAGAATTACACACAGATATACTACGGACGGTCAGACGAAGGACATATTCATGAATGTATGCGGGATGATTCATTATAAAGGAAAGTTAGAACAATAAGAATGGAGGGCTTCCCATGGTCCACAGCAGAAGCTTCAGAGAACAGGACAGAAGATACATTAACAAGCCAGTTTTCATAGGCAAAACTGAACTGCTCATAGATTCAGAAATATAAATACAATGAGATACTTTGATGGTGTTTGATTATTTTCAGAAACAACAATACTTTTCTTTGTTTATTTCAATATTTCTCAAAAGTTTGTTTCAAAGGCCCAATACTTCAGACAGTATTTTTCTTTCCACATAAAAGGAAATTGATAATAATTTAAAAACTATTGTACAGGGTTGCTTGCTAGAGACCCAGCAGTGACATTACTATTGGGATCCTCTCTCTCTCTCTCTCTCTCTCTCTCTCTCTCTCTCTTCATTTTTAATTTTTTCATTTTGTATTATAATGTATTCACATTACATCCCGATTGTTATCCACTGGCTCTTATCTTCCCATTCCCACCCTACCTCCCTCTTTCCCCCATTCCCCTCCCCTAGACCTCTGACAGGTAGAACCCTCCTCGCGCACATCAGACCTCAGCCTGTCAGGTCTTATCAGGATAGTCTGCACTCCCCTACCCCTTCCCCTGTGTAGCCCCTACCAAGGAGAAGTGATCAAATCCCCGGCGCCAGAATTGTGTCAGAGGCAGTCCGGGCTCTCCCCAACCCCTTCCCCACATGGAGAAGGAGCTGTCCTTTGGCTGTGTCTGAACTGGACGTCTAGATTTTCTGCTTGCAATGTCCTTGGTTGGTGCATCAGTTTATCAGGTCCTGACTGAAGAGACACAGACCTACAGACAGGATGGTTTCTTCTCACCAGCTTAGAGGTTAGAGCTGCCTCTTCTAGTTCCTCTTCCGTTTTCTCTGATGCTCTGATGATTAGTTACAAAGCATTTACCTGGTGAAATTTAGAACCATCTAGAAGGCAAACCTCTGAGTGTGTCTGTGACGGCATTTCCAGAGAGGTCTGAGTGTGAGCGGCGTCATTCCACGGGCTCTGGTCCAAGACTGAACAAAAAGGAGAAAGTGCACTAGACAGCAGCGTTCTTCTCTCTCTACTTCCTGGCTGAGGATGCAATGTGGCCAATAACTTCCTGTTCCTGCTTCCACAGCTAAAACTGCTCCTGCCACTGCTACTCCCAGTCACGATGGACTGAACCCTCAACTTGTAAGCCAATAAAACCTTTTCTTAAGCTGTGCTTGTCAGGTAGTCTGTCACAGTGTGAAAAAAGTAACTAGTACATCTTATGTCTGATAACTTGCTATCCTTTATGGCGAACACAGTGCACTTCCAGACCATCAACCTAAAATGTTATTTGACTTCCCATCAGCATACATCAGCACTAACCTGTCACATCTTATTCATTTATTTGTCAGTTGAAGAAAGTGTGATAAGAACAGGTTGTTTGTAGCGAGTGGTGGGAATGCTGGATAGAGTATTTGGGAGGCTAGATATAAATGGGAGATTTCATGGGGGTCTTCAGTGAGCAGAACCAACTTGGAACTTGAGAATAGAAGAGGCAGAAATGCTCAGAGAAGAAACAAAGTGATCAAACTGTAAAGGGAAAAGTAAAGCACATTATCAACTTTGCTCAAGGTTAAGACATTTTTATATGCTTATTATTTATTATAGTATACATATTTTAAAATTATTGTTAGCATGTAAGGTATGTATAATGTATGTATGCATGCATGTATGCATGTATTGCAGTATTCAAGCTCATAAATCGATGTAATTTGTGTCCGATTCAGTCAGTACAGCCACTACTCAGTATCTGGACATGCTGGAGACCCTTATGTAAGATGGTATAGTAGTTGACTACACTCTGGATATATCTTCCTACAGTCTTTAAATCATCTCTAAATTACTTGTAATATTACTTATGACACAATGCTCATGAAGCAATTACATATGGCTTCATCACTTCATTATTGAATTTGAAGTTTTTCTTTTTGGAACTTTAAAAAATTTTTTTCTTGACACTTCTACTCATTATTGGTTGAAGGAATGGCTGTGAAACTCACAAATATAGAATGCCAACTACAGATCACACCAAGTCCTGTCAAGAAAGGGGTGGTTATAGACAGGCGTGGTGGTGCACGCCTTTAATCCCAGCACTCGGGAGGCAGAGGCAGGTGGATCTCTGAGTTCAAGGCCAGCCTGGACTACAGAGTGAGTCCAGGACAGCCAGGACTGTTACACAGAGAAACCCTGTTTCAAAAAACCAAAAAAAGAAAGAAAAAGAAAAAGAAAAAGAAAAAGAAAGGTGGTAAACCTGAGAGATATAACTGAAGAGACTGAAGAGCTGTGGTCAGGGTTAAGCAGATTAATAATAAATAATGATGAACTCAGAAACAAACAAAAATGGATCTTTCTTATACTGCAGGAGACAGATTAATGCTTTCCACAAAATGACCATACCCTACATGCTGGATTAACTAGCAAATTCTACTTTATAGAACAAAGGGGAACAATAATACACGTAATATCATCTGTCTGTCTATCTATCTATCTATCTATCTATCTATCTATCTATCTATCTATCTATCTATCTACCTATCTTAAAGCTAAGGGTCTTGAGATCAGAGAGTAAAGCCAGATTGTCTGTGTGTGTCCTGTGTTAGCAAAGGACTCTTTATAAGAGGGAGACTGGTCGGGTGGAAGTCAGAAAGAATATGTAAGGACAGAAACATAGGCCAGAGTTGGGTTGATAAGCTTTGAAGATGAAGAAGGGGCCTGTGTGCTGAGGAATATAGGTGGCGGCTAGAAGATGAGAAAAGCAAGCAAACCCCACAAAATCCCTGCAGAGCTATTTCAGACTTTTGATCCCCAGAGCTGCAAGATAAGACATTTCTGCATTATTATTAACTTATTAAATCTGTTCTATCTGCAATAAGAGATGAATACACACTCCTTGGCCTTAAGGGATGAAGAGAGATGAAGATGTTGCCAATGTTTGCAAAGAACCAGAGCTGTGCAGGAGGAAGGGCTGTGACCTGTGACCACAGAGTGCATCCACCATGACTTGAATCTCAGTGAGCCAGGATGAGAGAGAACCAAGACCTTCTTTTTCTTCTTCCTATGCCTTCTGGACCATTGTGCGTCTCCCACTGGTGGATGCCAGCCAGTCTTAATGCAGCAGACTCATAACACAGGCAGTGGGGATCGGCCTCCTAGGTACAGAGAAGAGGAGAGAGGGACAGAGAGCACATCTGCTGAAGAGAGAAGAGCTGAGCAAACAAAGGATAAAGGAAAAAACAGTATTATTGAATTATTATAAATGTCCCCTTTTAGACACAATTTTATGCAGAAAAGTATTGTATTATAGAAATTGTAATTCCTTTCCTAGATCTTAGGGAATCGCCATTTTCCTTTGCTTTTCTTATTCAGTCAGAAATTACTATTGCATCATGAACAAACAAATAAAGAGATAGATACATACATAGGCCATTATGGAGTAAGTTTCATAGTGTGACCTCATTATTTGTAAACAAACACCCATGTCATCTGGAGCCATCCAGCAGGATCTTAGTTGTCAAGAGAATTCTAAGTCCCATCCTTTCTAATAATGATGTCAGAAATCTAAACATTGGCTGCTCTGACTCTAATTTCTTATTGACTTTGTAAACCATGAAGATGTAAGATCATCTTTGAAAGCATCTAACAAAAGCCTTCTCTAGAGAGATGTGCTTTACTGGGATGCGCAGCAGTAATGACTCTAATATTTAGAGTTGGGAAAAGGAGTTACGAGGATATTAGTATCACAGTGAAGATCAGATGAATCATTCCACTTTCCCCACTATCAGTACTCAGGGGAAAATAAAGTCACAAGAAATAGAGGCAGTTTCTGGACTTTCTAGTCAAATGCAATTAGCAGGAAACCCCATGCAATGCAGTCAAAACACTTCACCTTTAAAGGAAAGAAGGCAATTGAGCCAACGGGTGTCTAGAAAGGGGGAAATCAGTGACCAAACCGTTCAGGGATATTTTGTTTAAAATTGTTCAGTAGAAGAAGATTGAGGATGATAGTTTATTTCAATACCATCAACTTTAGACTATAAAGTAGACTTCCCAACAGATTGGTGGAAGCTGGTTAACTTTGTGTGTCATCATGGCAGGACTTAAGGGTACTAGGCTATATGGCTGCACAGATCTGTGAAGCAGATGACCCTCCCCAGAGTGGGTGCAGATCATCCAATCCATTGGGAGCCTGAATAGACCAAAAAAGATGGAGGAAAGGCCAGTTCACCTTGTTGGTCATATTTACTGGGATATCAGTCTTCTTCAGTCTTTAGAAACACTAGTTCTTAGAATTTAAGATTGGAATCTGTAAGTCTCTCTGCCTCTTAGGCCTTAGAACTATACTGTTGCCTTTGCAGGCTGCTGTAGGAAGTAAATCAACGAAGGAAAATAGAAGAGTAGATTTCGCCTCAAAATGGCAAAAGCAGGTTTTATTGGTCTGGGAGGCTGGCACTCCCAAACTCTGTGGCTCAGTATCCAAGGGTTCCGGAGAACCATGTCAGGCCTGAGAATCAGTTTTTTGTTTTTCATAGAGTGTAAGGAAGGGAGAAGGCCTGGCTTCATGAGGCCCAGAAAGCCATTTTCTTTCTTTCTTTTTTCCTTCCTTCCTTCCTTCCTTCCTTCCTTCCTTCCTTCCTTCCTTCCTTCCT
>OU015748.1:41846199-41869406 GCA_907169655.1 Acomys percivali
TGTGTGTGTGTGTGTGTGTGTGTGTGTGTGTGTGTGTGTGTGTGTGTCTCGAAGGTGTAAGTGTAAGGAGGTATTTATGTTTAAATAAGAGGGATTAGAAGTGTGGCTGTGAGATTTCACCTTTGAGTGAACGTGGGTGCTAACAAACACCCAATTAGCAGCCCTGTTTCTCAGTGCCTACTGGATATTAGAATCCACCTTGCATCGTCTTTTGAAAAATATCAAGATGGTATGAGACCAGTGCCTGTGAACAGGACCAGGGCAACCCCAAAGTTAACTCCAAATCGAAGCGGCGTCCACTGTTTGGATGCATCGAATTCTACCTACAAGAAATTTGTGTGTGCACACACGCACACAAGTGCATGTGCAAAGGTGCTTTTGTATGGGTGTGCGTGTTCATGTGTGTGGAAGCCAGAGGTCATCTAGGGGTATCCTTCCGGAGTCACCCACCATGGTTCATTAGGACAGGGTCTCTCATCGGCCCAGAGGATGATGATTAGGCTGGGCAGGCTGTCCAGAGAGCTCCAAAGACCAGCTTGTGAGTGCTTAGGTTGAAAGGGTGCACTGATGCCTAGCATTTCTGGTTCTTTTTTTTAAACAAACAAACAAACAAATAAGCCACTGGGTCTGGGGATTAACTCAGAAGTTCTTGGTTACACTATGCCAATTAAGCTATCCTTAAGTTAAGTTTTTTTTTTTTTTTTTTTTTTTTTTTTTTTTTTTTTTAACAATCTCAAAGCCCATAGACTTGGTTGAGTGGTATGTTTATAATTACCCATTAATAGCAATTTCTTTGGGGTTCAAAAGATTGGAGTGGAGACATATATGTTACAGTATTCTGTGTGTGTGACCTGAGGTCACAGAGTCATCGTAAGATCCTTTTTTGGTATTGAAACTTCCTTCCTGGATTTCTGAGAGGAATTGTCATCTTCCAACACTCTAGAGAAATAACACAAAAGCATTACCTCCCGGGTCTCTAACGAGAGCTCTAATTCATCCTGGGACATGAACCCTTTTTTCCCCTGACAGCAGGCATTGAAAGTGCTTCTGAGAGGTGCTATTTATTGAATTTTCTTGTAACTAAATGGGTCTGTGGCAGCTCTGACCTAGAAGCCACTGATTAAATGGGCGAGGAAAGTGCATTCCCAGCGGAGAGGGAAGAAAAAAATGTCCCTGCCCATTTAATCAGGGGCTTCAGTCTGCTGCTTTGGTCTGGGTCTCAAGCCTTAAGATAATTTGCTCATTTGCCCATGTAGAAATCCCTGCAAAAGGGATTTGTCAATCTCAGCTGAGGCAGCCGAGGCTCCTTGTCTGCTAGAAATTCAAATGAGAGCCTCCAGCACAGGCCTCTTGGACCTCAGACTGTGTGAGCTTGCAGTCCTCCCAGAGGTCGGACACACCACCTTCGGTTTTGAGAGTCACTGCACTGGCCACAGCGACATTTTTCTCTATGGTGAGGCTGAGTGTGTAGACATTTATTTAGGGAACAGGTTTGTAGGAGGAAGGTGCCACGCTTCTCTCCTGACAGAGGAGCAGGTCAGAGCTAGGGGGAAAATGAGAGAATAGCTTTAAGCCTCCGAATAACTCTGTCTTCAAGATGCCTATTTTAGTCAGGTAAAGATATATATGTGATGTCTATATGTAGATACGAACAATGGATATATAGAAAATGTATATATAAATGTATAAAGTTATGCACAATGTATAGTGATGCACTTTGTATATACAAATGCATAGGAATATATGCAGTTATACAAATTCTCTCTCTCTCTCTTTCTCTCTCTCTCTCTCTCTCTCTCTCTGTGTGTGTGTGTGGGGGGGGGTGTATGCACACGCGTGCATGCTTGTGTGTGCATGAAGCAAGCCAAACCAGGAAATTCCAGAAATTGGGACATCATTGTGAATCCTGAGAAGAGACCTGTGAGGCCAGAAGTCAGCAGGAGTAGGGAGGGAAAAGAGCAAACTGAGAGCCATCGCATTGTTCAATGCCAGGGGCCACCATCTACTTAAAAATCTCCCTACAGGGGGACCCAGGTGTAGGCCAAGGCAGAGGCTGACCTTCCATGACCTCTGTGGATTTATGGTAAACAGAATAGACTCTTATCTCCTTTGGGGGTACCGAAGGCAGAGAGAATAATCAAGAAGAATAAATATTCTCTCCAGATCGCTTCTCACCAACAACAACTGAACTTGTGTTATTCCATCTTACCGGTTTGTTGGTCCGACTGTGTCGCTGAAAGCCTTTCTTTCTGGATAGGGAGAACTCTCTTTCCATGGTCTGTTCTGCAGACATCTTAGAATGGTGATAGCCAGCTGGATGTTCATCACAGTAAGAGGGAAATGGGACACTGTTCATGCGGACAGCATCCAGGTATCTGAATTTTACTGGGCGCTCAGCTGGTTCCCCACCTGCATTGTCTCATCTAACCTTCCTAGGGGGGATCCTCTTTAAGCCGAGATTTGAACCAAGGCAAAAGCTAGAGCTTTGACCCTCTCTACCTTATGGGCCATTTCATGTTAGCCAATATCTGAACTGGGTGAGCACATGGTGGTAGAGACTTCTACATCTGGGAGCTCAGGTGAACATACAAGCACCTACACCTGTCTACGTATATTCAGTCTTTCTTTTCCTGGTGGATACATCAAGACTTATTTACAGCAGTATTTTAAGTTAATTATCAGCATTCTAAAAGCTCTTAGACCTTTATATAGTACTTTAAACACACGGGCTTAAGAAAAAACTTAACCACTGGGAGGCAAGTATCATTTTCTTTCTTGTGGGCCGAGCCTCTGATAGGGCCGATTGAAGACTGAAGAGAGCAAACTTGTCACTTTCTGGCTCTCTTTATTTCTGTTTGTGTACCTGTTATAGATTTTTAATTATGCTCAATTTTTTTTTGGTTCATAACTTAATTTGTCTTTTGCTCTCTTTTATTGCCCCAAAGGTTTTGTTTGGTAATAGTGGTGGTGATAGTGGTGGGGTGTGAGTGTGTGTGTGTGTGTTTGTGTACGCACGTGTGCATGCATGAGCGCACTGGACTTTCTAGCATTTTAAGGGTTCAGAGTCTAGGAATATGAGATCCAGGGATTTTGCAGCCTCTTGAGTTTCTGGGCTCATTTTAAGGCATCCTAGCTGATTTTACATGCTGTAGTCCTGCATTATTTGTTTTTTTACTGCTTTACAAAAAAGAATGAGTTTATGGATAAGACTCTCTTTTATTTCAGGAATTACAACATATTGTCGGGCCGCAACGTTTCGCAGGAGTCCCAGGTAACTATGAGCTCGTGTGAGTGTTTGAAGTCCTGTACAGCCTGTAATCTTTAGGCTCACCTGGTTCTGTCATCCCCAGCTACGATGGAGGGTTCATGGTCTGAGCTGACCCAGAGGGGCAAGTTGGAGACTCATCAGCCTTTTGCTCATCTCACTATTAACGCTGCCAACATCCCGTCAGGTAAGTTATTATTCACACCCAGCCTGAAAACATTTCAACTCTCCATTAATCAGCACATGGTCATGCTCACACCCATGCTTAGCCTGTTACTGAACCTTCTGGGTCTTGACCTCTAAACCTAAGGAAGGAGGCAAACCCTTCCATTGAGCCCTGCCTTGTCAGTCATGTCACATTCCACACCACGCCTGTATTCATTTTCAGGTCATGGAAGTGGGTTCTTATTTTAAGTACCTGCCAGTTGGGAACACACAGCATTGCCCACAATGCCCATCTGTTTTCACTCAGGAAGTAGATTAGTTTGGTATCGAACGCATCCCCATTGCCGACATCCTTTGTGGATGACTTCATTCAGGGAGCCTGAGTTTTTTTTTCTATCAAGGAAGGCTATACAGGGGCCTTGTAGATGACAGCGGTCCTCCGGAAGCTGAGGTGTTCTGCCCCTCTGTCCCATACTTAGCCTCCCACTTCCTGGTAAATATTTACTTTAGTGGACCAGAGACCTGATTACTTTTGAAGTAGCCCATAACTACTTCACTGTGCTAGGTAGTCAGCATAGCCACACTGGCTCCTCACCATGAGCCAGGCAAAGATGAAGGGTCACAGTGAACACTGGGGCAGAGCGGTGAGTGAGTGTCACCGTTAGCACCAGTACTATTATGTCCTACATACCAAACGCCTCCTATGGCCGAAGTCTTTTCCTCCCTGTTCTCTCTCATCCTCACTACAACGTAGCAATTATCACTCAGATCGTTCAGACAGGGAGACAGTGCTTCCTACAGTTTATCATTTGCTTAAGGTCCCTGTGGTAACAGGATTGGAAGTTGACTTTCCACTCTCCGAACTTGCGAGCTCGGTGCTGTACATCTTCCTAGAAGCAGGCTCACAAGGTGCTTGTGTTGGCTGGCTTTGTCAGGAGGGGGTAACCCAAGGGTCATATGTATTGTTGCAAGAAGTAGATTATAATTTGATATCCAATGACAAGGGCTCTAATGACTGCTGGGGCCTGTGACCTTGGGCGAAGTACCAGAGTCTGTACCTCAGCTGTAAAAACCCACCTGTGAGACAGCTATAGATACTACATTTTGGGCTGGAAGGGGGGCATATTACACTCAGTAGATGCAATTTACAATTATTGTGTGAATTCAATTAAGTCATTATGTAAATTCCACTTTGTTCTACAAATGGCTTAAGGCAGGGTTTTTTTTTTCTCTTTTATGAGTTTAAACTTTTTGAGTCTTTTAAATAATAAAAGTCCATTTTTCAATAAATAATTTTGAGCCGTTATCACCGCATAGGCCTTAGTGATATTTTTTTTTCGATTGAAGATATAAAAAGTAAGAAACCAATTCTCTAGGCTGCCTGTTCTGATCCTGTGCATAGTTGCCTCCACAGACAGGTTCCCTGTCTGTGTGCGCCTGGTGGTGGAGCTATACTAATTTTCTCTGAGTGGGAACACTAGTTTTCATGCTCACAAAGGCAATCAAATTAATACCCATGCGCCGGCTGCGTGTGCTGTGAATGTACCCTGCATTTATCTGTTCAGTTCACTTTAAATGGCACAGGATAAATATTGCCTGAGAGCGGGTGCCAAAGTCGGCTTGGCAACGGCAAGCATGTTTTAGTTATAAAGCTCCCTCTGCAGGCACCTAGAATCCAATCCGTGCCAAAAAAATCCAGGCAAAACTCCTGGTTACAGCTCTTGGGTTTAGGGCACAGGGAAATGAGCCATTCTAAGCTTCTGTTTAAGAAAATAGAGTTAGTTGCTGTGGTTGGGCCCACCTCCCCTTTAACCCATTGCTCTCCCAATGGTGGCCAGTACCGAATGATTCAGAGGAAGTTGGCTTGTATTTGCTATTTTTATTTTAGAGAGCTGTTACATATTTATTTATGCACAAGGAGACAGAATCTGTCATGTGCGGACTGTTACCTTCTGCACTTTCAAAGTTTCCTGAGTAAAATGTGGCAGGAAGTACTTGGGGGAGGGGCTCAGACTATGCGATTTTCCTTAGGAAGCTATGCAGGCTAAATGTTTGCTGAGGTCCCTTTCCAACATCTAGCAGCTGGGAGCCCAGCAGAGAGCTGAGGAGGTCAGCCAGGCTGGGCTAAGAGGTCCTCAGCATGCCTCATTAGCAATAGAAATACTGGCTGCCAGGCAGGCCTTCTTCACCTTGCTATTTTCTCATCTGTTCTCCACACTTTTGGCTAGTCACTGTCTAACTTTCTAGCTTTTCTCCTGTGGGTTTTGTGAACACCCCACTGTGCTTCAGTACTGTTTTTTTTTTTTTTCTCACCAACAGTAGTCTCTCTTTCTTCGACCCATTTTTGATCCAAACCTTCCTAATTTTCTGGCTCTTCTGTCTCGCCATCTAGCTCCGCAGCTTTTGTGGGGCAGTTCCTTGTCACTGATGTCCACCCTGTCCTTTGCAGCGGGCAGCAATGGAAAGGTCATGTTCTATATGCTTACTTCTTTCCCCACCATCAGTGGTAAGCGTCCTGCGGGTCTAACTAATTGGCAAACGTCTTCATTATGGACAGAGTGAGAGTCCATAGAAAACAGCACGTTAAGGTGTCCTCTGTCAGATCGCCAGGAGGAATCAAGTCTTGAGATCAGGAATGGAGAAAATCAGAGAGGCACATCATAGTATAGACGACGCGTCTTCCACTTGACTCACTGAAGTATGAGAGTGGTACTCGATCAGGGTTCCTGTCTTTTCTCACCACTATTTTGTATTACTTTCTTCCCTTCCTTAGCCATATCTCACTCAGACATGAGTTGGCCCATCCCATAGAAAGAAGGAACTTCACTCTAGTAATTTATCTCATCTATGTCAAGAGATACATACATGATAGTTGAATGGAATGTAGTACAAGAATTGGCTGAGAAGCTGGAAAATGTGGAGTAACTTGAGATGGGAGTATCTTGAGCCTTGCTTGCTCATGGATTAGATGACTACCTACCAGGTTGGAGGAGCTGTCATGTCAGTGTTGTTGTTGTTGTTGTTGATGCTGATGATGCTGATGATGTAGTGAGTAGGCTCAGGCTCGAGCAGGCCTTGATATTTGCACTTGGCACACCTGACTCCGGGCAGAGCTTGAGTAAGACCTCCAATGGAAAAGGAGGACAAATGCTGTCCAGTGCCTGGAGGCTGGCGACTGTAGCAGCCCTGCTGTGTGTGAAGTTTGAGAACCCTCTTGTCCTCTTTGGAACCATGGTTCTCAACTGGAACCATTGTTTTCTTGGTCATTTAATGATGGGATGTTCCACTGTAGATTGACTACTGCTTTATCTCCCTTCTCCCGCTTTTCCCGTCACCTGTGCAGTTTCTGCTGTAGCTTGATTTGGAGGTCCTCAGAACACATCCAAGAGACTATAGACTATTGTCTGGTTCATCCTTTGATGCCTTAGAGAAAGGTACAGGTGTTCAAGGTTTCCCAGGACTCAGGCCACCGTGGGAAAGTAGACCTTGTAGGTGGTATTATTGCTGTTATTGTTATTATGTATGAAAGGATCTCCTTGGATCCACCAAATGAGAGAGTTGTCAATTTTCATGACTTGGAATCTGGTTCATGGGGTGGTGTCTTCAACATCTTTCCCTGGACTTATTTCTTTTATTCTTATACAATTTTTATGTATATTGTTGTATAAAGCAGTAGGTTTCCTAATGACATTTTTTGTTCAAGTTTAACATGTATTTTGACCTTATTCATTTTCCATCACACCCCATCCCAAATAGTACCCCTTCTGTTTTCTTGGTTGAAGTGTGTGTGCATGTCTTCTATGCACACATTAGCAAGAACTTGTAATATTTGCCTTCTCTGGGTCTCCCTGAATGATTTCTGTCAAGGCTATCTAGTTACTATACTAACTAACATCTCCAGACTAACAAGTTGCAAGCAGTATGACACCAACAATATTTTTTTATGCTGCAGAAACAAATTATCCCTTGCTCCCCTAGTCTGAGAGCTGCCGTGTTTGTCTTGCTCACTCAGAGAGATGGATGTTACTTTGGTATAACTCTTCATAAAATCCTTGAAGAAAAGATGTGGCTTGGACCTTTCCATGGTTCTGTAAACTTTCACACCTTATCAGTTATCACTCTTTTTCCCAGTAGAATAACATAAATTTCCACATAAGTACACATATTGAATAATTTAATTTATAATAGAGGTACTCCCAATTTATTTTATTTTATTTTTCTGACACAGGGTTTCTCTGTGTAGCCTTGGCTGTCCAGGACTCTCTTTGTCAATCAGGCTGGCTTTGAACTTGAAGTGATCCACCTGCCTCTGCCTCCCAGAGTGCTGGGATTACAGACGTGCACCACCACACCCACCTGGTATTCCTGACTTTTAAAGACCCAGGCATATAGATCCAAGACCTGGGCTATGAAAGACATTCACACACAGCCAACTTAGAATGTTCTGTAGAACTTGGACTTCTCCGGAAATAGTAGCACAGTGGTCCCTTGTCATGTCCTATCATGGGCCAGCAGGGCTTGTAGAAGAATTGAACCTTGGAAGTGATTTCAAGATATTTTGATGTGATTGATCGCAGGAAGTCAGTTGCTGGGATATCTTGTCTTGGAGCCTCTGTGGGGTTGGTTACTCAGTTGTGTGTGACTCTGACTGAGATGGGGGTAATTGAGAGCGACACAGGTGGAGTCTGGCCTCCCCATAGCTTCTGTGATGCTGATTCTCACATTCCTTCACACATCCCTGTCCATGAACTAAACGAAGGCTAAGCTCTACAAGGATGGAAGTTCCCTTCCTGTACAAATTGGCTTCTTTCTGCTCTGAATTGACGCTGGCTAATCTCCCTCTTCAACTCAGAATGGACTGCTTCTGTCCAGGGCTCTCAATCGTCTCCCTTTTCTGTTCCCGGGGTTGGTAGCTCCTCCACGGAGTTAGTTTTGATCCCTCTCTGTGGGAATAACTTGCTCTCTACCTCTGTAAATCTCACAGAAATCCGATGCACTTCCTTCATGCTTTGCTTCTTTTCTGGACCATGTTGCATTATCACTTGTGTTCTATAGCTTCTTTGAGGGCAGGAATGGAGGATTTTTGCTTTTGTGCCTCCAGAGTGCCTTACAGAATGCACTAAGTACATCTGAATGCACCTATACCCATATAGGAAATGAGTATCAAGGTAAATTGCTGTGTTGTAATAGGGACTGTTATGTTAGCATATAACACCACCTCGCCGGCCTACACGATAAATAAGGAAGTTTTCTTATCCAAGTAATGGACTCTAAACCCTGTGTCTCTGTTTTCTGTAGGTTCCCATAAAGTCAGTTTGTCCTCTTGGTACCACGATCGGGGCTGGGCCAAGATCTCTAACATGACTTTAAGCAATGGAAAACTGAGGGTTAACCAAGATGGCTTCTATTACCTGTATGCCAACGTTTGCTTTCGGCACCATGAAACGTCGGGAGACCTAGCTACGGAGTATCTTCAGCTGATGGTATATGTTGTTAAAACCAGCATCAAAATCCCAAGTTCTCATAACCTGATGAAAGGAGGAAGCACCAAATACTGGTCAGGAAGTTCCGAATTCCACTTCTATTCCATAAATGTTGGAGGGTTTTTCAAGCTACGAGCTGGCGAAGAAATCAGCATCCAGGTATCCAACCCTTCCCTGCTAGACCCGGATCAAGATGCAACATACTTTGGGGCTTTCAAAGTTCAAGACATAGACTGAAACTTGTTTTGTGGTGCATTAGCATGTATATCTGAGATGTCTGGAAGCTTTCTAAAAAAAAAAAAAAGGAAGATGTATATAGGTGTGTAAGACTACTAAGAGGCATGGCACACATTGTTCAGAACTCCTGGGCCTCTCTCTTGGCCCCATACAGGGCATGCATATGTAAAGTCAATAGGAGGTGGTAGACTCGAGATGGGTACACAATGGTTTTACAATTTTGTAATGAATTCTTAGAATTAAAGCAGATTGGAAGAAGTACAGTGATGCTTATGAAAAATTGCATGTGAGCTATGAAAGGAGTCATAGTCTGTGGGTGTATCCTGGCCATATGCCACTGAGAACCTCAAATTTAAAGAGGGTGCCGTTTCATTGCAGACAAATCATAGTTTGGAGGGTTACATTCTTTTGAATTGTTACATCATGCTGGAACCTGCAAATAAGTACTTTTTTTCCTAGTGAGGAGAGAAAAATATATGTATTTTTATATAATATCTAAAGTTATATTTCAGATGTAATGTTTTCTGTGCAAAGTATTGTAAATTATATTTGTGCCATAGTATTTGATTCAAAATATTTAAAAATGTCTCCCTGTTGACATATTTAATGTTTTAAATGTACAGATGTATTTAACTGGTGCACTTTGTAATCCCCCTGAGGGGGCTTGTAGCTAAGGGGGAAGAGGATTGTTTCTGGCGACCACATGCAGTTTATTTCTTCATTCTTTTTAACTTAATAGAGTTTTCAGACTTGCCAAGCCTATGCAAACAAAAAAAATTAAAATGAATACCTTGAATAATAAGCAGGATGTTGGTTACCAAGTTCCTTTCAAATTCAGAAGCTAATTGACTTTAGGAGCTGACATAGCCAAGAAGGATTCATAGCAGGCTACTGAAATCTGTCAGGCGTATTTATGTAATTATTGAACAGGTGTCTTTTTCTACAAGAGCTACAAATTGTAAATTTTGTTTCCATTTTTTAACATACTGTGGTTCATCATCAAAAAATACAATCTACTTTTTAAATTTAGTGAAAGTTATTTTATTATACTGTACAATAAAAGCATTGTCTCTGAATGTTAATTTTTTTTGGTACAAAAATAAATTTGTATGAAACCTGCCTAATAGTTTTTGTTCTTGTTCGCTTTCATGTGTGCCTTGCTCTGCGATCCTGTTCTTTCCAGTATGATAATACAGCTTCTATCTTTCTCCAAAGGTTACTGGGAGAAGTGCAGATTTAATTAAAAACTAGGAACAGATTCAATTAAATTAATGAACCTTGGAATTTGAAAAATAATTTGCAAGGGATTTGTATGCAAGGGTGTAGCCAGAGAGAAAACAGGATCCTCGCTCAGAAAAGAAAAGTTTGCTCTGCTTGTGGTGTGACAGAAATATGGACCTTTGACTTGGGAGACATAATATGTTCTCCCTTACCGCAGTAAAGAGGGGCTCCCTTTGGCCTGGACCCAGTTCCTCATGGGAATCTATGGATGAGCTGTCTAAACCACACTGGTTACTACTCATGAAAGGCAGAGAGACAAGAAAACAGCCAGCTTAGGGAGGCACAGGAAGCCATTATTTGAGGTACTTGTCATTTGCAGGTAAATGTGTCTTTTGATGATGGTGACACCATAGAACGGGGATGGGGGTGGGTGGGTGGGGGTGCAGGGAGGAATAGCGATGCTACAGAGGAGAAATCATAAATTTTGAACAGCAGAGCTACCATGGTGTTGGCCAAAATATACCTACTACCTTACATCTGTCAGTAAGTCTGAGTTCGAACAGTGCAAGGCATGACTTGGCTGTTGTGTGTCCGGATGGTGGCTGCCTGTGTTAAGGAACGATTTCAGCCAGCAGGGAAGCTTCTGTAGCTTCTACAGACAGAGGATCTTGTCGCGGCCTCATTTACCACCCATATTATAACCTGCTCCTGCAGTTTCCGCGTGCTCAGTTCATATTAACTTGTTGAGCATCAGTGATGTGCTAAGCACAGGACCAGGTACTGTGGTTACTGTGGCAGTTCTCCCAGCCCTGGGCTTACAGTCAAGTGGGGTGTCAGGTTATGCCAGATAAGGTAAGAAGCATGTCCTGCTTGATCCAAATCTTGGGAGTCACAAAGTCTAAAATGAAATATCGGAACAAAAGCCTACAGTGTGGATACAGAATATCAATTATTAAGTTTTATTAGAGGGGCGGGATCAGCATGTTACTGTCAGACTGTGTGACAAACACCTGAGGAGAACACCTTAGGGGTAGAAAGGTTTATTTGGGCTCAAGATTGTATTGGTTTGACTCCATCATGTTGGGGGAGGTGGTGGAGGAGCAGGACAGGAAGGAAGCAGAGAGTGTGCCAACAGGGTGGCTCCTTCCCTGGGTCCTCTCAGGGAAACAGGTGTGCCGACACACCCACAAGTGTGCCTTCCTCATTAGGTGCTTTCCAGTCCAGCCTAGGTGACATTCAAATTCAGTGTAACCGTGTAACCAACTGGCAGCCTTTCAGAGATGCAGGAAGACAGTGCGAGGATCCCCTGAGGTGATTCCTGGGGAACCTCGGAACTCTGAAAGCAACGCGGTAGGTTTCATGCGGTGCCAAGGACAGCCTCCTTGGGAGACCTGGGGAATTCAGGCACAGTGTAATGTGTGTATGTGGGGGCGGGGGTTTATGAACACTACCTGCAGGTCCCAGGGGCTTTTTTTGGGACAACAATGACATGGTGATGTGTTTAGAAATCAGTCAGTGTTTTCAAGAAAACAATAGAGACTGGCCATAGTCAGAGCTATGAGGAAGACGCCTCTCTTCCTGTCATGCCTCACAGTTTGCCAGGCTCTGAGCAGCGGGGTCTACAATGCAGGCAGGAGAGCACACAGATCCGTCCTCTACTTTGCTTTCTCATCCATCTCTTTCTCATTTCTACTCTCTGGGTTTTAATCCTCCCATCCTCCCCCATCCACCAGACTTCTAAGTCTCTCACTGCCCGGGATGGTTTTCTGTTGTTGTGATAAACTCCATGACAAAAGCAACTGGGGAGAAAAAGGGTTATTTGCCTTCCATGCCCCAATTACAGTCCATCCGAGAGTGGGAAGTCAAGGCAGGAGCAGGGGCAGGAATCTGGAGGCGGAGATGGAAGCAGAGACCATGGGAGAATGCCGCTTACTGGCTTGCTCTGCATGGCTTGCTTAGCCTGCTTTCTTGTAGCACCCAGGACCTCCATCCCAGGGGTGGCACCACCCACAGTGACCTGGGCCTTCTCACATCAATCCTAAATCAGGAAAACAAACCAATGATTTACTCCCCGAGGACAGTCTGATGGAGGTTATCCCTCAGTTGGGTTTTCTCTTCCCAGATACATCGCAATTTGTGTCAAGTTGACAAAAAGTAACCAGCACACTCATGGTCCTTAGGGAGCAAGGAGGCTGCGGTGTGTGTCGTTGAGATGATGTCCCTGCCCTACCTGGCTGCAACTGAGTAAATTTGTGACAAAACAAGGTCAGGAAACCTGTGTGTGTCCGAGGTAGTGGATCTGAGCTGCTGGCTCACTGTACCTGCTGCATTCCAACCCTCTTAACCTGCCAAGTGTGGGGAAGGAAAGCTTGCCAACTCTCAAGTTATCTGTCTTCCTGAATCAATTTTTACAACCACACCAGGCCCGTGCATCCGAGCCGCTTTCTAAAAGTCAACATGAAGCCACTCTTACTTAGTGGGCTCGCTTTTCCTGGGTGTTCTCTCTCTCTCTCTCTCTCTCTCTCTCTCTCTCTCTCTCTCTCTCTCATTTCCTTCATTTACAATTTAAAAAATTATCTGGTGGGCGTGGGCGTTTTGTCTGCATCATGTATGTGCCTGGTACCTTTAGAGGCCAGAAGAAATTATCAGTTACCCTGGAATTAGAGTCACAGATTGTTGTGAGCCACCATGAGGATGGCGAGAAACAAACTTGGGTCCTCTGGGATAGCTGTCAATGGTCTTAACTGTGGAGCCATGCCATCTCTCTCTATTAGGCCACTTTGAAAACTTCCCTGAGGGAGGTAGCCTAGTCCCTTGTTGACTTTGGTGGGAAGCCAAGCACTACAGACCCGTCCTTTCTGCCTGTGTGTTCTTATTGGGTTGGTTTGATCTAGCAACATCACTCTACTCAAGGCTTTGGAGGCACAGAACTTGGACTCACTTTGCGATCTTACCTTTGGCCTCTAGGGTCATGATGGGCACACCATGTGTGTATTTCCTTCACTTTGTTTTCGTTAATTGATTTTTTCCGCTTCTTTGCTATGAAATTGAAGCGTACGCTCAGTAACTGCAGTTATAAATGCTAATTAGCTATTGACTCACATTATTATGACTCAGTCTCATGCCACTTCCTATAATAAAAATGTGCACATGTGTTATATTTCATCTGTGATCCTTTTGATTAATAACGAGCTTATGACAATTCTCTTTTGTTCTTTTTTAACTTTAAAGATTGTGTGCGTGCCTGTGTGCGTGTGTGCGTGTCTGTGTGTCTGTGTCTGTGAGGGGGGCGGACATTCGTTCAGGGGCCAAAAGTGGCCTTTGGACCCCCTGGACTAGGGTTATAGGACTAGGGTTATAGGAGCAGCTTGGTATGGGTGCTAGGAACCAAACCTAGATCCTCTGCTAGACCAGCATGCACTCTTTGTTGCTAATCCACCTCTTTAGCCCCCTTTTTATTTTGGTAACTTGAAATTCTATATATACCTTAGCCATTGCGCCTCTTTTTTGTTGACAAATGTACTATAAGAGCTCGGTACTTTGGCATCTTAACCAGTAATTCCAGCTGTTCTGTCTTAATTTGACATGGACCGAACCAGGAGGACTGGCATCTGAGCACAGATGATGGATGCCCCAGATCAAGCAAAGAGCACAAACGGCTCCTCCTCACCCTTTTGCCTTGCTCAGACCTTCAGCACATCAGATGCTGCCCACTCGCCCTGAGGAAGACAATGGTGAGTCAGCTAATCCTTTTCGGAAGGTCCCTCACAGACACACCCTGAAATAGTGTTTTACTATCTGTCAGTCTGGGCATCCTATAGTAGTCCTGTGGATTTGCCTCATAAACTTAACCATCATGCTGCACTGAGAATGCTGAGTCACCTGTAACATAGCTTAGAAGGTGGGTGAGCCGGGGGTGGGTGGGGAGCTCGTTTGAGAAGCTCAGATGCACCTGGCTGATGACAATAGCGCTTCTCAACTTGATGGGATCACCATGGAAGCAGATCGCTGATCACACCCACGAGAGAGTATCTAGATTCAGTTAGTTGAAGTAAGAATGTGAGCAGTGCCATTCCCTGGGCCCCCAACTGAATAAAAACCAAGAAAGTGGGCTGAATGCAAACGCTCATCCTCTTTGCTTCCTGACTGGGCACCATGGCCAGATGCTTCCTGCTCCTTTCACTCCGACTTGCCTGCTCTGGTGGCGTGGCTGTACTACTGACACTGCAAGAGAAAAGGAACCCTTCTTTTCTTCAGTTGCTCTGGCCAAGTATTTTGCTGCAACAGGGAAGAAAGTAACTGCCACAGCATGTACTATCTCTTCTGTAAGTTTTTCTATCTTTCTTCCGTAATCCCTGTGCTTAGACTTCTATTAAAACTGTTTTTTAATATTCTTCAGTATTGTGTATAAGAAAGTGAATTTGGGATAAAACTACCCTAATCCAAATAGGTGAAAAGAGAAAAGTTCCCAGATAACACTAGAGGAAATGCAAATAGTCATCTGACTGAGGAAGCCTAAATGAGGAATTAAGTCCTGAAACAGAACAGGTCTCTTGTTGAGTTTATCTAAACTGCCAAAGTTCAAAGGGACTTTCTGAATAAGAGCAGGATAAGAGCGAGCCCCATCCTCAGCATGGCACATACCAAAGCCAGCCTAGGGTCACCATCCTCCCTCTATTTCACCAGCAAACACACTGACCTGACCGCTACCCCGTTGCTAGCACCCGCATCTGTTTAGCGCAGAGTCATGCAGCTCAGGAGGAAGACTGGTGGGACCACCAGGAATCATCCAGCCGCTGAGTGGCTGCCCAGACACCAGGGGGCACCATGTGGAAAGAAAGTTACCTGCGACCCCTGGGCAGATAGACAACAACACTCCTTTGTGGGGTGGATTCTCAAAGCTTCCATGAAATCCCGTCCTGGAAACGATGACAAGCTTCTGACCTCCGAATTAGTTTGGTATGGCCGCCATGACAAATTACCACAAACATGGTGGCTTAGAACCTCAGAAATACATTCGCTTTACTTCTGGAGTAGGAGGCTGAAACAAAGGCCCTGGCAGGGCTGCAACCTGCTTGGAGACTCTGAGGGCAAATCCTTCGCCTCTTCTGGTTTCCAGAGGTTCAAAGAGTTCCTAGAATCTTCCTTGTTCCAAATTCCTCTTCTGGCCTCTCTTCACTCTTCCCAGTGCCTTTACTTCCTTAGTTTCTCATCCTCCATCTGCGCTCTTTATTTCATTTCGTGTGTGTGCACCAGCATGTGGCAGTGGGAGTATGGAGGTCAGAGGGCAGCATCGTCAGGGAGTTGTCTTTTCTCCTCAGTCCTCAGTCTTCACAGCACGGTGCATCTGCATGCTTACCAGCCCCATCTTTTCTTTCTTATAAAGGCAGAGGGCATTAGATTTAGGGTTCACCCTGACCCCTCTGGAAGACCTTGTCTTTACATACTGCATCACAACTCATGGCTGTTTGACTAAGGAAGGCCACATTCACTAGCTCCAGGGCTTATAGGACATAAATAAGTCTTTTAGTGTGTGTGGGGGGGGTCACCACCCCAACTACTAGGCTCTCTCCAAGTATCATGTCTACAATCCCATATGTTCATCCGGCTCTCCCCATTTTGGGGGGGGGAGCCTTGGCTGGAGGGAGGGACAGGGCATGAAGAACTGCAATTATAAACATGACGAGCAAACTACAGATTGATGCACATTCCTAGATTTCTACATTTCTAAAACTGGGCCAATCCCAGGGGATCTACATAAGCACCAGCATGTACTGGGTTGGGGAGGTGGGGTTATGGGTGTTTTCTTTTTCTTTCCCTACTGATGTTACTCTGTTATTGACGTCAATAGTGAAGAGCATTGGAACATATTTTCAGAAGAGGAAAGAGACTGTAGCTTTCGGAACAATGTAGGTTCCGAGCTGTGGGCCTATGTGCTTTTGAAACGGAACACCACAGGGACTTGGACAGAGCACTGGAGAGCAGAAGCATGAAGGAGGCAGCTTTTAGCAAGGGAATAAGAGACTTCCCCCAGCTACAAACAATCTGACACCATTTACAGCCTTTGACTTGGGTTACACTCAGGATTAAGGGCTAAAACTTCTTGTGGGAGTCAGGCTCAGTCTCCAATAAGGACTGCATCATTCCCTCCTAAAACTTGCCTTCCTTCGAACCCCTACCCAGATCTAGCCAAGGGACAGGACAGTCTCCACAATTGGGTGGAGAGTGGGGACTGACTTTCACACAAACTCTGGTGCTCCATATTTGATCATGTCCCCTGGATGGGGAGGCCTGGTGGCACTCAGAGGAAGGATAGCAGGCTACCAAGAAGAGACCTGATACCCTATGAGCATATCCAAGGGGAGGAGGTCCCCCTCAGTCACAGTCATAGGGGAGGGGTGCAAGGGGAAAATGGGAGGGAGGAAGAAATGGGAGGATACAAGGGATGGGTTAACAATTGAGATGTAATATGAATAAATTAATAAAATATATTTTTAAAAACGTCTTCCCTCCATCTCCCCCAATCCAACGCTGAGATCAGGGATCAGGATGCTGCCGAAGAAGGCACAAGCACGGTCCTGGATGCCTCGAGTCTCTGTTTAAGGGACTCAGAGCTATGATGCTGCCCAAGAAGGCTAGCGTGGTCCTGGATGTCTCAAGTGTCTGTTTAAGGGGCTCAGAGGTAATTTTTCAAAGATTGCTTGACAACTTGTTTTCTGTCATCAACGAGGGAGTAAGCAAGACAGAGACAGAGATAAATTAATTGAAATGTTTCCTTAGCATGTAAGCGCTCAAATAGAGATGGTATCCCCATGGCACAGCTATTTAATCAGGTGTGCCTCTTTGTGATGGATTCTTACAAGAAGCACTAAATTGCGTGGTATTTGTTTTGGATGGTGTAATAGAGCTTATGGAAAAAGGGTTCCTTTTTATAATAGAAATTGTTTCTCATACCCAAGTTCCTATATATGCCCAGGAGATAACGATCATGAGAAGTCTAACTTGGAAGACTACAGTGTCTTCAGACTACCTTCTATTCTTGGGATAAAGTTAAGCTTATGGTCCATCAGCACTGAAAGAATTCAGATGTTCCATTAGTAAAATCTGATGAGAGGAAGTGAACTTGTCAGAGCCTTCTAAAGAAGCAGGAAAAGACACACTGATCATAGTAGACAGGTGTATGCAGGGATTACTTAAGAGGATTGTCTTATGTCAGTATGGAATGTTTAGGAGTTCCATATCAGCATTTTAAAGGTGGGGATCATGGGACGCTGATAGAGCCATTCAGTCCAACTCTTGAGGCCCCAGAATTGGGGGGGCACCCTAGATAGAAGTCCTACACTCCTTAGACCAGGAAGTCCAGAGTTCTGAGTCAGAGGGCAGGGGAGGAGAACATACCCCAGCTGCAAGACAGAGTGACCAATCACCCTTTCCTCTGTGTTTGCTCTTTCTAGCCCACAGCTGGTTGGATGGCCTCACTCCCCCACCATACTGAGAGTGGACCCTCCTTCAGTCATCTTGGGAAAACACACTCTCAGATACACTCCAAAACAATTCTTTGTCGGTTGCCCAGCTGTGTACCCCACTCTAGTTGAAAACTAAAAAGTGAACCACCACAGGGATGGAAGCAAGGCACCATGTTTAGAAATCATTTTTTGGGATTTGCAATGAAATTCTAGGGGTTCGTTGTGTCTTGTTAATGTTTATAATTCCTGTTGTTGTTGTTGTTGCTGTTATTTTAGACAGGGTCTCACTATGCAGCTCTGTCTAGTCTAGAACTCTCTATGTAGACCAGGCTGGCCTCAAACTTCTAGAAACACACCTACCTCTGCCTCCTGAGTCCTGGGATTAAAAGCACATATTGCATTCAGTCTATTCATATTTTATAGGTTATTAAAATGAGCTATCTTATGACATATCTTGTTTTCATAGGGGACTTGGAGAGAAATTTGTCCCTAGAAGATTGATTCACTCAGAGTCCTGGCCCATTGAATATAGATCCTGAATTATCTGGAGCTCACTGATTTATTTTATTTTAAACACATTTTTTTGTTTTGGTTTTCATTTGTTTTGTTTTGTTCCGTAGCCTTGGCTATGGAACTCCCTTTGTAGACCAGGCTGGCCTCAAACTCAGGTTGATCCACCTGCATCTGCCTCCTGAGTGCTGGGATTAAAGACAACAGCAAGAAGAATCACAGAATAATCAGGAATTATATTAATGTTCCATTCATAGTGTTTTGGCTATTTGTATTTGGCAACCTTGAAGAAAACATCTTTCCTATCTTTGTGAGTCTAAAATTCTGAATGTAAATCAATATCTACCATATCTCATCTCTATCAACTTAAAACTTAAAAATCTATCTAGACTAAAAACATCTTATCCCCTAAACAACTAAGCTTAATTGTAAAACTAAACTATCTGGTCTTCAACCCTATCAAAGACTTGAGAAGGAATAAAAGTAAATACCAGAGTAAACAGGAAGTACAGGTTAGCAGCTTCCAAAGTGAAAAAAATGGCAGAGACAGTTTGCTTCCTGAACAGTCACCCAAAACTCTCTATAACGTTGGAGCATCATCTTCAGCCTTCTGGCCCAATATATCTGACAGACATATTTGTTCTGCAGTAACTATTGGGGACTTGCTTACCCTGTCTTGGCAGAGTTTGGCTGTTGACTCTGCCTGCATCCAAGCGTGCCTATTTTTAGGCAAGATTCTGTCAGTGGCCAAAATGAGGACATTTTACCCAGTGGCTGGCTTGCCACATTTGAAGCTATCTCCGTAAGGAGGTTCTTCGATGTTCATCATCTTTGAGGTAGGCTGGATGTTGCCAGGGGTTAACCTGCCTTATTGTCAAAGAATCCTTAAAACAATAAAAACATCTTTAAATGCCATATTCTGTAGGACTCTGGAGTTTCTGAAGACCTTATCTGACTATTTTACCTTATTTGTCTATAGACTCATATCCATCTGTTACACCCGGGATGTATATTCTTGTGATTAAAAATAGACTAGTAATTGGCATGGCCCTGATTTGATCAATTAACAATTTACCTATGTAATTTACTATCCTAAACAGCCTACAGCAGCAACATTTAGAAACTGGACCACATATGCTATTCCTAGCTTGTTTAACCATTTTTCCCAATTTTAATTGGGCCCCTACATAGGTATTACTTATACCAAATCAGCCAGAAGAAAAATGTCCCATTTCCCTTAATGGGCATTGGGTAGGTTTTTGGTTGCTTTCTTGGGCTATAGATGTTTATTTTCATTGGGATTTGGTTATAAGTTACTATTGGTCTTATTCAGAGAGAAAATGAGGTTGGACTCAGAGATGTTTCTTTTTTCCTTTATCTTTCTTTCTTAGGCTTGGAGATAGGAGGTGAAAAGAAAGAAAAGGGGATATAGAAATATATAGGGATGATAGGACAAAAAGTAGATTATTGAGTCTACTCCTCACTCCTCAACTTAAGGCCTTAATTGTTGTTCACAAGGTTATTTTTAATTCATTGGTATAGAAATTTATATATTGATGCAAAATACATTTATTTTTGATACATTGATATAGAATTCAAATTTAAGTTTATTCTTCACACACGTTATATATATATATATATATATATATATATATATATATTCTAATATGAGCGACTGTACCCATTACAACTCAAGTAGAATACAAGGTTTACTCCAATACTTTGAAAGTGCTGTTTAATTTAGCTTAGTTTTATGTTTTTGCTTTTGAGAGGAAAGAAGAGTGGCATGTACAAAAGGACAGAGATGGAGTGTTGGTGGCATTCTTTAAGCCTCTATTTGATTGACATGAACCTGTCAGGAATAAAATGTAATGGGGACTGAGTAAGGGCCTGGTTTGTGAAGTCCCTCAGAACTCACAGCTTTCCTGAGCTCTTTCTCCATGTCTGCTCATTCTGACCTGGTTTGGCGCCATCTCCTCACCAATGAGCCCTTGTAGTGGAGCCCCGGGGGGGGGGGGGAGGTTGGTATGGCTGGTTCTTGCACTGGTTTCTGTGGTGAATTTTGTATTCAGATTACAACATTGATGGAAGGGTATAGAGAGCAGGCAGGAGGAGCAAGTTAGGGGATTATTGGCAGTGTAATAATGATGCTGGATGACAATAAAGTATGTTCTGTGAAAATACTAAGATGCTATGTGTTCTCACTATGAAAGGAGAACTATGCAAAATAACGCATGTACAGCTTAGCTAGAGTTAACAGTATGTGTATTGCAAAGCCTCATGGTGCATAGGAAAAATGCGTGTAATTTTCTTTTTCAATTTTAAAATTATGAAATAAAAATAATTCTGTTTGGCTTTGGCATTTCAAATAGTTTTCTCTTGTTAATCTCTGGTTCCATCTTCCCCGGGGATGAGTTTATTTCTTTAAAACTTTCACTTTCTAAAGCAGAAGAGAAGAGGTAGGGCGGAATGGAAGTTCCCTCAAATCTTAGTTGCACTTATTCCCTCTGACAATGAAGTCTACAGTGTCCTCTAAGTAGCTGTGAATCAGAGTCTTGGGCCCAAGTCCATCTTCTCCCTTTCTCTGCATAGTCTCCACCTGAGGGAGAGCATCTAAGCCTCATGAAGGTCCTCATGGTAAAAATAAGGGAGTCAAAAGGTAACAGCCTAATTAATTATTCCTCACTAAAACAGATAATTATTTAAGGAACACCCATATCTGTTGATCTTCCTAGCCTATAACATTGCAGCCCCAAGTGCCTAGAAATGAGTAAAGATAGAATAAATAACTGAATAAAATCTAAGTAACTTTTCCTTCCCCTTCCCCATCTCCTCTTCTTCTTCCTCCTCTTCTCCTTTTTGTTTCTCCTTCTCCAGAGATGTGTGCATTGTGACAGAAAGAAAAATCTCCAGTGAAAGGAATGATGTGTTTCAGATCAGAAGGGCTGGTCAGAGAAGGTAAATTTGGGACATTTGTCTGTGTGTATTGAGGTGACACAAATTAAAGTGGCTTTATCTATAAATTACAGTTATCCCTAAGTCAAGGTGGCTTCAATAATGAGAAAATTAGGAAATGTGTTTTCCAACAGGTTTAGAAACCCGGAAGTAGTGTAGGTCAGGCTACTGGTATTCCATGCCTAGACCCCACATTTATGTTTTCTCCCCTGCGTTGTATTCTGTTTCTTGTGTTGCTTTCACCCTCAAGATGGCAGTAAATTGATAATAGTAGGTCCAGTCTCGAGCCCAGATAGAATGCTGTTTATAAGGAGAAAGAAGAATCACTATTCCATATTGTTTAATAAGGTGCAGGGAAAATCCCCCTCAGCATCCAAGTGCTATCTTCTAGGGATTTCTCAAGAGTTCATAGTTCATTTCTAAAAGCTGAGTAGTGACAGCTATCAGAATTCAGATGTTGTTCAGTTGCAAGACAAAGTGCCCCACCCAACATTCTTCCTCCTCCTCTTCCTCTTCCTCCTCCTCCTCTTCTTCCTCCCCTTCACCTTGCCCCTCCTCCTCCTCTTCCTCTTCTTCTACTTCTCATCCATCATTATTATCATCATCATCATCATCATCATCTTTTTTAGTATGAACGATTGGCCCAGGACCTGGCACACGCTGTACAAATGCTCTATCTCTGAGCTGAGGTGTATCTCCAGTATCCCACATTTTATGTTGAGACAGTGTCTTACAGACTTGCCAAAGCATACCTTAACTTTATGATCTTCCTACATAGCTTGGATTACAGGCATGTTCTACCAGTCTGAGCTTACATTCCTTATTCTTATCAAATAATTCCAAAACAGTGGCATCTACATTTGAACATCCTTCAACTCTATTACCAAGTCATTTGGAAGATGAGAGCTTTGAGTGAGGACTGACCTTTACGTGTTCCTCAGTTAACTCTGGCTACCTGTCCACCACCAGTGGGTGCTTCTTCTCTGGTATGCCTTAGATATGAAAGATTGTAAGTTGAAGGCATCAATGCTCAGGTATGTGAATTTCAGGAAGTATCAGACTATAGGAACTCTCTTCATCACCACGTGGTGTCATTCTTAGCAAATGGGACCTAAGCAGAAAAAGTCACTAGGGGAGTAATCTGAACAGATAAGTTTAACCCCAACCCTTCCTCCCCCAACCTCTATATCTCAGTTTCCTGACTGCCAGGAGATAAGCAGTTTAGCTAACTCTCCTCCCACATTCTTCTTGAGCCAGTGGGTCATGACTGAAACACAAAACTGGGAGCCAAAATGCGTTCTTCTTTTAAACAGTTTCCCTGTGGAATTTGACACAGTGATCAATAGTCCAACAAGCTATTTCTGGGGTTGTTGTTAGAGCAAGGTGTGCGTGTGTTTAATCAAAGATAGTCTTCTGACAAGGACTCATTTCCTGAACCCTCCCCTTTGGGCTGATTAATTAGCCATATTAGATAACAAAGTCAACCTCCTGTTAATAAAATGAGACAAAGTCGTGACCTATGTCAAGTGACAGATAGGAGCCATGTTGACCCTGGTGTGCTTGCTACTGCAGTAGTTGGATTCTGGTACATCCATTCTCCCTAATTTTACCCAAAAGAACTGTCTTGCTGAGCTACTTTCATTTTGTTTGTTTGTTCCTTTCTGAGACTTTAAGGTTATTCTTTTTTTTCCCTAGCACTAGCACTAGTTTCTGTACTAGAGGCTGTATTTCCTAACACCCATGTCATAGGGACATGTGACAACTTCTCACCAGTACAATGTGAGTAGAAATGAAATGTCACCTACAAAAAAAAGAAAAAGAAATGTCACATACAGGCCCTAAGGGGGTTAAGAAGTGGTCTTTCTTTCTTTCTTTCTTTCTTTCTTTCTTTCTTTCTTTCTTTCT